>JAQMYF010000013.1:12835430-12852923 GCA_030014195.1 Neosilurus mollespiculum | reverse complement strand
TAATAATGGTGTACATATAGATATTCTCTTAAGAAAGCCAAAACTTCACTTTTACTACTTAAATGTTCAGGTTTGAGAGTTTGTTAACATTTTGGATTGACCAAGAGCATTGTATAGTTGTACAATAACAATTAATACTCAAAAATACAACTTGCCTAATAATTGTGCACACAGTGTAGAGGACCCAAGGTAGAATTTGATGAGCTTTACTGGAAATTCTGAGAGCAGTCCTCAAATACTGATAAGTTTCTGAGAGTCTCTTTCATGTATAAACGTCAAAGCTTAAACAGGAACCATATGAACAATGCAACTTCTTTGGCAAAATTTATGGCAGATGACACTCAAAAGCTCAATATATGCCTATTAGTTATCCTTCAGCTCTGAAAATTCTCCTCACTAAGCTCAGGACCAAGTCAACAGAACCCAATTACGGTGTCTCCTCAATGAGAATTAATTCATAATGTGTTCGACTGAAATCGCTTTGTTGTAGACGAGGTTATGCAGGTATATCCAATGCAAGTTGCAGGTTGGACAGAAAATAGAATAGCCTACTGTTGCCGTATGTGTGGGAACCACTGAGCTCTATATATAAATCAGTGGTAAAAACTAGCAACATCGCTATATAGGCTAAGAAACATAAGAGTGACAGCCTGTCTTTACATGTACATTAAAACCATAAAGAAATTACACAGGTACCATGCCTTTATCTTTTGCTCATTTATCCCCTTTTCTTTTTTTTCTTCCTGAAGTAGGTAATTAATGGATAGCCAGGCATTCTTTTCCTGTTAAGTTTGTGTTGTGATGTAATTTTTTCAGCCCTTGATAAAATTCACACAACTTTTTGTTTGCCAGATATTGACAGATTAAACCAATCACAAAAAATGCCATAAAGAATATTAGAAGAAGAAAATATCATATTCTGTCAAAATACTGGCACTCTGTGTATTAATGAAAACGTGCACATCCATGTGTGTAACTGAACTGAAATTTCAGTGGTCACCACATTAAAAAAGATTTCAGACAAATATACAAAAACAGTTCTTGAGGTTTTTTTTCTGAGCTTCTCTAACATTCACCTCTGTCTGACTCATCTGAACCACAGAATCACTGTTGATTCAGTTCATGCCCATGTCAAGTTTTCTCAGGCCATGTAAAAACAAAAATTGTGTGGATTAGTGTGTTTTACTGGGCTTTGTCCTCCTTTGCTGTGGCAGCAGACTCGAGCTTGGTATGTCCCGCCTGGCTTCAGTCCATCACACACACATTCCGGAGCTGAACCTCTGTACACTTCTCCCCAAGAGGAGCCTGAAAACATGAGCACAAACAAAGTTGTATCATATGCTTAAATAATTACACCAAACTCATTAAGAATCCCAGTGGAACTTACCACTCAATCCTTCACACAGCTCCACCACATACTCTGTCACATCTGAGCCACCAGTCTCTTTTGGGAGCTCTGTGGGAAGAGTGGGTGCAAGCAGCCAGTATAAATATAATGTATCTAATGTGTGAACAAAGCCTGAGTCTTAAAGCTGAACTCACCCCAGGCCATGCGGAAGCTGGTGGGATGGTGTTTGCCCTTAACAGAAGGTTTGCAGGGGCAGCCTGGTCTGTCTGGGGCCGTGGTGAACTCTGACACAGGACTGGGGTTACTCTTACCTTCTGAATTATATGCAGCAACCTGAATAATACCAAAGTATTAATAAATAAATTCTGTCTATTTGGCAATAAATGGTAAACTGAAAAAAAAAAGAAGAAAAAAAAATTACCAGACAAACTGCATTGGGGGACAATGAGGTTCAATATAAGAACTGCAAAACACAGGCAACCAATTTGTGCTGTAGTGAAGGAAGCCTATTTCAGCAGCCCACCAATGGCGACTAACTTACTCTGGAAGATGGTATCACTTCATCTGCACGTTATGACGGGACCCAAAAAGAACTATGCCAAAATCATGCTGCTTATTATTATAATCAATATTCAGTAACACACCATGATAATCCATTGTGATGTGGTGTAATTGGACCTATAAAAGGGAAGAGTTGCTCAGCAGGTTCTGACAGCCTCATCAGCTTCCTGCTAGGCATTCCGAACACATTAACAGACTCTAATATTTAGGAACAGGATTGCAATCAGGACTTCTTCTAACCATACCAGAACAGTAATTTTCACAACACTGACCAACTCTATGAACAACTAGTGACTGGAATGGTACTGAATGGTTAGAACCTAATTCTAGTTCATATTTTCTCATTAGCTTTATTAACAGTTATTCTAAAGGACGTATTTTTCGAGGCATTATCATGACAAGCTGGTTTCAATGCATCACTTTGACCAGACCATCATCATCATGACTGTTGGTCACATGCTGGGCTAACTGCCTGTTATTTATAAACATTTATTCATTTATAATGGACTGGAGACTCAGTCATACTGAGACCCCACTGTGAAAACATGTTCCAGAAAGGGTATCAAATTACTTCAGATAAAAGCTAAAACTAAAATGATGACTGATTATAATCATAAAACTATAAATACCTTATTACATGAATAGTGCTAAATAGAAAATGTGACTATAGCTGGAAGACTTTAGTTAGAAAGCTAAATAAACCTGCCAAGTAGCAGTCTCCTATTCACTAATAATTACAACATGCACCCGTGTGGGAAAAAAAAAAAATCCCACTCGGACACAAACACTCCTTAATTACACATATACCATATGAGAATACCACTCTCACCCTGAATTTGTACTTGGTGCTCCGGTGCAGGTTCCCCACTGTGCATGACAGCTCATCACCATCGTATCTGGGCTGGAAACCATAACCCTGGAAATCCAGACCAAACAGTAGTTACAAGTGCATAACCCTGTACCTGCATGCGGATTGTCTCTATGCAAGCAACACTCCTATCATATGTCTGTAAATGCCAAGTGAATTCAGAAATAGTTCTGTGTGGGAACCACAGATAAACATATTAGAAACGCAGCCAACGCAGTGAATAATGATACTGCCTGTAACACACTGTACAATGACTGTGTAAAACCTCAGGAAAATCCAAGATCCAGGTTATCCTGCAACAACTGGAAATGCATGTGCTGTGAAAGATTTTCACTGCTTTGTTGATAAATGATACAATAGTCTAGTCAGGTTTGGCAAAATAACGTTTTCCAATAGGACATATAAAAATGTAAATAGCCATCAAAAAAGTTAACTACATTGGATTGGTAGGGTAAGGTAAAATCTCTTGGGCTTTTACACCTGAGTCCTACTGGCTCATCAGGCCGGAGCTTATCCCTGGTTTCTTTAGCGTAAAGCAACTAGTTCAACTCCCCCTGTATGGGTCGATGCTTACCTTCCAACTATGTTTAATGGTATACTACTGGTGAAGAGAGAAACATTTGTGGTTAAGACCCTGCCCAGGGATCTTAGCACGGTGGTGGTCTAACGGGGATTTGAACCCACGACCATGAGCCCATCACCATAACCACTACCCCACCATCCCCACACATTGGACTGGTAGTTTAGTGTATTTGTGGAAAAATATTTGTATTATAGTAACTGCAGAAAACTTTTTCTCCTAAAGAAGTGTGCATTGTCAGAGCTGGGACTCTTGTTTCTATATTATGTGTACTTGGTTCTTACCGAGCCTTCTTCTTCCATTTCCAGTACATAACCGATATCATCGTCTTTTGGTGAGCTCTCTGGCCTGTTCCACTGCAGGCAGAGCCAAGTAACCCCTGCTTGGAGCAGTTCAGGGCTTTTTGGAGGCGCAGGAACACCGCAAGAGGTCAACATGTCTACAGGTTCACTGAACTCACTAAAACAGAGTAAACACACACATATTCATGTAGAAGCCAAGAAAAACTCATTACTGTGGTCAGCCATACTTCTACACCCACATTCCTCATGTAGTAATAGCTCAGCACACTCTCTCGCGCGCGCGCGCACACACACACACACACACACACACACACACACACCAGATACCCATGTCATTTTTGGCTGCAAGGCGGAATGAGTATTTGGATGCTGGCGAGAGTTTGGTCACCCTGTACTGCTTCTGTGGGCCGTAGTAGCATTGCTCAAACACTCCTGCACCTTTACCCTGTTATATAACAATTATAATACACCAAACAAACAAGTTACAATGAGTACAACACAAGGAACAATCTAAACTGCAGATTAAAAGTCAAACTGTAAAATTTGTAAATACTGCAGGCAATACTCAAAGGCATTCTTTTGCCAAGCATGATACACAACTTGTGACTGCTTGCTATTTTACACATAATTACTTGCCGATGTCAGGATGGATATTAGAATGTCAAAGGGACTGCACAGGGAGATCTACCAAGCCTGAGGTGAATAATTGTTTTAGTATATACTACACTGGAAAACGACAAAGCAAACTAAAACAGGATTTTTACGGTTTGTTTTTACATGTTTAATATGTGACGGTCACATGAACGTCACAAATGGTGAGGCATGCTCCATTACAGTATCTTTTGAAAGGTTTACATGGCCAAAAACAGCCCTGGGCTTGTTTCTTTAAAGCCCGTTATACTCTTCATTTGTCACAGGGATTTTATGTGACATGAAAATGGTTCTTAAAACCAGGCTGTTTGTTGCAGTTTGGATGGACTTTAAAAGTTTGCCTTGACCAGTTCATCAGGTTTGTACAAGCTTTTCACGACTCTGCAGGTCAGGGGACTGAAATCCGAACTGCCTGTGACAGCAAATGGCTTATGTTTTAAAAAGGTGGCCCTGTGGCTTCCCAAACATCTGTAAAATTTCCTTAGACACTTGTTTAACTTTTCTTTTTCCATATCTTGTATTTCTGTTTGGAATTCACCTTACTTTATCCTGAATTTATAAACTGGGTAAGTCACAACTGTGCAAGTTAGTTGAGCTCTTCAGAATCTGAGCAGAAGGAAACACTATGTAGCTAAAACACATCTGTTTAGCCTACTCCATCAGTAGGTCGTTTAATAGATTCTATACATAAACATACGTGAACACTGCTCCATTAAGGTGTTTTAGTATATACCATGTAAAAGCAGAAGAAAAACAAACTAAAGGGAGATTTTTATGACATATTTTTCCACTTTTATGTGTGATACTGACACCACCTGCTCCAATGGCTTTATCTGGTCTTTTGATTCAAGCATTATCCACTTATTTTGTTTTGCTGAGATAGCAAACCAATCAGACTGTTCTCTTGTAGTATAAACAATATCCAAGTATTCACCTTTTGCTCCTAAATGCAAAAAAAAACAAGTTGCTCTGGATAAGGGCATCTGATATATGCCATAATTGTAATTGTAAATTGTGCTTTATTTGTACAAAAAAATGAGAACACTCAGAGCAAGTTAGCTTAATCAAAGTTCGAAATTAAACTGCTAAGCTGTTAAACTTATGTGTTTTTAAAGTTCTTGACTTCAACCTTAATAAGGATTGTTGTCGCATAAATAAATGCCAAATATGTTACATAATTTAGACTAACTTAAATGTCAAATACTAGTGGTGTACAAAAAATTACCTCATCCCACTGGAGAATGTAGTTTTGAATTTTGGAACCGTTGTCACATGGAGCCTGGAAAAAGGCATATGTTTTAAAATAGAGATGCATAATGTATAGGCACAGAGAAGTGTCTGCACCACTGCAATACAATTTCATGCAAAAAAAAATTTCTGCCAAGTTGTGCAGATACTGGCATATACCTTCCACTGGAGGACAAGACAGTTTTTGGTGCCGCTGGATTTGCGAGGTGGGATGGGGGTGTCTGGTTCACAGCTCAGAGTTGTAAAACTTGCAGGCTCAGAGGGGTTTCCTTGTAAACAGTTACACACAGCCTGGACCCTAGGGGTGCAAAAGTACATAATATTTCCTTTTCATTTAAAAACTCGACAGTCATAACTAAAAAACATAGTACATCTAACACCAGAGTACAGACCTGACGTGGTAGTCTGTTGCTGGTCTTAGGTTCTCTATGGTTGCACTAAGCTCCTTATCACTGGTCCAAAAAAACAAACAGGAAATAAAAACAAAAACAAAAAACATTTCCATACATTTTCATCATTCATGAGTAATAATTTGAAATAAACAATATTTTTAAAAAAAAATAAGCCAAAATGCAGAAAAACCACATGAATACAAAAGGTGAAAAGAAACAGGGACCTCACAGAAATACATGAAATCAAACATTATAACCTGCCTAAACACAACACGATGGCATAATGAAAAGGTGAACCTTTAATTTAATTTAATTTGACAAGCACTGATTGACATTTCACAGAGAAAACATTGCTGTGATCCAACCATGGATACTGTTTACAGTAGGACTTTTGAGATCAGAAGTACATGGCAACAAAAGTGTTTAATATATTTGAGACATATGAAAGTTTCAAACCAACACATTTAGTGTTTTTGATCCTAGACCCGAAATGCTTGGACTAAATTCACATCAATCCAAGTAAGTTATTGTTTCCAGGTCTGTTTAGAACTAAATGAACTTTGAATATGCTGCTATTATCTACTGTTCAGCCTACATCTGAATTTATTTTGCAGTATTACCTGTAGGCAGTGCTGTATTTGCCATCCTTGCCACTGTATGAGACAGACACCTCGTAGCTGATACTGGGCTCCTCAGGGTTCTCCTCCTGCTCTTTCTGCTCCTCGTCTGCAGTTTTCCTTAAAGGAGCTGTCCAACAGAGGGATGCTCCTCTGGCCTGGATATCGGTCACCTTAAAAAAAATAAATAAAAATCACCGAACCAACTACGATTCAGTTGTATACCTTATAAAAGAGTTTCTGAGGAGCTAGTATAAGCATAAGATACAATACTAGAGCTCCATGTCTAAAATCACCTTCAGTGTTTCTGAAATGAGTTACACAACAAGAATTTAATCACAGGAGTACTCCAGAAATAAAACAAAAACCAAACAAAAATGTAGGGAAGGATATTTATTTTTAGAATCCTTTAGATACGGCTCCGTGACTGTGGATATTTTTTGATTTTTTGATAATCAAAGCACTAGACTGTTTTGTGAGCAGAGAACAGATGCAAAATCCATGGGGGGAAAAAAATGGCACATCGAACACTTAACTCAGCCATTTCTCCTTCCTTGTGCTATTTTATTCTTCTCCACTTGTTTATCCTCTTTTCACATCCCTGTGGCCATTTCTGTGGAAGTAATGTGTCCATCCGGACCTAGAAGGCCTTCAACCAGAGCCCCCGCTCCAGTGCCTGCCTCATTTCCTTCTCTCACTTTATTTGGTCTCTCGGGGCCCTTGTACGGACTGTGGCCACAAAACCAATGTAGCTAGGGGCTACATGAGGAAATCTAGACTATTATTAACTGCAACCTTTACTCCAGCACTCAATAGCCATTATGGTTATTTTGGTTATTGACCAAGTTACAAGTTCAATGGAAAAGAAGGCAAGGTATGATCTTCACTAAAGATATAGAGCAAACCTATTCTAGTGAAAGAACTTATTTAAAAATGACTCAAAGCTAAAATCATGCAGCCTAAACAGTGTTTTGCTAACACAGTAGTACTTATTGGTACTGTCTCTAAAAAAGGAATGAAATGAGAGAAAAGCAGTTAATTTCTTCAAGCATAACAAACCCACACGCAGGAGCAAAAAAATAAATAAGATAGACTTCAGGGGTCTAGACGCTCTCGCCAGAAGGACCATTTGATATTTGTTAAAAATAGAAAGTCAAAATATTATGTCAGTGGACTAACAAGCCTTGACAAATCCAGTATAGAAAATTTTACTAACTTGCTATACTAACTGCTGTTACCTTGAAACTAGGTCAAGGGCACTCGTATACAATCTCAACTAAGACTTTCTTGTCGGGGACCCATCCACCAAATTTGGTGATCCCACGACATTTCCTGTCAAAGTTATTGCATTAAAACAGGAATTAACAAGTCCCATATATATAAAAACAAAAATGACCGAGACCCTGAAACAAGATCAAGGATGACCCATATACAATCCCACCCCTTTCGCCCCTCAGGAGAACCCATAAACCAAATTTGGTAATCCTATGTGATTTCCTACCAAAATTAATGCACTAACAATTCGGTGATGGCAGGAGCTAAGAAAAAACAACAACAAAACACTAAAATAAACAAGGCTGTAGCAGCTTAGCTGTTGATAATCATTTACAGGTTAATGAGCTTTAACAGTCAACTATTACCCACAACTGTTCTACAACTAAGTATTATAAATCTCAAGTGTGTGTAATTAAGTAATTGTCACAAAATATGAAATCAGAGCCTTAGCATGGCTACAGACTTTCAGAGGATCACTCATAATATCCACATAAATCTTCCATATACTTACCACAGGCTTGCTGATATTGTTTAACCAATCTGGAACAGCCTGCATCTTTTCATTCAATTCTGAGAACAGAGATTAACACAAGAAAATGTTCATCTCAATAGGATTATTATATTTCTCATTTCTCTGTAGAGGAAATTCTGCTTTAAGGAATACAGTCAAACATGCGCCTCTGTTTATTAGATCCAAGTTGTGGTCCCAGGCCAGTAAAGTGTGAAATATGCCACCTAGTATTATTAGTTGTTGAGGTAATGAGATCAGAGATGTATTGTTCAGTCAGGCTGCACTCAGGTTTGTGAGAAAATCTGTCCCTAAAGCTTGTTCACTCAGTAGCAGTAGAACCGATTACTACATTAGAGTGGAGATTTGACAGGACTATCATTTTTGCTATTTCTAAGAGCAGACCTCACTAAATCATCTATGTTTAAAAAAGAAAGAAAGTGATTACAATCACAAAACTTCTGCACAAGTGATTTGGACCCTCACTGCGTCCAAGTCCTTTCAGTCTGACTGATAATCCTACACTGTGAACATGGACTAGACAGCATGCAGGAGTGGTTTTGTACATACTTGCATACATACAGTGAAACACCTGTCATACTTTTAACTTGTCTTCGGCACATAACTGTCAATTATGGCACAAGGTATAACTATATCTCATTACCCGCAGGCTCTGTGTCTCGCACTCTTCCTGGACCCTCTTTCCTCAGGCCAGTAAGGGTAGTAGCCTGGCTTTGCTCCTCTACCCCTTTAAGGAGACCATTCTGGACGTCTCCTCCAGCTGCTGGTGGGGTTCCACGGTTCTTCTGTGGAGAGAGAGGAGGACTGTCTTTGGTAGGAGCCTGACCTCCCCCTCCTCCTGCCTGACCACCCTGACGCTCTTTCAGCTTCTTCTGCAGCCGTTCCTGTACTTTGGTAGTCCTTTCGTTAGGATGAAATGCTGTCCGTCCATGTGTGGGGTGAGTTTCTGGAGAAACTGGAAACATACATACAAAGACTTGTTATATATGGCAAAAAGATGGTTTGTTTAAGAACCAAAGAAACATCCCTCATACTAGCAGGCACCCTGGGGAGTACCCCCAGTTGTGAAAACCACAAAGGGCTTTTGTCCTGTTTGTATTCATACTGCCAGAAGGAACGCCAGACGATGACGCAATTTTGATTTAAAGTATGTTTAGACACATCACATGATTGGAAGCCTATTGGTCATGTTAGCTAGTGTCATAATCCACTGGTGCAAAGGGTGAGATTTACAACACCAGTACACTCATCTTTCTGACATGTTTTGAAAGCAGGCAAGCTTGCCTTTTAGAAGCAGGTATGTTTGCCTGTCCAACAGGTTTTGAAAGCAGGTATGTCATTCTGACGCCTTTTAACACCAACATTTCCGTATATTACAAGTATGATTGCGTACACATGCAGTCGGTAGGAGTAGGGCATGGGATGTATCTGGAGACAGATTACATAGACACAGCAGTTAACAAAGATCAAATGTATCTTTTGAGGACTTCAAGGAAGCTTTGAAAATTAATTGATGACTAAAGCTTCCCAGTAATAAATTATTTCCATTTGCGCTATTAATTTGTTTATTCACTAGTGCATCTACTCACAATTAGTCTCAACTACGCGTGTCCAACTGATTAAAACGTACAATGGATTTAGGATATTTAAGTCATTGAACTACTGGGAGCATTGAGTTGTTCAACTTGCAAATTAACCACTAAATCGGTTAAACATTACAAAAATTGTGAAATGTCAGTAACTATTTGCTGTGACAGGAGAAATTAGTTAGTTCATAGGAACAGGCATGTCCACCGCACAGCAAGAAGGTCCTGGGTTTGATTGTTTCTGTGTGGAGTTTGCATATTCTCCCTGTGCTTGCATTTGTTTCCTCTGGGTACTTCGGTTTCCTCCCACACTAAATGGCTGTTCCAAACTACACCTAATTAGATTTGCGTGCGACTGGTCGTGTGTATGTTATCCTGTGTTGGTCTGGCGAGCTGATCAGGGTGTACACCGCCTTCGCCCAGCATCAGCCTCCCCATGACCCTAGTACCCTAGCAATTGAGTGATGGGTGAGTACATGAGAACAGCTATCTTAGGCTTAATGAAAATTACACCAAGTGGATAAGGCTTCAATTGAAATGGCGGTCTAACACTTACGGTTCGTGTTGGTCACTGATTCTGAAATCATTATATATTCAACCCGATGCCATACCGAAAATATGAAAAATACTACACAACATGGCCTTCTATTTTTTACAGGTAAAAAAGTTTATCTTTAAAAGCTTGAAAGCCATTTTGTGCATTTATAAAGCGTGATTATCATACAATAAGCTCCATCAAAATGCTCACACATGCTTCATGACGACATCTTTTGAAACTCAAATTTTGAATTTCAAAGACACCATCATGAAGCATGTGTAAGATAGCTTATTGTATGATAAACAAACACACAAAAAATAATAATACATGATAAGATATAATTTTAGTTTGCTTCTCTTATGGTTCTGTTTCTCAAGGTTCTGTCTCAAGGATTATTCAGTGACATCCACCTTAACTTCAGCAAATAATCATTAAGTTGTGTAATGGATTAGTGGCACACGATGTGTGTGTGTGTGTGTGTACACGAGTGTGCGCATGTATACAAACACTCACCCTGCTCTGGGTAGATGTGGGCTGGGTGGTACTGCGGGATGTACGGGGGATTCATGTCTCCAGTTCCACCGGCCATGCCTGAGTATAGGTGAGGAGGATGAGGAGTCATGATGGGATGCGGATGAGGGATGAAGGCCTGCAAGTGGGAGTGGGTGGGTGGAGCGGCAGGGTGGTGCAACGGAGAGTGGCCCCCAGGGTGAAACTCCGCCTGAGGCAGCACAAGCACCCGCCTCATTCCATTGTCCTCAATAATCTTGGTTTGGGATGGGGGAATAAATCATACACACAAATAGAGAAAGTAGAAACAAAATCACAAAGATGGAAAATCTTTTCACTGCTAATTTGCGCTCGATTAAACATGGTATACCGGGGGAAAAAAAGACAAAAAATTTGGTAAGGAAAAAAAAAAAAAATGGGGGAGAGAGAGAGAGAGAGAGAGAGAGAGAGAGAGAGAGAGAGACCTGCATGCATTTAAACTTACTTGTTGAACATATCCAGGAGGCACATAGATTGTAGGCACTGAACCATTTGGGGACATCATGGGAACCTGAGCAGGACCTGCAAGAACAAATCAAGTGGATGTTACCATATTCTTTCATAAATATAGACAGTACCACACTGCACTCCTAAGTTCTAACTATAAGAAGACTGGGTCGTAGCACAAGGAACAAATAAAAATAAAAAACAGGAAAAAGAAAGCTGTCGCAGATGTGATACATTCACTTCACCACAACTATGAGAGCTTTGCTAACCACAATTTCATTAGCTTTCCACCCCTACACATAGCGTTCATCAGTTCCACTTCTGAGGAATGTGTTGACAATGAGCTTTTCAGGATATGATATATTCACTAGATAAAATAAAGTTTCCTTTAAATAAAGGTTCCTGTAGACTTCTTAATGCAGTGACGATAACATCTACAGGTTAGCAGTAGCATTTACAATTTGTGCTTTGGATGAACACCTTTTAAAAATCCAGTCTTGCAAACAGAGTAACGTCACCTAATTCCAATAATCATTCAGGAAATTAAGCATTTTTTAAAGACATGGTATTAACTTGTGCCAGGTATTAGCCTTATTATTAGGTCCACCAGGTTTTCTTATTAGCGATGTTCATTTCTCTTAATGTACCACATTAAAAAGGAAAAACATTCCACTCTCCAGATCACACATACACAACACAACAATTGTGTTTGCAACGCAAGTCCTGTGAAAGTAGGTGGGTGATAGCGGCAGTGAGGGATAAGTCCCAGACTCTCCAGAGACACCTAGAAGTCTGGGTTTGCTGGGCTACAAAAAAGTGTAAGAATACAGCATAAATCAAAACACTGATTTGTATAGTTCCAGAAAACAGCACCACGCTGCTTGCTCTTGTCCCTAGGAAATTCTCGTAATGTCTGATCTCAATCCTGATGGACGCACGCCACCAAAACACACTCTGCACACTAGGATCAAAGTAGATATGAATAAACAAGACTTGCTTAAAATCAAGAGCGGTTGCTTATTTTAGGATTCTCTTTGCAAGATTAGCCCAACAGTGACTCAGGAAGTACTGCTGGGATCATGCTTATTTACAACATAGACAGCTTGATCCAAAAAAGTGTTGTAAAGTATAGCAGCAACCCAAAGAATCAGTTCTTTTACAGCATGGATGTGTGAACCACTGTGAGAATCAAGCACCGGCTGCACACAGATTGTAGACTTGGCCCTTCTTCAAGTTTCTGCGATCTCTCTGATAGGTCTGGTTTCTTCAGCCTAACAATGGCCTTCTTTACTTGCACTGACAAATCTTTGGAACACATACAGAGATTTCTCATAGACAGCTACCAAATGCAAATTCAGTACATGAAATCAATCCCAGACCTTTGTCTCGTTCATTTGGCATAAAATAATGAAATCAATGAGGTCAGAACTAGACACGACATTGCGTTAGCTGTCCAATCACTTTTGAGCCTCTGAAAAAGACAGGTGTGAGCACTCTAACCTTCAATCACATCCTGAATGATTCATTAGAAATAAATTGTAGTGATGTACAGAGACAAAATGACAAATTAAGACCTTGTACAAAACAAACAAATAAATAAATAAATGTGGGGCCGGTAGTGTAGTGGTTAGGGTGCTGGGCTGATGATTGAGAGGTTGTGGGCTCGAATGGGCAAGTTCTTAACCACAAGTGTGCCTCTGTTCACCCAGAAGTATAAATAGGTACCAGTACAAAAAAAAAAAAAAAAAAAAAAACACTGTGAAGGTAACCTGCAAAGGACTAGTGTCCCATCCAGGAGGAGTTGAACTCCTAGTTCACGAGCTTCGACCTGATGAGCCAGCAGGCTCGGTTGTAAACCAGACAAGCCCAACACATTTTACCTACATACCTTACAAAAAAAAATGGATCCAACTGTACTGAAAATGATACGCTTGACAAGATGTTGTTTGACAAACCGGCACAAAGTCAACTCACTTCAAAATTAATAAACTCCAAACACCAACCACTTTTTCTTAAAGCAAGGGATGGATGAAAAAAATAAAGTCTGCAGGAAGAGCCAAAAAATGCACAACAAACCATGGTTGCTGATATTGAGCCGGCACTGTACAGAAAGAGCTGCCCAAAAAGTGAGGTATATACTACTTATAGAGGATTTTGATGGATGAATACAGGAACAGAAGGGCTCATCGAAACATTTTTGCTAAGTGATTCTTTTGTTCATTCATTCATTTGGCAAACCTCTTAATCCTACAAGAGTTAGGCGAGGCTGGAGTTTACCTCAGCTGACTCTGGGCAAAGGCGTTGTACACCCTGAACAGCTTGCCAGTCCATCACAGGGCCAGCACACACACACACACACACACACACACACACACACACACAAAAACCATTCACACTCACACCTAAGAGTAATTTGGAACAATTAGCCTGATGTGTATGAGCAATCTCTACATAGAAACGCCCTCGCAGAGACTGGGACTCAAATCCAGGACCATCTTGCTGTGATGCAGACGTGCTAACCACGACACTATTTGCAAAGTGGTGCACAATAAAATTAAAGAAATATCTACAAAAATATATTTTTCTACATACACTGTGTATATTACCATACGCCTATCACTGAGACCAAAAAACAAAACAAAAACCCTCTGAAGCATCTATTTTAATTTCAGGGACTGTAAAAGTTTATTTTCTAGAATCTTAGTTGTGTGGCTAGTCAGTCCTAATTAAGCATGAATAAATATTAAATGATAAAAATTTAAAATTGACAGTGCTGAGGCAGGATACTGGGAGTATATCAGGTGGAACTTCACTCATGTGCCTTATCACAATACTAACGTTAAGTCAAGTACGAACTTGATGACTCGAGGCAGTTCAGTCTGCAACAAATAATCTTTTAAGTTAGCACAGAGGTTAGCATGACGCGAGACGAGACAACCATGTGTTAAATTCAAACCAGAAGTGAATAAACAAAAGCAGGCAAGTGATTTAATCAAATGAGCACAAAAACCAAACAAACCAAAACAGTGACTTCCTGCATGACTGAGAGAAAGGTTAAATATTTCATATTAACTATAAACTATTTTCAAAATTTTATAGCCATTGCTTGTTACAAGCCAGCTTCCAATATAAACCGGGATGACCCTACTCTGATGTTTAGTTTAAATTATTCACTCATTTACAGTTTTACAGAAATAATTCCAAATGTGTCTCATAGGGGTCAAAAATATATATATGATACTCGTATTGTTTCCGTCATAATATGATTAACAGGTTTATTCCTCCCAAAAGGGAAAAATAATAAAGAACTTTCTCAGTTTTCTAAATATTTAGACATGCAGAATACTTTGTGTTTTCAGTAAAGGTGCTTTATGCTGGAAAGGACATTTGAAAAGTTTGCATAGAAGCTATATAAATTGATTAATTAAAATGAGGCATAGGGCAGTATTTTGAAAATATATCAACAAACTTTAGGGTAGTTTAGTGATTTATTTATTGACCTCAAAATTGATGACGGAAAGAACTTTTTTCTTGATGGAAATATCACAAACTTTTCAAAGCCCCTCAGTCTGTAGTTGGACTTCAAAAAATAACTTACACTTAATAAACATTCTAGTATCACTTACATCGTTTACTTTTATTTCATTTACAAGTCCCACATAATAAAAGTACAGAGTCTGAAGTAGAATTTTATTAAAATAGGGTAGACACACCTTTTATATTTTTGAAAGCTGAAATTATGAAAATTACAGTTGGCCCTATGACTGTAAAACTGCCCATATACAGTAACAAGTCTGTCACATATTTCCCTCTTTCCAAGTAAAATTTAAGTCATATTTGAGAACAAATCATTGTCAGAAAAAAATACATGCAGAATGTGAATAAAACACAGTCCTAACTAGAAGAGACAATGATCATAGCCCAAGTTAAAAATAAAAAAAAAATTAAATAAAAAAAATCTAATCAAATCAAATCCAATCCCCAAATGTCTGAATCAAAAGAGTCAGACATTTCACTCATTCTGGAAGTGCTGAAAGTCTTTCCCATCAAACCCAATTATCCAAAGAATACCTACAACTAACACCATTATCTTCAACCAACAAACCTTCATGCACATGCATGGACAAATAAATAGCCACATCATGTTTTATCATGTGGAAACATACAACATGAACAAAGTTACCAAAAAAACATTAAACTTTATACTTTATGACTAATAACTATAAAGTTTGGAGCCTATCAATCATCAACTGCCGACTTACCTTAAAGGCAATGTTGTTTTTTTCCCCAAAGCAAAAAAATAATAATAATAATAAATAAAAAAATAAAATAAAAAAAATACACAGGGCACTTTAGATAGACAACCATTATGTCTTTACTTTGATGCGGAGTGCTGTGGGAGCTTTGAAGTTGGATTTGGAGAGACTGAATCTGCATAATTGATCTGAAGTGAGTCAGTCAGATGTAACAGGTGAGTAGACCTGAAGCCAACACACACACACACACACACACCTCTCAGAGATGTCAGTCCTGCATCCACAGAGTTTGCAGAATCTCTTGGGGAGCTTTAAAAAAAAAAAAAAAAAAAAGTGTCTCACACAGTCCTTTCCATCATGATTACAGGGACACTGACCCTAATGACAAAAGTGCCAGTACACCAAGTACCACCTTCCAAATGCTCCAAGGGTAAAAATAAAATCTTTAACGCTTTCTTTGTGGTGATGTGCAAAAGAAACTTTCTATAAGACGCGTCAACAGGGTCCTTCTTAAAGGTTTTCCCAAAAACTGGAAGCACACAATTGTACAGAATGTTTTTATACACAGTAGATGTAAGATTTACCTTCACTAGAACTAATGAGTGCATCCCAAACTCATCCCAAGACAACAATGAGCACAGAACAAGTTTCATGGTTTGGCAAGATTGATGTGGAAGAATTCAAAAGTCATGCACAAAGCCATGAACTCAACTCCACTGAACCCTTTTGTGATGAACAGGAACGGAGACCTTCTCATGCGATATCAGTGCCTGACCTGAAAAACACATTGGTGGATGAATGGGCAAATCCCAAGTGACACAATCCAAAATGGTGTTTCTATGGGTTGATGGTCAGGTTTCTACCAAACTATGACACATAATGCAGCTTTGATATATGCTAGGGCGTGTGCAAGCGTAGCACACTTTCATGCTCTAAGCCTTTTGTGCTGCAGCATATCATGCTAGATATTCTTGTTTAAAAAAAAAAGAAAAAAGGAAAAAAAAGTGAAGTTTATTAAAAACAAAATGTCCGGTACAGGCAGATGAAGTTTGCTATAGCAGAATAAAGCAAGCTCACGCCAACACTGCCTTGTCTGAAGAAAACTACCTCCTGGAGCAGGAGCGAAAAGGTTGCAAAATCCTAAATCCCCGAAAGGTTCTGTTAGTGCCAGAGGCTTGTCTGTTCACTAAGTATATAGATGAGGTAAACAATGAGAGGCATGTGCATGCAAGCTCAACAGGAGGATGAAAAAGGTGTTTATAGCTATAATGAAGATCACAGGTTGGTCTGAGCTCATGGCTTTTCTCCCTTTATTTTGTTTACTTCTAAAAGACTTGAGTAGAAGAGGTGGGGGGGGTCCTGTCAGAAGCACAGGAAATGTGACAGGACAGAATATTCTGGAGAGAGAAAGACAGACAGTGGATGGAAAGAGGGATCAAGAGAGACAGGATGTGAAAATGTGGAAGGAATAGAAGAATAAAAAAAAAAAAATACAACACCCACACTTACATCAGACTGACGCACGAGCACTCACAGATGAGACACAAAGGCCACATCCCCCTCTCCCCCCTCTCCCCCCACTACCCTTCTCTTATTCATTCACGCACCAGCATACACCTCCCCTCAGGAACAGAGTCAGGCTGCTGCTTCGCTGACGTGGACTCCAGAACCAACCTTCCGGAGGAAGCATCAACAAACACAGTATGAAAAACATGCATATAAAAAAAAAAAAAAAAAAAAAAAAAA
>JAQMYF010000013.1:12814260-12826647 GCA_030014195.1 Neosilurus mollespiculum | reverse complement strand
AAAAAAAAAAAAAAAAAAAAAAAAAAAAACTGACCAAATTGAGCAGGTTTTGAAAGTGGACCCCTTTATTTATATTTATACACACACATACAGAGAGAGACACAGAGAGAGAGACAGACAGACAGATACAGACAGACAGAGAGAGTGAGAGAGTGAGAGTGTGAGAGAGAGAGGGAGAGGGAGAGTGAGAGGGAGAGGGAGAGGGAGAGAGAGAGAGAGAGAGAGAGAGAGAACTAGTATGCAGCACAAAAATAAAACTCTGCCATGTTTCGCAGTTTGGGCAGCAAATTGGTTCATGTTTACTTGTTTGTTTAAAAAGCTTCCACGGACAAGGATTTGCTAACACATTTTTTTAAATGCTGTTAAACTACAATGTCCCTTAAACAGATCACCATTTTGTTTTCCTTCAGTCCATGTATTTCACAATTTTTCACTCTTTCTGCTGGCACAGCATGAATTCTGTTTCTTCATCAGTCTAAAAATGAACGGCTCCAGACGTAACTCCTCACTAAGTTTCTGCTGCTGCATCTCTTCGATCCGGGTCAACGCCCATAGCCAGTTTAAGATCGTTTGAATGTCTACATGCAAGAGTAACTCGACTACAACTTGACTTCGATCAAGCTATCCAACAGTGTTAGTCCAACTTTTAGAAAGTCTATTTACTACGATTTCAGTCAGACAAACATCTTTATATGTATTTTAAATCTAGTTTTTTATAGAGTAGAACAATAATTACTATAAGCAGTCCATAAAGTTTAAATAACAGCAGTTCAGTCAACTGATACCACATTAATATAAATGCACTAACTGGGGAGGACAGGGCAAACACATGCATCCTGCAAGATATGAGGAGTCAGGCAGCCCCTTAATTTTAAAATGCTTCATTACAGGATACTGTAACACACAGGTGTCCAATCAGGCCTGGCAACTCATTTTATGTGGCCTCACTTTTATGCTTTCAAAGTATATGATTATCGTACATTCTTCTTATTAACCACTACCATGGAACATAATTCACTGTCCATCCACTAGGTGAAGGCAAACCTATTTCAATTGTTATTCATGGCTCAAGAAAGATTGCATGCTAGCATGTTGCTGTCATAAAAGGAAAGTAATTTTGAGATTTCATGGTTGCCCTTTTTGACCTTTTGGTTACTGTTGCTCAGTTATGCTTACTTCACTTCTGGCGACAGATGGCATAGACAGGATCCTAACTCACAACCTCCCCAAGATTGAGCAAACACTTTTTTCTTTTGCAAGCTTTGAGGATAATTACCTTCCAAAAAAATACAGCTGCAGAACAGGAAAGGGCCAATAGTCATTATGAGTGAAAACTAGAACAAATGTTTCAGCATGTTCGATTATAATGAACGCACATGTATCAATGCATGAATATAAAGTTAATATAAAATTAACACTGGAAACGTGAAGTGGAATGAGTGGAACAAAACACTTCAGGATATCAGATAATAATATTGAGGTGGTGACATACCACACGGAAGCCCATTGTTGTGTTCCTTTCTTTTGACCATCATGCCACCATGCTGAAGTTTTCCCACTGTGATGCTGGTACATCTACACAACGTTACCTGAATTCAAACCACATGGTTTCAAGGCTGGGAACACTGCTAAACATTGATTTAGGCTTTAGTTAGCTAATTCGTTGTGCACTCTGTGCTAGAAGTTTCCAGGAATAGATAAGAATCACAAGCTAGCAAACCATGCTACATAATTAGGGCACACTTGGGGCGATTAGGGCAAAATTAAATTTGGTTTCTCACAAGAGGCACTACGGTTCACTTAACACCAACCTGCGATAAACCTTAAATGAAAAGTCTGGCCGCCCCTTTCCACCCTGTCATCTTTCCACAGCCCTGGCTGTTCATATTAAGCAGACAGATATGCAGTCTCTGGCCTGCATGAGGCATTTACGTACTTCCTCCTACTACTAAAAATACATGAATGAATCCTTAAAATAGACCTGGGATGGAAATGGGGGGGAGGGGTTATTTCAGTGATTTCGCTGTTACCTCCGGTTCATGTTAAGGTTAAGAACAATAGAAGTTCTTTTGAAACCTCAGACCGAATAAGGTTAATGAATGAATCGAGCACGGCCACCTCCCTCCCGGAACGCATGATGAGTGGTGAGTCATCAATCTGCTAGCGTCACTGACAGACAAGCGCTCACAGAAACACGCCAGTTAGCACTAGCCTCACTCTCCTTTGTCCACCACTTCACACGCCTCCAGGAAGAGACACTTGTAAATTTAGGCCACTCACATCGTTTCAGTCAGGAAGGGGTGATCTATCTATAGCAGCTGTTTACCGGAAAAAGCTTGAGGTTAACCACTACAGGGAAGTGCTTTCTCCACATCCTAGTGTGCCACATCCTCATGTAAAACCTTACACATCATTTATCAAGTGTGAATAACCCACGAGAGATATCGGAGGTATGACTTGACATGTGTCCATGTTGTCCAAGCCAAAGACAGCATGTGGAGCTCAATCACTAAAACTTCATTAGTGAAATAGAGCTGCTATTCATCCTGCTAATCCAACAATACCATAATTTTCTCTAACGTAGCTGGCTGATACGTCAACGCGAAGACGACTGTGGCCACTCCATGACCATCCCCACAGATTTTTTTTGGGTGGTCTCACAAAAAAGCAGGCAGAGGAGATATGCACGTGCCTAAAACCTGTAATCAATCGGCAGTAACTGCGATGCATACTTGGCAATCACCGTTCCAGGTATATTTTAATCACTTTGCAAATGTATGGCAACATCCAGTAACCCATGTATGCCTCACAGATGCCTTCCCCGTCACAATGCTTGAAATGATCTGGCACTTGATCCATGGATATTTTCAACATGACCAAGGTTTCTGTGAATACAAGTCACACCCTATCAGTTCTCAATGTAGCTCCCTAGTTATCACATATTCTGATGGAAGTGCACATAACACTCAAATAAATAAATTCTAGCTATGTGAGACCGAGACATGCAGATCCCCCAGCATTAAATAATGTTTATCAGCTGCCTATAATCATTACTGGGACACATTTCCCAGTTGGCTTTAAAGAAATGTTACAACATTCAATCGATTAAGTTTGGGCAACTTTTATGGATATTAAGGTAAACACTGAATCTGTTTTGATTTATTTATGTAACATTTTAAATTATAGATATTGTCATGTGTACCTGTGCTATTCTACATATTAGGGGTGTAAAATACGACAAAAAGTCCTGATTCTCAAAGGCATGTCTACAATGCACAATATCAATATCACAAAACATGTGTTTGTCTGCTGAAGAATTTTTATTTTTACAGTTGCTACTGTTCCTAGGTGGTGCAAGAGAAGCACTTTCTTCCTATTACTGGGAGAAACGACCTCAATGATGCCACATACATCTGTGGCTGGGAGCCAAGGAAACAAGATTGCCTGTGCTCTCTGCACCATCAATGATAATGACACTAGTCAACTGTGAGCTCATGTATGCGAAAGAGGGCAGGCAGTGATCTCCTCAAAGTATGCTGTTCGTGACTCAACATGAGCAGCTGTTTGTAAAGGCTGACTGGTTGACCGGATTCCCACCTCAGTGAGTTTGATAATACGTTATTACTTTTTTATTCATAAAATCTTAATATCCATTAAACATTTGTTACAAATTTGTGTGTGTGTATATATATATATTTTTTTTTTGTTGTTGTTTATTTTTTAATTTTTATTTTTTAAGTGTCTTCATCAGTTTATTTTTAAAGTAATAAAAAGATACAACAAATAATACACAGTCTTTTTAATATTCATACTGGTGATAATGTGATTTACCACAATAATAATAGCATATATATTGGTATTTTGCCCAATAATCTCAACTCCATGAGATACAGATAGCCTACTGAAAATTAAACTGGAATATGATGGTTCAAAAACAAATCTTTCCCCCAGTTAATCAGCTCATTCAACCACGCTCCAACTAATACAAATCAGATCAGCTTCAATTCCATCAAAAACAAGTCTAAAGCTTTCTTTACAATGCCGCAAGTTTGTATGGCTTAGTTTTATGATATGTATGAGAAAATATGGTGACATGGCTGCACAATGGTTAGCATAGTCGCCTCACAGCGAGAAGATTTCAAATTACGGCCAAGTGCCAAGTGGAACATTCATGTGGAGAAATCTGGCTTTCTCCCACAATCCAAAGGCAGATTATGGTCAACTGGCTGCTCTACAATGCCCATAGGTGTGAATGTGATTCCAAGTGGTACTTGTCTCTGTGTCAGCCCTGCAAAAGACTGGCAACCTGTTTAGGGTATACTCCACATCTTGCCTAAAGTCAATGCCCAACATATTCTTTGACAGAGATCAGCACCAGTAGAAGAAAAATGCTCAGCTAAAACAACAACACTACCAAATCCAAAGTATGCACACATCAATTCACAACATCCTCAACGGGGCAGATGTAGAGTATGAATCAAGCAAAATAACCTGTACAACGTGATGCCTAATCAAAAGCTTTGCAGTGCACAGTAATCTTTCACTTTCAGACACACTTCATGTCCTTCTGTGGCGAGCTGCCAATCAGAGACACAGGCAGAGCAAGTCTTCTTTGAGTCAGTCACAGTTCATAATGTTTTCATACATCCCACACAATGGCTGAACACAAAAGAACCATTCACGCACACTGAACGTGTAAGACATCTCATAACAGTCCCACAGAGAGCCAATACTGACTGTTGTGACTGAGCGTTCAACAAGGAGAACATGACTGCTGTGTTGAGAGGGATCTCAATCATGATGACTTCTATCATTTGATGCATTGGAAGGTATCCACATCAAACGCACTTTAAGGAAACTTTTTTTAATGTCATCAGTGATGCATTAACAATGTTTTGGGAGCATTACACTGAACATGCAACTCTACTGTTAGTAAAACACAGGGGTAGTGCAGAGTTGCACGGCTCAGTGCTTTCAGTCCCAGACACATGTGAGAGATAAACACTGACATGTCTGCTAGTTTCAATCAACACTTTTTCAGACTGGGTTAATTTTACATAGAGAGGTGGGGAAATGTAATTATTATCTGTATATCGCCAGGCTTTTAGCCAGTCCAAATACCTGATGTCAGGTATTCCAGATCTGGGATGATTACACAGGCTATTTAGAGTTAACCCTTGGTAAAACTGCTTCAATCCAATCAGACAGGCTTCTAAAGTTAGTCATACCATGTGGAAAGTTATAACCACCCTTCCTCAAAACATGAGGCTTAAACATGTAGAAACAGTATTACATTGCTTTGTTTAAACTTATAAAGCTCAAAATGGTTGCAAGTTGTGCAAGGGAAAAAAGGGGGGTTATAAAAAAATATCAGCACATATCAATATAATTAATAATGAGAAGATCAAAAACATTTTGGTCTTCTTTACATTCCTGAGTTTGCTCATGTGAACTTCGGCAGGGTTCAAATCCACACACTGGGATGGTCATTACTGACGCTGGGCTTCTTCAACCACTTCTACATTAACCTGGACATACAATATGCCTGGTGCCTCGTCTTACTGAAAGCTCTATCCATGATCTTTGAGGAGTTTGAACCTGTTGGTGCCTCTTTTTAATTAGCAGAATTAAGAATTTGTGAGAATCACCTCCATGTACCTTTACAAAAGCATCTGAATCTCCAGCCACAAAACAGCTCCGCAGCATCACTCCTCTACTTCCATACTTCACACTGGGATTGTATGCACTCTTCTGTTCCTTATACACGGTCTCCTTTCATCAGCAAACATGCAGATGGTGTGTGTGTGTGTGTGTGTGTGTGTGTGTTCAAAACATTTTTGGTCTCATCAATCATTAAACAACTGGTTTTGATTTGTTGAGGTCATCAGCCATATAGCCATTTTGTCAATAATAAAAGTCTTTGCATATATGTAAAACATTTCTAAATGACAGTCTATCCTATCTCTCCTGTTGCTTGTTAAGACAAATTCTCATTTATCATTTTTTATGAAGAACATCAATAATCTAAAGGCTCACTGACATGCACGTGATGGGCATATAATCAAGAGGGACTTCCGTGGCCACAAACCCTGCTTATACAGTTATGATAAAGGCCAAAGCTATCAGTATGCATTAAAGACATGTACAAAGACAAGTACGGAGCTTCTAATAAAATGGCCACAAGTGCATTGCCAACACTGATTGTATGGATAAGTACAGCTACAGGAAAAATGTGTTGGTAAAATGTGCTAAAATGTGTTTTCGACTAAAGAATGCTCATTTACAGATTTTATGTTTTGTTAATAAGCTTTATTAACATAACAGCTGTTGAGTCCGGTCCCACATTTTACATACGAATGAAGTATACAACTTATTATAATTAAAAAAGCTCCCGGTTGATGCATCTGCTATCGGTAACAACACACAGAAGTCCAGTCCAATTTTATCAGACATCCAGCATCAAGATTTGGTATATGAAAGCTTCAGGAATGTGCAGGGAGTTAAAGAAAAGAATGGACTTCTAAAAAAGTAATCCTCATCAATGAAGTGATATAAAGACGAGGAAGTAATAAATGCTAAAGGCAGGATTGTATTGCAGACCCGTATTCGAAGTTAGAGAGCAAGGAGAAATTGAAATGAATACGAAGCAAAAAAGAAGAATACCAAGAAGAACTTAGAGGCAGTTCGCCATGTAAAAGTGTATACAACAAGCAGTAGTTAGTGGGTAATCTAATCAGACATCTTCCTGATTCGCTACAGAAAAAAACAACAAAACTTTCAAGTGGTAAATTAATTAGCGAAATGTTTTGCATGCTGCATAATTAAAATACATTCTGTAAAGCAGAGCGGTTTAACATGAGCTTTACTAATCTCAACGTTGCTGCCATAACTTGAAATGAAAGCAGTAGAAAACTATAAAGTGGTTTCTGCACCTATTAAAAATTAAAGGACTTCAGACTTTTGGACAGCACAACACTATAGTGAGATAAAGACACACCAAAACTGGGAAAAACAAAGCATCAGTGTTGATTAGACAAGGCGCCAGAGTTACTATCCAATCCAGCTTCCATTTCAACAGCTAGCATCACAAACCCCTCAACATAATTAAAGGCCACTTCACACTGAACACATTTCTGAGGAGTGTCGCGCATGACGGAATAGATGACATGCTTTGATTTCAACTACAGTGTGACGTGAAACTCATGCAGAAAAACACTTTCAATAGTCCAGCCACACCTTAAAGGATTTAAGTTCAATAGGGATCCTTCCCCAACTCACAGTTCCACTGTCTATGTACTGGGAGCTTTAGGATCATAATGAAACAGAACACTGTGTACAAGTTTGTGAAGCACTGATAAGCCGTACATCAACATGAGACCAAACGAAAGTAAAGAATGCTGTTGGAATACATCTGAAGTGATCATCTAAACAATTGCTCCAAGCATCTATGGTTTATTTGCATAAAAATAAGCAAACATAACGGATTCAACCTATGGACACTTTCAGAAGGAAAACGCTGCTTTATTAATGATGCGGGGGGATTACTACATGGTGGTTAACAATGCAATCATATATTTATAATATAGTGTATTAATGTGCTATATTTACAGTCTTTAGTCTCTGTTCCATTTGGCTTCAATACACAATTTAGCATGAATGACTATCTATATGAAGCACTGCTCATTTATTTATCAGTTGCATTACTGTTCTTGCATTATGCTACACATTCAGATATTCAACAGTTTTCTTCTCCCACAGTTCTAAGTGTAATAAACTCACCTTTCTATAATGCATCGAGCCACTTACAGTCTAAGACACTGAATGGAGATGGTATAGCAGTAATATTCATGGGTTAAACCAGTCAAGCACTTCTGTTCACCGTGATCATGCCCAAGTAAAGCAGACCCCTTATCATCATACTAATAAATACTGTAGAGTTAAATGTTGCAGGAGTAGAAGAGGAAATAAATAAATGATTAAACATGCATACATCACAGCATGATCGAATACTCAAACTGGATCTGGATCGGAGTTGAGAAATTAAAAAATAAAAAGTGATAGAAACTCTTCCTCTCTCATGATAGCTACCAAAGCGGGAGGGTGAATGCTATCCCATGATGCCAGGTGACCATATTGTTAGCTGATGCAACATCAAGGCAGTGTAACACACTCATAGGAATACGTCTGTATGCTTAAGCTCAGAAATATTCATGATCGACTAACATCACTGGAAATGACACCCATCCCTCCCAGACAGCACAGATTTCTTGAGGCAATTGTACCAAGATACCAATGGCTGTGGCATCACTGGTGTAGTGATCTCTGGATAACTTGGCAAGCATATTGCTGTTGCACCACGACTCCACTAATACATTTTTTTTAAATTTGCTGATTAACCACAATGAAAATAAGAAATTGACAGCCTTACCTGTGATACACTGATATTGACCATCATCTCGTCGAATTGTGAAGGCCTCACCTGGGTTTACTTGCACCAAGATTACCTAAGAAGAGTAAAGAAATGAAATTTAGACACTCAGTTCAGAAACGTGGTGATGAATACTCGGTGATGATACTACTGATCAGTTTACAGAGATCAGCTGTATTCATATTGATTCATCAACACTATGTGAACTGGCTTCATAAATATGTGTAAAATATAACGTGATAACAAACTGCTGTAGTTCTTAGGTTTCTAGTTCCGTCCTTGCTCCAGAGAGTACTTTTTCTTTTTATCTCTTTTTTTAAAAAAAAAAAAAGAAATATACATCCTAGTTTCAGCAAACCAGTTGCCCTCATTCTCTTGTTCCTGCTATAAATACACTGCTGACTGACCACAAAGTGAACCAACACTTTTAAAAATGCAGAAGATAGAAATAAATTTTATTAAACAGGTCTGAAACTTTATAATGCATGCTTGTACATACAGGCAAAAGTTATACATACAGTCATGGGTGGTTAGTTTCTTGAGGTGATTTGGTGAAGGGGCACCAAAGAGGGAAAGGTTATACTGGTTAAGACAGTTGTATGTTGGCTGTGACTATTATTGCTTTTACAGTAACAGCTGTGCCTAATAAACAGATTTCAAAATAACGCTGGGCCAGAACAGTGGTGCAGGGTAAAGAAATGTAGCTTCACAGTTTAAACCTGTTGGTTGACTGGGACCATTCATTGAGATCTTCTCTTCATGCCCGTTTGGACGCTCCGGTTTCCTCCTACAGTCTAAAGTCATGTGGATTATGTCTACTCTAAATTGCCCATGTGTGTGAAAGTGAGAGTGAATGGCTATTTGGTTTTCTGTGTTAGCTATGCAATAGGCTGTACGCTGCCTCTTACCCAATATCAGTTGGGATTGGTTCTAGCTCACAAAAGACTCACAATGGATAAGCAGCATAAAAAATACACAAAAAAATGAATGAATAAATATATGACAAAATGATGAGAGGGCAGCCAGTTCTGTTAAGAGACATTTATAACTCATTTTCTCTGTGGAACAGGCAGGAAGTTAACTGTTTAAGACAGTGACAGGGTAACTTAGCAAGTTTTGTTAAAATAACTTTGAAAAAAAACAAAAACATATATATATATATATATATATATATACATACATACACATATACACACATACACACACACACACACACACACACGTATTAATTCAAAGTGCCAGCTTGTTGTCGTGCAACAACAGCAGCACTCTCTGGGTCAGCTAGCACCTGGCTCCATGGAAAGCTGAGGTAGTACGATGGAGGTGTTAGCCAGCTGCCCCGCAGTAGCATCCTAACTGTGCTTTCTCCCACCGGCCATTGGTTCCAAGAGAACTCTTCCGCCCACAGAAAAGAGAAGTGCTGACCAACCAGCCTGTTTCAGGCAATGCTCAGCAGCTGCCAGATCCACCAGCCTGCTGCCACTGGTTACACTGCTTCCCTGGCATTGGGAGCTTAGGGGTTGCTGAGACCTGATCAAGGTCTAACTCCAACCTAGCGGAGGGAAGGAGTCGGTTTACTTCTCCATTGGTGAGCTGTGATCGTCTGGTCGGTCTCACCCCACCGCCCAAAAATAAAAATGAAAGCATGGTAATTACACCAGCTTGCTGTATGTTATCCGTTGGTAAATAGCTTACTACATGGTGACTCAAAAAGACATTTTATTGATTTAAAAAAGGTTGAATTGCTGTTAGAAATAAAATAACAGATCACCAAATGCCATAACTGACCAATGAAAACTGAGTATTCAAATTAGCTGTGAAATAAAGGAAACTGATGTTAATATAATAAAGGAAACTGATGAACTTTGAGCTGTTAATGGCAACACCACCCCCCACCCCGCCCACCACATAGATGTTAACGAGTTTCCTATAAACGCATGTTTATTCATGTTTTATTCCTTACTTAAATGACAAGGATCAAATTTCAGTAGGATAATCTTCTAATGAAACGACAGATGCAAATAAGCAAATTAAATATTATATTTTAGAAAGTGAGTTGAAAGTGACGTCTACCACCTCCAAAAATCTGATTATGAAGCATCTGAAACCCAGCAGCACATCATCTTTAATCAACTCCAACTAATTTATCAAACCTGTTATAAAACTGCAATCTAAATATCTTCTATGCTGCTCCACTTCAATCTGAAGTCATAAATCATTCCTGAAATGCAGTTTAAGGTAAATAACAGAGTGTTCCTGGCTATGACTTTCAAACCCACGTCATAGAGACACGCTAACCGCACTCATTACAGGGACACTTGTTCCATGAAATCAGTCTGAGTCAGCCCTCCGCTGAGCCTTTGTTAAGGAGCATTCATGACACATCTGGCTTAGCCGAGAGCTGGAGCACTGATCTGTTTTAGCGATGCAGGGGTCCTGATCCAAAACGCTCCACCAGGAAGTGTTAATGGGAAAAACTTTTCCATGTTGTAAATAAGCTCATAGCCTGGAGTCTAAAACACAGAGATAATGTATAGAAGGAAAAAAAAGGCATAGATGCTCCTTCAAAAGCTGCTCAGAAGCCATGGAGAATGAGATGCAATGCAGCTGAAAACATTAGTAGCTTTTTTGGCATTATGCTTTCAGGTTTGCCACAGAGACCACAAAAGAGAGTGCCTAATGTGTCAGAATGATCATAGCAGATCCGAGACATCATTAAAGCTGAAACTAATTCTGAGCTTTTTGTATTATTCTAACCACTTAGGCTTCATTTGGAAAAAAATCTAAGAATAAATAAAAACAGCAATAGATGTGGAAGTAAATCATGTAATTCAGTACACATCTAGACTCATTTTATGCATTAACCTTTATCTACAAAACTGAAACATGGGTAATGGAGCTTAAAATAGTGCTTCCCAATCGGCTTTGTTTTTGTCTGATTCCCCAGACAAGCTTTTCTTTTTTTTTCTTTTTTTTTTGGCTCTTTCACAGCCACACCTTAACCAAGCCTTAATAAATCCTATTTCAGAACTATATGGACCCAACAGCAGGCAAAAATATGTATCCCACAAACCTGAACAGGCTTGTGGCACCTGCTTCAGACTACATTAGTACATTAAGCTATTAGAATTTTAAAAAATAAATAAAACTACTGCACTACACTTCCAAGCTACCACATGCCCTGCTTCAGCAACAGATCAACATCCCATCCTAAACAGAACATGCAGCAAAAAAGTTTAACGGGGTATTACACAGCAGGGCAAGACATCTAATCAAGTTACACTAACACTCTAAGAAGAACATTCTCTTCACACAGAGCACGTCTTAAATTAAAAATGCAAATGAATAAACAGAGGTCATGCTGCGTGTTTTATTCGCATTACCTCCGTCCTGTTGCTGTCATAGTGCCTATAATCCCACGGCATGGGGCTCCAGCTGCGGGTCTCTCCCAGCACAGCCATGCTCTACTCTTCCTTCTTACTCCCTCTTCCCATTCATGAATGGCAGAGAGAAGCAGACACGCATACACCAGCCCCCTGCGCACACGCGTACACATACATGTTCGCGTATACCTACGCACGCAGCAGTAAACAATGATGCATTAGCAGGGCAGTACTATGAGGGGGTGGCTAAGGGAAGCCTTACTGAATTAGAGTCAAGATGGTACGGTCGTTTGACTGCACGCGCATGCAACAGTGTCTCTTCACTTGCTCACGTATTTCCTTTGTTCCGCAAAACGCTGGCTTATCCGCCCCCCTTTTCCTCTTAACTCTCCAAATCAACTGTGCAGGATAAATCACGATTCCGGTTCCTCATTTTCCAGAAGCATGCACCAAGTCAGACACAATAATCTGAGTGTTCAGAGAGACAGTGTGTGTGTGAGTGAGTGAGTGAGTGAGTGAGTGAGAGAGAGAGAGAGAGAAGAGGTGTGTGTGTGTGTGTGTGTGTGTGTGTGTGTG
>JAQMYF010000013.1:12803090-12814160 GCA_030014195.1 Neosilurus mollespiculum | reverse complement strand
CTGACTGTTGCCCGCATCTCTTCCCATTCAAACGCTTTGCTACAGCAGGGCTGGCCACAGTCAGAAATTTCATATGCCTCCCCCCTCCAACCACCCTCCTCCCCCCACCCCACACACACACACACACACACACACACACACAGCTCCAGGGGGTTGGAGTCACCTTCTCCTTCTTTCACCCGATGCTCATGAAAGTGGCAAGGTAGAGCAGGGTGACGGACACATGGATGACCCTCTTGAACTCCAATCACACCCCCACACCAACCCCAGTGATAGACGAGGGGGTACAACTCGCCTCTGGCTGCTAACTGGAATCTCTTTACTAGATACAGGGAGCATAGCACGCATTTGCTTTCTCTCGCTTTATCTCTTTTCCTGCACTCTCTGCAGCAGATGGATGGCTGGCTCTCTCTCTCTCTGCCTCGCTGCCACCGCCGGTCTCCACAGCAACCCCTTCAACAAATAAGCCGTGCCGATGTCCGCAGCGTTCCACGCTGGAAGAGATGAGAACAGCTAATCACCTGCGTGCTGCTCGTGAGAAAAGCACGTGAGAGGCAGAAGGGCTGTGGCTGAGCAACACCATGAACTTTTCCTCTGATTTGGAAAATGGTTTTGCTTGCGATGATTCCCTACATGTTCACACCTCGATGTAAAACCTAAGGCTGGCAAATATAGGGAGCCTACCCAGATTATCTGTTTTGACAATGAAGCATGAAACTTTCACTTCTGCATTTATCTATATCAGTATATCAGACATGCTGTTTGTCAGAAATTCTAACTAAGCACCTCAAGCAGTACCAATAACAAAGCAGCTGTGAATGTAGCAGTGAATGAAAACAGTTTCAATGATACAACATTAGTTTATAACTACAGTATTGTACACCTCGTCTTGACACCAGAGGAGCTACAGAGCATCTGTTCATTGTTGTGCACTCATTTTAATGAAACAATGCAGCACCATAAGGTTTCTGTGACTGAAGCATAAACTTTCATCTTCAACTCAAGTAGTTTAACAAAAAATCAGGAACTAAAGCTATTTTTACACAGTCTCTTCAGTTCCCATCTCAATAACAGCTGCAAAGGCTTTACCCAAGTTTTAAAAATGGCACTTGTATATACCCCAAGTATAAAGTTAAAAAACCAAAACTACCATCTGGTGGTTATATGCCTTATATGCAAGGCTGCAGTGACCTTGGCCTTTAACCTATGACCTCTAAAAATCAAATCTCTCCATCCATATTTGTGCAACGTTTGAAAAAAATCCTCCAAAGCAATCTTAATATAACTGTGTTCACAAAAATAGCCTGTATGGATGTGCGACAACCCACCAAAGCATTCTTGAGATTTTGCTTTCACAAGAATGGCCCACATGCGGCTGCCCTGGCCTTGACCTTTGACCTTCAATATATAATCAGTTTATCATTGAGTCAAAAGGGACTTTTATGCAAAGTTTGAAGAAAATCCATGAAACTGTCTTCAAGATATCACATTCACAATGCACTGCAGTGGTCTTGACCTTTGACTTCCAAAATCTAATCAGTTCATCCTTGGATCAAGGTGAACATTTGTGCAAAGAATAAAAAAAACCTCTAGAAACATTTTTTGGGATATTGTGTTCACTAAAATGGCCCAGACAGACATACATACGTATGGACAACACAAAAACATAATGCCTCCAGCAGTGATGTGTAGAGGCATAATAACCAGGCCATAACTAGCCATTAAACTGCTGTGCGCTCAACTGTCCAGTTACTTTAGAGCCTGTGAAATGTTTAAAACATGGCCAAAATTCTTGAACTGTTCATGGAATATTATTGTTAAACCCCTTTTGTCAAAGCTAAATTTCTTCACTTCAATCACATCTTGTTTGCACATAGTGGTTGCGTAAAGAGTTCAAATGACAGCAACTGCATAATTGTCCAAATACTTATGGCATTGACTGCAGTTAGAAATCTATCAAACAATTCTTTATACACAAGTTTACACCTGCTGTTGAATAACTACTACACAAAATACATTATACATGTAGAGAACCACTGTAACAATTTACACTGATCAGCCATAACATTATGGTCACCAAGAAGTGATGCAAATAATATCGATAATCTCCTTACAGTGGCACCTGCCAAGAAGTGGGATGTATGACAGAAAAGGAACAGTCAGTTTTCAAACCTCATGTGTTGGAAGCAGGAAAAATAAGCGAGTGTAAGGATCTTTCACAAGGGCCATATTGTGATGGATAAGTGGCTGGGTCTATTCATCTCCCAAATAACAAGGCTTGTGGGGGGTAAGGACCTACCAAAGGTGGTCCAAGGAAGGACAACCAGTAAACTGGCAAGAGTGTCATGCTTTTCCAAAGCTCATTGATGTCTAGTGTGATCCCATAGAAGAGCTACTATATAGCACAAACTGCTACAACTGTTGAGTGTAGACCAGTCAGCTGGTGTAAATGTTCTGGCTGATCAATACATATATGATGCGTGACGAAACTTTTGATGGTATAGACCTGCGCACTGTGTTCAAGTTCATTAAAGTGGTGTTTTTTGGGGGTTTTTTTAAGTCCTTGAACTCACAAAGAACAGCTGTGTTTTGAATATTTTATCCACTGATCTGATTACTAACTGAAATGAAATCTGGCACCTAAATAAACATTTCATTTGAACTTTTATATGGTACTGGATAGTACTGAAGTGGCACTGGGTTAAAAGAATTGCCAATGTGGTCACGTGAGAGGCATTCACGAAGCATGAAAATAGAAAGTGAGTAGAGCTATCCTTCTCAACTGTCCACCTGTGACTGGATAGCCTTTCACGCCCTCACAACTCATCCCCCTACCCAGCTTCTATTAATACTATGATCGATTTGCGAGAAAATGAATTTAGGGACCTTCTGCTGTGTTAAAAGTCCGCCTCATTAGTAGCTATGCTTTGGCACTAATCCAGTGGCTCATGGAACAGTTAGTAATGGAGTATTTAGCTCCACACCACTTTGCGCTACATGGCCGCACACCTGGTCTCAGGCTTACAAAGCACTATCATTTAAAACAAACCATAAAACTTGAGGATTGTGTGTCAAACAGCACAACAAGGCTGGAGATATAGCTCACGATAACAGCACACAAACCCAAAGCTTTTACGCAACTCCCTACTGTACGCCATGTGTTCGTAAACAAAGTCCAAGTTCTTTTCACATATTTCAGATAAAAAAAAAAACCTTTTTAAACCTGGGAAGCCTTTTCTGGCAAGAATACCACAATGCATCAGGTCGTATCTCTGTCTCTCACCGACCATCTCTCCACCAGTGCTCTTGATGAGGGTTGATAAAATGCAAGTAAAAAATTAAACCGCAAGCAATCGTTTATTTATTTATTTTTTGGAAAAGACAGGGCTCGCTCGCCACCACAGAACAGACTATGAGGTGAGAGATTTTAAATAAAAGAAAGGAAAAGAAACAACCCACAAAGGGGGAAGAAAAACAATTAATTACTATAACAGCCTTACCACAAATGATGAAATTAAAACGTCAAGATTAAAAAGATAAGATATTCAGGATATTTCCCTGCATGAGTAATAAACAATTTGCTTAGAGAGATTAGAGATGGGGACACGTAATTCCTTTTGTGGCGTCATGGGCACACTGAACTTGCTGGGAAGAAGCACAAGGCTGTCAGGGAGGGGGAAGCGAGAGTGATTAGCAAACACGGCTACAGCAGTTAGCGCTGGCTTTATTGCTCTGAAGATAGGCCAGCTCTGATGTTGCGTTTATGGCTGTCAACGGCTGACGTCTTTACCCCTTCCGTGAGTCAAGGCTCAGGTTCCTCTATAACTGTTCACTTTTGAACACTGTGCCACAGTGGCTGCTGTGTGTAGAGTTTCAGATTGTTCTATTAAAGAGTAAAGCAGAATGTTTAACATAAATATGCATTCATATATGAAAAATAGTCACCTACAGTAATAAGAATGGTGGCATATCTTGGTTTATTTGATCTATCCCATATGTAAAGTGACAGGTGAAGTCTCGTTCTGCAGGACTGAGGAAGTTGTGGAAAGCGTCATTTCCTCAGTGTTGCAGCAGTCCGCTCCTTACTCTTTGAGAATAAATGTAGCCATATGAAACCAGATGAAGATCTTGATGGCTTTTTTCCCCAAAATAAGGGAAACTTATTGTATCATAACTTGCGGTTTTTCTCTGTATACCCCACATATAGTTCCTCGAATGCTGTGGTCCAGGCAAAGAGGCAACTTCCATGCCTGCTGGTCAAAACCACCAAAAAGTTTTGAAATTGTAACTCCGCAATCCTTTTTGCTGTAAGGCGGAAGTGCTAACTATTACACCACTGCTCCACCTTGATAAAATTTACCACTATAAAATAGCTGCAGATTTGCATTGACTATATGACAGCCGATAAATGACAACTAAAATAATTGTTCCATACGAATCTTGGCACAGTCAGAGTTTTAGCAGAGCTCCCGACCCCAATAAAGCTGCCACATTGTTGATATAATGCTGACAAGCAGCAATTGAAAAAAAAAAACCCCATGTATTATTAATAAAGCAAATGAAACCCAAACAATAGAGCCTCGTACATCACTGCTCTGACCCTCTCAGAATAAAATAAAAACACACACTAACCCAGGTAGGCAGATAAATGTTCGTGGAGCAAACTCCGAAAACAGAACCTTGACAGAACATGTAAACAACAAACCCAGACTCGGACAACCACTGGGAGTTCCACATTAAGGCAATGCCAGATAAATTAAATCCTCAAATATCGAAATCGAGCAGTGTTCTTAATCCTTTATAAATAACAGCCTCTAATCCAATGACCATGTAATGCTATATTACAGAGATTGTGTGATTAACAATCAAAAACTGCAAACGGTGTTCTGTTAAAAAAATAAAATAAAATAAAAAATCCAGAAGAGCATCTTTCAAATATACAAGTAACCTGCTAAAAACAGGCTATGGGTTTAAACACCAGTCTTTAACAGAGACCGTGAGAGCAGCCGGCCTATGGGCACTAAGCAGTAGTGAAGTCATTAAAATGGACACAGGATGCCATTATTTACACACACAAAGCTGCCTGCTAATGTACAGTAGAACATTACAGTGAGTATGCACAGAACCCGAGAGTGTTTCATTTGGGCGAGCACTTTGCAAAGCAGGGAAAGAGTTAGAGTTAAATGTTTCATAACAGACCTGATTATTTAATAAGAAGTAGGTTGCATGTCTCTGTACCAGCTTCTGTACTGAAACCAAAACCAAGAATACTGACTGTTTAAAAAAAAAAAAAAAAGAAAGAAAGAAAGAAAGCAAGGAAGGAAGGAAAAGGCACACACATACAGTTTCCCCATACCTCTCAGTCTTATTTCTGGCATATAGTGTGAAGCAGGTTTTTTTGTGGTCAAAATGCTGAAAGGTCAAACAGTAGGATCCAAATCCTTGCTGGCTGAAAGAACAAACTACACGTATGAACTCCTTTGCCGAGGGCTTTACTTTCTAGATCTTTTCAAGGCATGTGATGAGGGAAACCGGTCTCAAGACACTTATCTGAACCATATATACATGCCACTTGAAAGAGGTCAAACATTTTCACTCACTACAATACCAAGAGAAACAACCATTTTATTACTAGCACTTCTCCAGCAGATGGTATGGAACAGTTCAGTAAATTAGCGCTAATCAGACTGTCATCCCACCACCGAGCATTCCGTACTGTTCGCAAGTCCCTTTGCTGAATTTGGTTACTCTGCTTGCTCAGGTACTGTGTAAGCGAAGCCGGGACATACGTGAGTAGATAAAAATAGTGCAGAGTACTGACTGATTAAACATGGTTGTCATAGATATCCTGATTAATGTCTAGCTGGAACTGCTTCTCTAATGGCACAAAAACCCTAACCCTAGTTTAGCATAGTGTCTTAGCTCAAGTTCCTCATTCTTCCCAAATACAGCATTTCCCAGCTGGTTTAAATTAAAGAGGTTTAAATTCATTTATTTATTTACTCACAGTAACGTTTATTAACACACGGACTGGCCAAAAAAAAAAGTCGCACACACTATTGTCATGAAGCAAATTTAGCCTTGATCAGACATGTAATCTCCATGGCATTGTTGCTCCATTTGGTCAGGTCGAGGCTCAGCAACATTAATGTGGCAATAAAATGAAGTCAGCTGATGACTTGAATGTACTGAATGAGCAGGTTATCACATCAAAGGACTTTTTCTTTCCTGATGGCACAGATATAAAATGGGAACTTAAATAATGAAAGCGTGGTTCAGGGAGCATGAGGAATCATTTTCACATATGCATTGGCACCCCAGGGTCCTGATCTTAACCCTGTTGAACATTTCTGGCATGTGCTGGAAAAGACTCATCACTTGTGCCAATCAAGTCACCATTCAATAAACACAAGCAAAATTCCTCCTGTTGTCCACGAATTCATCTATGAACCGCTTAATCCTACTAGGGTTGCACTGAGCCTGGACTCTATTTCAGCATGAAGTCTATTTCATAACTCTGGGCAATGTGGAGCAGCCAGTCATCCTAATGTGCATGTCTTTGGACTGTAGGAGGGAACCAGAGTACCCAGAGGAAGCCCACGCAAGGACAGGGAGAACATGCACAATCCACACAAACTCCGTCCCCAAGGCCAGGACTCAAACACGGGACCTTCTTGCCGTGAGGCACTCAGCAACCACTGTGCCGCCTTCCTCCTGTTGTCACAGGTAAACAAAATCAAGCATGTGATATTTAAAAAAAAAAAAAAAAGAAAAAAGTGTGATAAACTGACACAGGCCTTCAGCTGAGATACAATTACTTCTCCAAGTTCACCATTTGTTGTGGAGCTGTGGCGAGTCATGCTGTTCAGTGGACAAGCGTTATTAATGAGCGATGACTGGTAATAGGTCAGCTGTGCATTGCTTTAAGGCTCAAGAAGGAATACCATCTGGATGACCAGCTTTTCTGGGATTTAGATTTTAATAAATGCTGCATAACTAAACAGAATTTCATGAGTAAAAAGGATTTGTAGGTAGGACTGAAAATATTGTTATTTTAGAGCAAATGATACTCAAGTCCTCTTTACCCTGACGAGTTTAAATCAAATACAAAAATCATTATTACCTCCGATATCTTTCTGCTATGCTACAATGCTTTTCATGTTTTTCTTTTTCGGCAGATCAATTTTTCTAGTGATCAGCCTGTAATCTTTATTGCTATCAGTCTGTACAATTAAACAGTGTCCTCGATCTGGGCATGAATACATTCACAGCAGTGTAAATTAACCTTTAAAATTCAAACCTTTTTGCTGGCATTACTGAAAACCAATCAGTGTGTTATTAAGTTCAGAAAATTTCTATGGTGTTGGCATCACTTAAGTTAAGTTGAGGTAAGCGATTTGTACTGCGCAGGACTGCAAAAACTATAGAATTATGATGAAATTATCAAGCATCTCCATGGGTCTTATTTTAAACAACCTTTGAGTACTTTCACACTAAGTTCATTTATTCATCCGATCTCACGTGATTGAGTTCAGACGGTTACGGAGAGGCTGGAGCCTCTCTCAGCTGACACTGTCCGAAGGCGGGGTACACCCTGAACAGCTTGCCAGACCAATGCAGGGCAACACACAGACAACCATTCACACTCACACCTACAGTCAATTTGGAACAGCCAGTTGGACTAATCTACATGTCTTTGGACTGGAGGAGGAAACCGGTGTACCCAGAGAAAACCCATGCAAGCATGGGACAAGCAAGCACTTGGCACAGAAACGTTTAAGCCTCGGAAGTGAACCCAGGACCTTCTTGCTGTGAAGTGAACATGCTAACCTCTCCACCACCGTGCATTATGCAATAACCACATTATTATTGAACTACTATGGCTGAGATTGTTTATAATACATTTCTAATATGGATTATACGTATCACTAAAAAAGGCAGTCACCAAAAGTCAACTAAAGATGATTCATCCTTTAAGAGATGATACATGGGGCAGTGGTGGCCCGGTGGTTAAGGTGCTGGATTACTGATCCGAAGGTCAGGGGTTCAAGCCCCACTATCACCAAGTTGTCACTGCTGTCCCCCCAGTGTAGCTAACTGGGTTATCAAAGGCCAGCCATGTCTCTCACTGTGTGTGGTGAGAGGCATGTTAAAGAACCATTGTCGTTCAAAAAGAGTAGGCCACTGGATTTCCGTCAGCGTGTCTCTGCCCTGCGATGGCCTGACAAGTTATCCAGAGTGTACCCCGCCCTCACCCAGGGTCAGCTGAGATGGTATGGCGATCTCGCCCAGATTTTTTAATTAGGATTAAGCAGCTCAGAATACGGATGAATGATGAGATAATACATAAAATATATATTAGTACTGCTGGATAATATAGGAAGTATTTATTTCTGACTAATCTTTATAGCAACTTATTTAATAATACCATGCACCAACGCTACCCACTGTTCCAAAGTTTCAATATTTTCACGTAATGTGACCATGTTTTTGCTGATTTATTGCAAAAGAAATGCTGAATATCATCATGTTAAGTATCTGGTTTATTTTTGTATTCCATGTGGTTGATCATATGGGCTTGTTGTATAAAAGTTTTAAAATGGAGGAAAAAGCATTACTTGGTTTGTAGATCATTAAGTGTAATGTAGTAAAAGTGGCAGTTCAGAGCAAGTTAACGGCAAAGTGTCGACTAAAAGAATTAAAGAATAACACGGGAAATTCGATCAGTGGCATTTATCTTTGGTCGTACTACAAATAGCATTATCATATCTGCTTCTGTTTACCAGGTATACCCTGTTTTTATCATTATTTAAAAACTTATAAACAAGCACATGATTGACATTCACAGGAATTAATGGCATTTCAAAAAAAAAAAAGCAATGAAAACTAAACCCTGACTTAAAATACAAATAATCCCATTTAACTGAGCTACCTAAGTCTGATGTACTGCTATGCACTCGCATCTTGTTGTTTTCTACAATAGGGATACTGTGGAGGCTGATATCTACTTTAATAGCAAATTAGAGCACTCCTGCACATATTAAACTGCATTATGTCCCAGCCCTTTGCTTAGATGTCATCTTAAAGCTTGAACTGCTGTCAAACAAAACAGCAGAACACAAAAAAACTGCTTACTACCACTGATATAAGCTTTCTTTACTCAGCAGTGAGCTGGATGCAGATCAGCTGCACAAGCGTAATTGCAATCATGTGCATCCAAGTGGGTTTTGCCAAAAATAAATAAATAAATAAACACAGTAATAACCACGCAGCCCACTTGGTGCCAGTGGTGAGAAGTGAGGTTGAGGGTGTTAAGCAAAGAAGGTAGGGCTCTGACAGAAGAGTATGAGAGCATCACTGCGGTGAGTATTGACTTACACGAACGGGTGCATGAAATCAATCTGCCTGGAGGCCACCAGGAATGACGGTTCTCCAGACTGGTCTCTCTGGTGTGTCTCCTGATGCTGAGACAGTGTGGGTGGCTGTGTAGGACTAATAAAGACTAATGTAGTTTGAAAACTGAGCCATGCTAGAGACAAAGCTGCAACAAAGACACTCAAGTACCATTAACTCAGCAAAATACACATTTAAAATAAATCAGGTTCATACTTTAATAAAGAAACATGTACTAATGCCAGAAAGCTGTAAATCTGTTAACCAAAATACACCCTAATCTCAGTTAAATACCCAATGAACATGCCAACACCGTACATAGTAAGTAAAATGAGCTGTGTGGGGTATATCCTTAGCCCAAGGCCTACTAGCTACAGGAGAACATTCTCACACTGATCTAAATCCACGAGACTCGAATATCTACTCCACGACCCAAATCAGGTTGCAGCAAAACACAAAAGCCAAACGTCAGTCCACATTTTGCAGGACATCATAAAAGCTGAATAGAAGCAGCCTGGTGCTACTGAAACCTATTATGCAAATGCAACCTTATACTTTTGGTGTTATCAACATGCTCCTGGTGACAAAAGTAAGAACTTGGCTCCAGGGCTGTGAATAGAAAGCACGGTTATCTGAGACACTTCGCATGCCCTACAGAGAATTTTCTCAACCATTACCATTTTCTCTCCCTTTATACGACGCACGCATACACGCACACCAAAAGAGAGCAGAATCAGAAAAAGAGAGGATGCATTGCTATGGAAACATTGCTTAGTACAGCAGTGACCAGAGGGAGAAATGGCACTGGGTTAGGCAGGAAGCCTAACAAGATTAACGTTTGCTACTGATATGGTACAACTGGAGCAGACACAGATCTGGCCATTACTTAGGTGCTATGGTAGGCTGTAATTCATGAACCCAGAGCTCTGTCTGAGCCACACCCAAACCTCCTCTGCACCATGTTTAACAGTACAGATGCAATACTATGGTCTTTTACGTCTACTGTGGTGAAATCTCTGCATTTGAATCTGCAAGTAAAAGGTGTAATTTCCTGGGTATCAGGTGAATGCTTATGTGATGCATGCAAAAAATGTCTTGTTGTATGATGGCCACACCTCACTAAGTCAAAATCACAATGATGGGTAAATTTTATTCTCTAGCCCTGCAGGGAAATGGAAGCATCAATGTGCTGCCCCAGCGCAAGTTTAGTTGCTAAAGTGACAGCATGCATGTAAAATGTATGTTGCAATTATGTAATAATCAAAAATTTGCCAAGTCATTGGCGAGGCAAAATATCGTGTAAGTCAGGCTACCAGGTCTGTAGGACTGTTTACAAACATCCGAGTGGCTGATCAGAGCTGAAGCTTATCCCCAGTTTCCTTAGCGATGAAACCACTAGGAATTCAACTCCTCCTGGATGGGACGCTAGTTCATCACAGGTTACCTTCCCAGTATGTTTACTGGTACCCATTTATACTGCTGGGTGAACAGAGGCACACTTGAAGTTAAGACCTTGCCCAGGGGTCTTAGCACGGTGGGGATCTAACAGGGATTCAAACACACAGCCTCTCAATTATAAGCCTAACGTCTTCATTTTTTCTTCCAGTCAGGCAGATCACACATTGGCTGATGTGTAATGCAGAAGACGGGAGGAGGTGAAATCAAGTGCTACAGTTA
>JAQMYF010000013.1:12795590-12798090 GCA_030014195.1 Neosilurus mollespiculum | reverse complement strand
TTACATACCAGACTTGTGTCATAATGGAAATCAGATAAAGTGTAAATGAAAAGCACCAACCTGACCATGCTGATAGTTATTTGAATGGACAACTCCTTCTGTCCAAGACACTCAGCCTGTGGAAAATATCTAACCACAACTATGCACAAAACTGGGCTGAACTCAGGTTGTTAAGTAATCCTAGACATGTAGACTTGGCACTAGGGGTGTTGACAATTCTTACTATTTACTCTTTGTACATGTGGGGTTTACAGTAAGCGAGACCAATGTTATCCTAATCAAAGCTGATTGAATCTTTATGGGGTCTGGTCACAACTAAACTGTATATTTTCTTTAATGGAACTTGAATGGAAAAAGGAACTTCTGCCTGGGAGTGTCCACATGATGTACCTTTGATTAGCATTTTACCTTTTAATGTAATGTAAAAAAAGGTACAGCCGTAGAACTTAAACAATTATAAACACTAAGTAGCTTAATATCGATGTTTGGATGCACTTAAAGGAGGAAAAAACCTACCTGAAAAGACATGTACATAAATAACACTTCGCAATCTTCACTGGAACCCAATAGTATTTTTGTAATGAAATTCTAAGTTGACCACAACACCATTCAACTACCCAATAATAGAGCCAGTGGGATTTAAGCACTTCTTTCATCTCCATCATCCCTCTCCAGCTCTCACACCTCCTCAGCTATACACCCAGATCAGCACTGTCCTTCATCCACTGCTATAACTCTGAGCAACTTGTACCGCTTTCTGGAAATTTAAGTGCAGTGTTTGTTGTCTGCTCTACTTCTACATTAGATTTTACAGTGGCACAGTAGTTAATAGGGGTGCCGGGAAAAAAAAAAAAAAAATCGATTCACGTTTAAATCACAATTCTTATTTATTAGCATTATGAATCGATTAAAATTTTCAAGAATCAATTTTTAAGATCACGTTTTTCCGAGCATTTCCAACCTTACTCACAACGCGTACCGTTTGTCCACACACGGCCTCCGTCATGAATTGTTCCAGTGAGTGGCGGCTCCAGAACTAGCGTGTTTCCCTGATAATAAGACCTACCCTTTCTTCTGCAGAACGGTCCAAAATAAGCCCTACCCTGGAAATAAGACCTAGCTAAATCCATATTTTGTTCGCACCCTCCCCTAGTTTTCTGTGAAGGCACGCGCGCCAGCACCATTTACAGCAGTGCCGGGGAGGAGAGACAGAAAAAGAGGAAGTTAAGAGAAAAAAAAAAAACCCCGATAAGTAAAGTATTGTAAAGCAGGACTGAGGGGCATGATGGGGATAAAAGCACGACTGGGGAAGCATAACGGTCATCATTTTATTTACCGTTATTATCTTCTGCTTATTATCTAGGCAGAGTTTTGTGTTCATACTCACCTGTTTATTGAAATTGCTGTTAAATTAAAATAAGACCTACCCCCAAAATAAGCCCTATGGTGTTCTTTGAACCGAAAACACCCCCCAAAAAGACAGTGTCTTATTATGGGGCAAACACAGTAGCTTTTAACCTATCTTTAACATGGATGAGGAAAAAGAAATACAGCCAGCGCCGTCTTCACTGAAGGAAAATGCTTGCACTTCGGATTTTCCGGGTAAGAAGGAGCTTGACGTGACTTGTGGTGTGCAAAATAAAAGTCAAGTATTTCGGGAACACTTCAAATCCCCGAGCCCACATCTTACGCCATCACCCAGAGCTAAAAGAACCGGAGCAGCAGCACGACCAACTCCTGACCAACACACACTCCATCACTTCACTAAACTCCCAACCAACTCTGAACGAGCAAAGCAGATCGGTACATCTACAAAACCAGTCGTCTAGTAATATCATTTCTTTCTTATAGACGAGTTGTTCCTAGCTTATAGAAGAATGTAGTTACTTGTGAAATTGGCTCCCTTTGTTTGTAATGGGTATGAATCAAACATCGGTTTGAATCAAGAATCGATTCGTCACCCCAAGAATCGGAATCGAATTGAATCGTGAGCTGTTGTTCGATTCACATCCCTAGTAGTTAGCACATCCACCTCTCAGAAAAAAGGTTCTGGATTGAATTCCTGGGCTAGGGCATTGCTGTGTGGAGCTTGCATGTTCTCCCAGTGCTTGGATGGGTTTCATACGGGTACTCCGGCTTCCTCCAGCAGTCAAGAGACATGCACATTAGGCTAATTGGTTGTTCCAAATTGACCCTACAGATGAGTGTGTGAATGGTTGTGTGTGTTGGACATGCGATGGTCTGGCGAGCTGTTCAGGGGTGTATCCCGCCTTTTCCCAGTGTTGCCCCACCCAGCGGCCCCAGTAGGATTAAGCAGTTTGGATGAACAAGTGGTCACCTTTCTTTTTCTGACAGTTTCTCTTGGACCACACACTGCAGTAACTTCATTCGTGGGCTCCCGAGTGGCGCATCGACAAGGTGCACGACTATCAACCTGGAGATCGCAAGTTCAAATCCAGATTGATGCCACAGCCATCCGTGACCGGGAGTCCATGGGAGC
>JAQMYF010000013.1:12780109-12795490 GCA_030014195.1 Neosilurus mollespiculum | reverse complement strand
TCTTTCGTTCCAAGCCGCTCCTGGATCCAGAGACTAGGGAGGAGAGGAGGGGAAGGCAGAGGGAGAGGAACGAATACATTCCTTAAGGTGTCTAAATCTATGGTATTACTTGAAAAGTTTGTGAACCCTTTAGAACGTTCTAGATCAGAAATACGTAACATTCTAAATGGTTCACAAACATTCAAGCACCACTGTATATGGTCTATTTGTTTTAAAAAAAAAAAGAAAAAAAAAACATTTATTGACAGGACAAACTTTGTATAATCTTAAAAAATCAGCTTCATATCAGTATCTGCTGTTTACATATTAATGAAAATACTGTAATATTTAAACTAGAGCATCAAATTTTTTTATTTATTATGGTAGATAACTGTAAACAACTCCTTTTAACACTAGTTTTATTCTCACACATCCGTAATGGGAATTTGTATAATCGTCACAGTAATTGCTCATAACAAATACTACCCTAACCAATATTACTGCTGGTTATTTGCCCACAGACATGTTTAGTTCATTTTTGTCAAATTTTTCTGTCACAGCAAGAAATCTATATTTTGTCTTTCATGGCCCAAGACCTTCTGTGAAGATTTATTTATTTATTTTATTTTTTGCCATGGCTCCAGAAAAGTTTGCCTAAACTGGACTGTTTGAGCTGTACAATGCTGTATAGTCAGGGGAAAACTAAGTGTGCTGCAAGGACTTTCCCAGGTTTCGGTGATGACGCCTTTATTTGGAACGGCATTACAAAAGGATAAACCCTACACTTAAAATGGCATTCGCAAAACTACAGGAAAAAACAGCAGGAACAAACTCTGGCTACACACGACTCTACTGACTGTACGTTAGCCATTTAGCTGAACGTTATCAAACCTTAAAAACACCCGCCACTTCCTTCCTAAGTTTACCAGAAACCCTTACCAAAAAAACAAAAAAAAAAAAACTAAGGCTATGTGGGTGGGGGAAAATGAAAATAGGAAAATGAGAATTAAATGAGAGAGATGACCCATGAGCACATGTGCTCAGCAACTGACGAAAAGACCAAAAGTCCCTTGTGGTGAAGCAGCTATTTATTTTAAAATTCAACAGAAAAAAAATAAAAAATAAAAAAAACATTCCCTGGCAAATACAATTCTTTTAACAGCACAAACGTAGAACAATCATGGCCACTTTGGTGAGATTTGAACATGGTGGGGTGGGGTGTCTGAGAGACGTCACAGGTCAGAAATTGCATCTTATAATTACTTAAACAGCTTGCACAAACAAAATCTTTTACGGCACAAACCAGCACGAACCTAGCACAAACAAATAGCAGTGCTATTTTGAAATTTTTTGGGGGGGAAAGGGGGGGGGGGCAACTTCACAGAGCACACAAAATGGAGTAACTAAACAACTAAATATGCAAAAATCAATCAAAATAAATAAATAAATCAAAAATTAGTATAGGCTCCCGAGTGGAGCATCAACAAGGTAAATGACCAACAACCTGAAGATTGTAAGTTTGAATCCAGGTTGATGCCGCAGCCATCTGCAACCACAAGTCCATAAGAGCTAAGTGACTGAGCTCTCACAGGAGGGAGAGACGGCATACACTCCCGTCACTCACAGTGATCACCAGCGTCTGTGAGCTCATGTGTTCAAAAGGGGTAAATAGCACTTTCATTCCAAGTGCGTTAAGCCACGTCCAAATACGCATGCGCATCTCATGTCACGGAGGGGGCATGTGCATGCTTAAGCCCCTCCCTGGTTGGTGGTGGTCATATATGATAGTGAGGCAACACTTCATGGGTGGGAATTGGATTTGACTAAAATTAGGGGAGAAAAACTAAAAATAAAATAAAATAGCATGAACATACTTACACCATTGAACAAAAAGAAAAGCTGCATATTCAAAATATAAAAATACTATGCATTATATAATTACACTGTATGTATTTGTGCCAACTTTATAAATGTGCCTTTAATTATATCAACTTATACCCTTAAACCCACTGCTGAGCATCCCATGGGCTATAAATAACAATAAAAAATGTAATCAAGTAACATCATGGTTAAATCAGATAAAAACAGTTATATCAGAACACCTCTCCTGCTATCACAGTTTCATCTTATAAAGACTAGATTTCATTTGTTTGAAAATACTAATTTTTTTAAACAAGAGTATACACTGTTTCCATACGAAATGATGAAAAACCACACTTACAAGTCCAAAACGGAAAAGCTTTCCTCACTTTATTATTAGGTTTTCAGTTTCATTGATTAAACCCTCTGTGCTTTTCGGTTTCTCAGTACACAGTTTCACTAGCTCTTTCTATCATTTTGCTCTGTACATCTGGTTGAATTTTAGTCCGAAACCAGAGCAGAGAACATGCACACAGCTCATCAGACGTTGAATTTTATAGGTACAGACTAAACGTGGACTGTCAAACACAGAAAGTAAAGAGAAACTACACTGCACTGTTACAAGTTTGCTCCAAAAAACCTGATTCAACTCATGCTGGAGTTAATTAGAAGAATAAGCAGGGGTGTTAAAATCAAAAGAACCCCAAACCTGGGCAGTGCTGGACAAATGGTAAAATTCATTAGTGAACACACTGAGCAATAAAACACTCCACCGTGCTCCACACGCCTGGGTTTTTCAGACTGCTGACTAAGCTATTTAAAAATTTATATAACAATCCATTTAAGTGTAATAATAAACACAGAGGTGGAAAAAAACAAGTATATCTTTACATTGTTCTGATGTGGTACATTGTGTTTGCACCCTTCACCAAAAACTCTGCATGATTTAAGAAGAGACAACCTCTCTTCACATCACATGTGAAATATAACAATCAGCCAGCATCTTTACAGTTACAGGTTAGGGCTTGCAATACACTTCATGTAACTCGATGTAACTTCCTGATTTCACAAAAATCATCCACCAAATACACACAAATTCATCAGCAGAGGAAAAACCTTTCTATTACCTTCAGCCGACTGTGTGGTGCAACAGACAGCAGGATTTCGGACATGCCCCCTCATCACAGCATCGAGGTGTGCAACAAGCGTGTTAAGTTTCAGAACTACAACGACTTTGTTTGCAAGTCAATAAGATGTATTTCTACCTTGTTCCTTTATTTTACTTTTCATTATATTTTTATTATATCTTTACTCCAAGATACAAGGCTTGAAAATGAACAGCTTGCTGTGATCCGGATCTAGTGATTACAACACAACAATAAACGCTCCATATCTGATGTGTGATGTTCAAGTACTTCCTAGCAACCCTAATTTCTCTAAATGGCCTACGAGAAACTTACAAATTCTCTCCATATTCTGCACATCTGGAGCAATCAGTATATCAGCAGATGCACCAGCACCACATCTCCTAATAGCCCTTGTGAGTGAAGGCACTAGTTTTAATCCTAATATTTTTTTTTTAGTTTTAATATAGTTTTTTATATATTTATAGTTACAGTTTTTTAGTATAGTTTTAATATTACTGACTAGCATTTTATCAGCATTAAGCCACAATCACACAAGAAGTGTGAAAGTCTCCTTGCGAAATATTCATGACCAAGGCAGAACCGGAAGACTGGCCTCTTTTTTAGGGGGTGGGGAGGTTGCCAAGTGGTGTTTTGTTAGCAAATTAAGCATGACATAGCATTTTAACTGTGGCCATCAGGGTTGTGGTGAAAGTAAGGAAACTTCATTGGAAAGTAATTTTAACTCTACCTCTGTGAAAGAGAATAAGTAGAGCTATGAATGAGGACAATGGGGAAATTTGCGGGCTTTGGACATGTCAGTACACTGATCCGTGATTCTAGCCAACTGAGCCGAGAAAGTTATTCGCAAGCAGGCTAACTCGCTAATCATGAAAAAGTAAAACCCAGAAAACATCACAAAGCACCTTTCTGAGATCGACCCAGCCAAAGCAGTTGTGCCATCAGTGTGAAGTGCAACAGCAATGTTCAAAACAAATTAAAATGAAAACCACTGACTGTGGTGAATTTTAGTGTAATGAAGCTGCTTGCATGTTTCCTCACCACCAATGAACGGCCAGGCAAGACAAAGAGGCCATGAGGTGAAAAGAGCTTTTTAGCGTCAAGGTGGAGCACTTTCAAAAGTATAAATTATTTAAAAGGCAAGAGTTATCTCAAGTGACTCTTATCGCCCGACAAAGGGTTACAGTTTGTACAAAATATAAGAAAAACAAAACTTCAAGAACTCAAACAAGCTGCTTGATTTAAGATACCGTACTTTAACCGCTCTGCATTGCAACAAATGTTAGGAAATGCTTGCTCTATAGCACGGCTGTCTTGAATATTGCCTGACTACAACTGTGTCCCCACTCTACAGCTGGACAGCACTCACACTGGGTATCATTCATTAATATCCTCTTCAGTTTGTATTGTAAATTTGCTCTTAAAAAGAATTCCATGCCAGATTGATGACATGTTCTTAAACCTCAGATTTCTTTGCAGCCATGTTATTTAAAAAGTTGCCTTCGCATACTGGAATGCATGCTAGTTGATCTAATTCACATTAGAGAACACCGTCTAAATCCCCATAAAAAGACATGGGGGCGTGTGCACAAATATTTTTGAAGATGGAAACCTGACCTGCAGCTTAAAGGTCACGTCCTGACAGGGATATTACTTCCTATTTAGAAGACATATATTACTTTGTTTAATTCAGGTTTGAGAAATTTACTCTAGCTTTTAATTAAAGCAGTAGCTATAAAACACAAGCTCTTCTGCTTTTTTAGTGATCTGCTATAAAATGCACCAAAAAAAATCGCCAAACACCAAACAATTAAAATAACAGCTGCACTGAAACTGGTGACGTTCCTATGTATCTCGAACGTATTAAGGAATAAATTTACAAAGGTCAAATTAATTGTTGTCCAATTTGGACTTAATATGCATGTGTGCAGTCTATTGCTCCCATAATGTTGTGTAGACCAGCAGCAGTAACAAAACCCACTTTTGAATGGGAGCTGTTGGTGTTCAGTATAGGAGAATTGAATATACTGTTTGATCAGTCGTTTTATACCCTCTGGGAGGGAGCAGCTTGCCTGTGATGCACCCAACCAACCAGTCTCCAAGCTCCCTCTAAAATGTCCCTGACCAAAAAGGCCAAGGCAATCAATACCTGCACACGTGGTGGTACCGGGTCAGAGTGCTGGGTATGAGTCTGCAGTACCAGTGTTGCACAGCTCCATGAGAAAAGTACTTGGTCAAAAGCCATTGTCAAAAGAGTAACAGTATCAATTTCGCAACATTACTTCTGTGAGCTTATGTGTTATGTCTTGTGGTAAATGTGCTCTTTCATGTTTGTGGAGTCTGCTTGTAGCTAAGAACAAATCCCAGATAAGAAAGCATTGGGGAATTCCAGAAAAGTGCACAAGTGAGAGTTATAAATGAATTTCTTCATAAGAGCAGTTGGTGAATCAGCCCCATTTTTCTGGGCCCCAGTAAGTCCATGTCATCATGAGATGCAACTGGTCTTGAAAAAAGCTCAGAAACCGCTTTCACATTGAGTTAATTTGATTGAAGTGACACACGACCCCCTCACATGATCTCCAGATTTAATACTTAGGCCACATACTGAATTTCTGTAAATTGTTCTGCAGACACAAGTTGATTTTCACAGAGGCAGTTGATGCTTCAGCTTCACTAGTGACTACATTTCATGTTCAATAATGTGAGAACCAGACCTATTTCTACCCGAATATTCTCAAATCAATTCAAAAACTGCACGTGACGGCATTCAAATTCTGTGCTTGGCCATGGTTAGCAATCAGACAGATTCATATTGGGCATGATTCTAACGAGACTAAGCCTAAGCGCACCTCTTCAAGCAGGCCAGCTTAACAAAGTGGTCAAACACTGAAAGGTGTGCAGCCATGGTACAGATCACCTAGTGTAAGTGCACTCTTAGTTTTAGAACACTTATTGATATCTGTGGTCAAAGACCAGTCAGGTTTTAACAGCTGTATGGCTTATAGCAGTTTAAAAGGTAACACAAGCACTACTCTTCGTTTTTGTTTTCCAAGCCAAAGCTGCCCACCAAAGTTAGATTAAACAGTGAAAATGTACGTTTTTATTATTATTACTATAATCGTCATTATTAATGATAATATTGACTACCTTGTACTAGATGGGAGAATGGCTTTGGTTAGTGTGTGTTACAAATGAGCCACTCCACTTTTTCGTGTCAGCAAAAAAAAAAAAAAAAAAAAAAAAAAAGTGCTCCGGACCGCACTTTTTCCACCCAAAAAAAAAAGGCTTTTATGGCTGACATATCACATGGACCAAGTATGTTTTGCCTTGTAATGAGACAGTACACAGTGCTCTTGGGGAAAGCTTTCGTGTTAACATTTAACACATTATTTATTATTTAAAGCCGTATTATTTCAAAAACATTGTTATATAATTCAATAGAGAAAAATCGATCTTTCTGACTGATGTCTTATAGTTTGGATGCGACATGTCTAAACCAGACATCATGGTGCAGTTGTGGTTTACTGCATTAAACAAATTAAACAGGAAATAAAGAAATGCCTCAGAAAAAAAATGAGAAACACAGACAAACCAGCCACAATCTTATTTAGTCTTATCGTAAACTTGATGAAAATTCTGGCACGTTCACTTTTAAACAGTGCAGTGCAGCTGTTGTCTGTGACGGTTCCTATGACATAAATAGCCAGAACAAAGGATACAGAATTAATAAGCTATTTAACTGTAAACACAACTAGTTTTCGGTGATACGAGTGACTTTTGCATAGAATTACCTGCTAATGAATTACCTGCTTCAAGTGAAAATGAAGACATAATTTTTTTATTTCATTACAGTTGTGTAGAGATGTGGGCATTTTCAGAGCTGCTACCTAATTCCAGAATGATCACGCTTAGATATTTGATTATAGCACATACAGAGACATACATAAAGTAAATATACACTCATTACCGAGTTTCATCTGTGAATCTCATTTGATCAAACTTGTTAATATACTATTTTATTTTAGATTACAGTATATAAATTGTTCACAGCATCTAGCTATGGTATGAACACCAGAGGCAAAAGAGCTGTCTAATTTTCAGAAAAGGGTGCATTGTGGGTAAATCTGAGGGTGGTATTCTTATTGCCACGGTCAACAGAGTGATTACACAACTCTCCAGCAAAGACAAGGAATCAACAGCGTGCCTTTCACCTGGGCCCCCGACAGGTGTCTTCAAACAGTCAAGCAGACTGTTGAAAATAATCCTCGTAATAAACCCAGTCACACGAGAAGCAGCGAGCAACACACGAATCACTCTGCCGCTGAACTGCAAGTGAAATCGCCTATTTTACACGAAGTATGGAAACGAATAGAAAAAGGTTTTGGGGAAATCCCCACTTGGCAGCTTATATCTATCAATCATATCTTTAAGCTCTGATTGGTCATCACTTGTGTGAAAGTTCTGTGGCACGCCAAACCCACCCACTTCGTTGCTTGAGAAAATTCTACCTCTCATCACTCATTTTGCTGGCAATCAATGACTGCATGGTCACTTTCAAAAAATAACGTGTCCATTTTGATATTTCACTGTAGCCATTCAACAAGTTTAATGTAACACTCACGCTCACTCACAGGAACTCGCTAAAGCTAGCCATTATTTAGGTATCTTTAGATTGACTTTCCCCCACACCATGTGTTTTAATCTGGCTCCTTACCCTTCATGATCCATGCAGAAAGCATATCACAGGGTAAAAGTTCACAGAAGTAAAATAACTGAACAATACCAAGTACAATGGTTTTTCTTTAGAGATAAAGCAATACTAATATCAACATTAGGCTTATACAGACTCAGATATCAGTATCAATACCACAAGTGAATGTCAAGCCAATGTTGTGGGATTATACCAATGCCCTGGAACATGCCTCAGGGAAATGAGATAGGTAAATAATTTCACCTTACCCTAGTAGTGATTTATCTTATCAGATCCACACTTGACTTTAAACAATGATCACCAAGTTGCCTTTACTTCTGTGTGGGACTTCGCCTGCTCATTCTCCAACACACCAAACTCACAAGGCTGGGCAGTATTAATCTCACTCCTGTGGACGTGGCGATGCAGCTGAAGTTCTCATCGCAATCTGGCTATGGGCCAAATCACGGCCTGCTTATATTCAGTAGGATTAAGTGCAACCCAATCTGCCATGCATACACAAAAGCCTACTGCACTACTTACAATGTGGAGAGTCAGAAAAGAAACAAACGGACACTGTGCTGGTTGGAGCACAAGTATGGGGCAAAGCAGTGAGGCGTTACACCAGCACTGGAGCAGACAGAACAGACACAAAAGGCTAAAAAGTCAAATAGCTGGCGCATACAAGGTTTCGGCTGTGAATAATAATGCAGCGAAAATGAGACACTGATATTATATATCTGTTGTATAAACATGCACAATCTGAGAATTCAAGTCTTAGAAAGAATGTCCAGCAATCTGAACCTTTGGCGGAGAACCTAAAACAAAAATTTTACAGTGGATGCTTTGAATAAACCCTGACTGTCAAATCAGAGGACATTACGGCACCTGCATAGGTTCTAATAAAACAAGTGATACTTGACTGTTCTATGTGAGCCGACCAATCAGAAGAGTCAAAATAAGACCGTTACTGACTGTCCAAAGAAGAGACAGTGGCTCCTGGACAAACAATGATACATTTAATTCTTAATCTGTTTGTATAAACCTTCTACAGTTAAAAAAAACCCAGTTATACTTAGTCGGGTGGACACAGATCTAACACCTTGAAGTTTCATCTGTAAATTTTTTAAATATGATATGAAATGTAGCTCAAAAATTAAAAATTACTGTGATACCAAACAAGAATATTAAAACTGTTTAAATAGTTTGTTAATATAATCTTTTTTAAATACAAAAGGAAATGTAACTGGCTCATTATTTGGTCTTGGGTTCATTCTGGGGGACATTTATTAAAATTTTTAAAACCATAAAACAATCAAAATTCCTCTCAATTTACAAAAGTTAGGACTCTAAAGAAAACAATAATGTTATCACAGAATAAATTCTAAAGCTAACTCTATTGTTTCCAATCTTTCTACCAATTTATAGATTCACGTGACTATAAATGTCACGTAAAACGACAGAATCTGCTTCTCCAGCGAAATATTTTTGAGCGAAATCAGTCACTTTGAGACTAAAACCAGCATTTCTTGTTTTACGAAACAGCCAAACAAAAAAGATTACACTGCTGCTAGAATGTTTTTATGTTTAATACGTAGTGACATAATTTAAATACAACCTGCACAATCCGAATCAATTATATGTGACAAAAACCAGGAAGCACGTAACTTACCTTCTTGTACGGATGAACTTCCCTTGTTTGTAAGCCTGCCCCGTGTGGCGGAAGGAAGTCGGAAAAGTGTCCACTGAGCATGTCCATAAGTAATACAGTTTCATGAGACATTGTCTTGGCTTCAGGGTTTTTTTTCCCCCATTGATGTGTGAACCAATTTATAAATGAACGTGACATGTAATTGGTTTGACAGACATTTCGCCTGTGTTTTATTCATGTTGATAGAACTACATGTATGTTTTTTTTAGGACAATTATTTTATTGAGTGCAACCAATGCTACCTTCTTTCCAGTTTACTAAAATCAAGTACAAATATTTGCCGGTATGGACATCATATAGACCAAGATATCAAATATATGGATCTTGACGTTCAGAGGCCCATCTCATTAAAAAGGCAAATTTCTGTGTCAAAATATAACAAACTTAGCAAAACCACACATTAAACATCCTTTCACACAACAAAATTATTTTAACTGTAGTATGAATTTATAATATTTATTTGTGAAGCCGGTAACTAAACTTGACCAGATATGTCCGACTTTCATCCGGAAAATCGGAAGCGGCAGCGTTTTGTAATATACTGAAATTGTCTTTACTATTTGACTTGCGCTTTAAACAGTTATTAAGTTGGGCATACAATTGCATGGAAATATTTTTTACATTTTAATTTTTAATATTACATGTGCAAATGGGTCCAAGAGCAAATAAAGAGTCAATTACTCTTTAGGCCGATCAAAAAAAATAAAATAATCCCAGTTTCTCATCAGAACTTTTTAAAAACCTAAATGCGGCATGTGTGGCTTTTTTTTTTTTTTTTTTTTTTTTTTTAAATAGATAAATAATGTGACTGTTGAAGCCCAAAAGCTTTAAAGGCTAAAATGTAGGTAAAAAGACTAAAGCTGTACAACACACCCATGGTGACCAGTCTTTTACATGTACATTTAACATGTATTAAACTCTGAACTGTCTATAGAACAGCAGCCTTACAATTCCAAAAATCTTTAGAAAATATAACTATTTCAAACAGAACTGAACCAATCTCACAATCACGGCATCTAACAAAGAATCGCGCTTGGTGGCGTTTTTACCAGAGGCATTTTCTAAGGTTTTGAGTGGGTTTTTTTTTTTTTTTTTTTTTTTAAATAACAAGAAATTGATGCAGCGCCAATTTCCGGGTTCGGGTGCTCGTGAGAAACCGGGATTTTTTTTTTTATCCAGCCTTATGTAAATGTTCTGACCTTGTTGTATCACCGTAACATATCAGTGGCTGAGTATAAAAGTACTATTTTAAATATCAATATGCTAGTGTAAGGAGTGTGACACAGTTAAACATCCTTTGGGCTACAACAATTTTATCAATCAATATTCTGAACATGTTAATTATTCTTTTAGACATAACTGGACATAACTCTCACTCCCATCACTTTCCATGAGGATATGCAATATTATGTGTCAGCAATGAAGTACACGCTAAACTGTGAATATTAGTTTTGAACAGCTGGACTTATCACCAGTATAATCGTGAGCGGACTTCTGAATAACAATTTTTCATCATATTCAGATAGCACATAAATGCAACACAATAACAACAAAGTATAAGAACTTTCAGTTTTGGATTCCCATGACACATCACGGAGCCATTTGTTTTGGAAGAAGAAGAACATTCAATCCAATCTTGTCTGGAAACTATAACCACTTTTCTTTTACATTTAATGAAAAATGTATTTCTATTCACTGTCTCCTTATTTAAATATGCACAGTATTTAATTAAAAAAAAGAAAGAAAAACACACACACACACCTCCCCCAGAGTAAAAGGTTATTCAGTCCCTGAAAGCATCAAGCTGCCAATGATTTATATAACTCAGCAGATTTATAAAAAAAAAAAAAAGAAAGAAAGAAATGCTTGAAACATTAACTTGTACTTCTATTTTTTTGTGCTTCTAACAGCTGAGGGCTACTTAGAAAAGCTGACCAACAAAGAGAGTCACTGTACTTTTGTAAATCATCAGAACCAGAACACTTTATTGAACCCGGAGGAAACTGTGCAAGTACAACCTGTGTAAGTACAACCCGTGTAAGTACAACCTGAAGAACAGTGAAGCTCTTCTTCTGGAGTTGTGCAAGTGTACTCTGTGTGTTTACTCTCCAGTATGTCCCTGAAATCGAGCATACACCACAGTGATAAAGTTTAAAGTTCGACACAGACAGACACCACCAGAGCTGAGGCTGGTTTTCTTTCTTTTTTTTTTTTTTTTTAACAGTTTCTCTTAACCAGTTTCATTTCCAACATAACCCATACATAAAGGTTAGATAACTATCTGAGTTACCTACTAATCTTGTGACTAATTCAACAGGCAGGCTCTCAATTCGCCTTCTCATTAAAGTAACTGAATTCGACGCCAAAACAAAACTAGGGTTACAGGCTCGGAGAAAACAATTGTCCCGTTAGTTTAGGGTGTTCGGGCGGATATGCAAGCTAAGTTAAATGGCTCCAGATAACGTTGACGTGTGCAGTTAGGGATCCATTTTCAGTTAACTAGCCAACCACATTCCCACTGACACACTGATTACAATGCGAGTTCACACGAAAGCAAAACGAACAACAAAGACACTTTCTGTCACTTAAATTAAACCTATTACTTATTAATAACCGTATATGAGTTGTTTGTAGTGTGTGTAAACAAACGCGCTAGCACGCTAGCACTCAGTACTCACTCTCTGTGTGTTCCTCGTTCCGCTTCTTTCACCAAAAGGATATCTTGTGTTCAGCACAGTCACGGTTATACTGGTTCTTTATCTTGTTCTACTTCTTTTTAAACCCTCTTTTAAACCTTATGTCGCTTAACCCGAACTGCTTTACCAAACCCCAGGCGAGCTAAGTAGCCAGCTAGCTCTTTATCTACGTGTCCCGCTGCTGTTAGCTAAGCCTTCACCTATAAAATTAGTTTTAACAGAAGACTTGCTAGCTAGCTTTAAAAAACCCCTCACTTCCCGAGCAAGACATAGCTGACGTGCTTTTCCGAGTAAAGCAGGTCAATGGACACGTCGTTATCTCCGAAATAAACCACCCGCTTCCAACTGTTACTCTACTTCTGCAACTCAGCCTCCATCTGAACGTGAGTCGGGCTCTTTAACCATTTGGACGCCCGCCATTATGCTCGCTGAAGAATGTACACAATCCGCCGCGCATGCGTACTAGCGCCCTGATCCTCGGACACGCAGCTCTTTATCGGACCTCGCTGGTTCAGGAGTCACAAGCATGGTGACTAGCAGCTCTGTTTGCTTCTGGGATTTATTCTGCACAGTTAGTGCAAACGCTGAGAACATTGTGCTGTTTGATCTCTGTTTCAGTCCTAATCTTTGAAGTTCTTCTTTTATTTGCTGAGGATAGTGTTAAAAATGACTCAGTAGTAACTTCAGGTGAGAGATTCCTACTACTACTAACAGTAATCATCATCATCATCATCATCATCATCAATCCATCCAGCCATCATCGGTAATCCTGGTCAGTGTCATTCATGGTGGATCTGGAGCCTAGCCCAGGAACACTAATCACCACACACACACACACACACACACACACACACACACACACACACACGTTCCTTCAGACTCATGGGCAATCCACCAAGTGTCAAGCGTTATGCAGGTGGGAGGAAACCAGAGGCCCCCAAGAACACACAGAGACTGCGAATCCTCCTCCTACACTGTAAGCAGCTGCAGCAGCACCAGGTCAGAGCCACCCTCCGCAGAGTAAATGCGAGGAAAGCTACTGGTCCAGACGGAGTAACAGGAAGGGTACTCAAGGCATGCGCAGATCAACCAGCAGGGGGTTTTACCACCATCTTTAACCTCGCTACTGCAATGCATGGTTCCCACCTGCCCCAAGACAGCCACCTTTGTTCCAGTGATCAAGAAGAGCACAGTGAACTACCTGAACGACTATCGCCCAGTTGCCCTAACCCCGATTATCGCCAAATGTTTCAAAAGACTTGTCTCACATTACGGCTGCCATCCCTGCTGATCTTGATCCACATCAGTTTGCATACGGAGCAAACAGGTCGACAAAGGATGCCACCAATACAGCCCTCCACACAGCCCTCACACACTTTGACAGCAGTAACTCCTATGTGAGGATGCTGTTCATAGACTTCAGCTCCACTTTTAATACAGTCCTGCCACATAAACTGGTTCAGAAGTTGGGCAACCTGGGCCTAGGGAGCTCACTGTGCACCTGGATACTGGACTTTCTTAGCAACAGACCTCAGAACGTCAGGATAGGAGAGCAAATCTCCTCCACTCTCATCCTGAACACCAGAACATCAGAGGGGTATGTTCTCAGCCCCCTCCTCTTCTCCCTCTTCACACACAAGTGTTCTCCCATGCACACCAGCAACACAATCATCAAATTCGCTGACGAGACCACCGTCATAATTCTGATAATATACTATATAATATATAGTATATATATTATACTATATATTATAATATATATAATAATATAATATTACTTTTTAAGTGCAACACTCATGTTAAAGTGCAGTATTCATGTAGCAGGTCTCAAACATCATATAACTTCATAGCATCATGCACCTTATGATTAAAAAGCTCTACCTCTCACCCTGTGTATACCATGCACCTTTGACATGTCATGCACTCTTCTGTGTATGTTTGTATATGTGTGAATGTGTGGATAGATGTATATGTCTGTAAATGTGTGAATATGTGGATTGGTGTATATGTGTTTGCATATATAGCATATGCAGTGGTGCAGTAGTATTGCATATATAGCATATGCAGTAGTGCCTTCTCTGCTGGCCCAAACGCTATCAGAACCACTGACCTACGTTTACAACTTAAATTCTAGTATTTGTTCAATGAAAATGTATTAGTTTATTCCCAACAGTCTATTCTCATTTCGTAGCGTGTCTCTTGGCTTCACTGCTTCCAGTACGTGTATGTGGATGTTAGATTATTTGTCCAATCAGATTTCAGCCTCTATGTGCTGCTATGTCAATCAAATCCGCCCCGGGCCTTCAGAATCAGTAGTGCTGGCCGATATCACATAAACTATATTAGCGATGGGGCTGTTTGTTTAACCGATCAGATTTCAAATTCGCCTCACAGAACCAGCTAGCTGGCCCACAATAACGTCAGCATTTTTCTGTCCTCTGGTTGGTCAGAGCAAAACTGTTCGACAAGCCATGTTCGGATTTTGTCTATAAATAATCAGCATCTCTGGTGAGTATGATGCAGTTTATTGAAATGTTTTATGTTTTTGTCATGCTATTGGATAAATATTGATTCTGAACCCTTTATCACTGAGCCATTACATTTACGATTGTTACATTTGTCCGAGCGCCAAATTTACTGACAGCTTCCACCAGTGATCTCTGGTGGAAGTTATGTAATGCTAAAGGGTTAACTGGGTTTCTTGCTTTAATAATAATGGTATTCACTCTCAGTACGTGAAATGCCTCTCTCTCAAGATCTTCTGCAATACGCGTCACCACCCGGAAGCCAATGAGGAAACACTGCGCCAGCACCATACTGGTAGCACCGTGAAGTCGGTGAACATAGAATGTAGAGTATATGTGCTGTAATCGATTGTTCCAACCATGGCAATTATTAAAAGCCAGGGCAAGCATGCTGAAGAACTCTCCAGAAAAAGGAGAGCTAAATGGTTCAGCAACATCTCCAGAGCAGATTTAGAGTAAAGATCTGCATTTGCAGTGACCATTTTATTATAACCGGTGAGTCCACATATAAAGCTAATATTTTGTGTCTTGTTTTGTTCATAATAATGAAAAAGCTACTCATGAATTATATTGAAAGCAAAGCACAGACTGAGAAGTGGTGTGTTGTTAGCTAGTTCGGCTGGGTAGAGTCAACAAGTCGAAAGCATGCTGAGTGAAGCCACAACTGTTAGAATTACTTCTTTTCTAACGGCACATAATGTACATTCATTCATTTTCTGAACCGCTTATTCCTAATTAGGGTCGCGGGGAGGCTGGCGCCCATCTCAGCCGACTC
>JAQMYF010000013.1:12750899-12763567 GCA_030014195.1 Neosilurus mollespiculum | reverse complement strand
TGCTGATTTTCGTCAAGAGTAGGCTGCTTAGCCGTCAGCGTGTTTCTGCCCTGCGATGGCCTGGCGAGCTGTCCAGGATGTACTCTCCAGAGTCAGCTGAGATGGGCGCCAGCTTCCCTGTGACCTTAATTAGGATTCGGCAGTTCAGAAGCTGTTCTCACAGTGCATTGCATGCCCTTGCAATCATAATTGTTTCAGTATCTCCTAAATAGTAACATAAAAAAATAAAACTAATTTTTTTTGTTTTTATTTATTTTAATCTTTACCCATTTTAACCAGTTACAGAAGCAGGTCAGGTTCACTCTGTGCTCTGAGCAGAGCCTAACTGCTGTGTAGCCAATGACAGAGTTTAGTATATACTCCATAGAAAATAGTACATAGTGGAAACAAAAAGAAAAAAAGAAAAAAAAAAGAAAGAAAGAAACTAAATGAGAATTTTATGCTTTATTTTTCCATTTTTAAAGTGTGATGATGATACCGTTTGTTATAATTCTGCAGGACAGAATAAGATAAGACTGTGACAAACAGTCTCTATGTCTATCTCTATGTTTACAACAGTATAAATATTAGGTAAAAATTAGGTTTGCATCTTAGGGAGGTAGTGCTTCCGCAATCTGCTGCAGGGTGTAGCGTAATATATATTATTGATGAGAAAGAACACTCGGGCCAACCATGCCAATTAACTAATGGCAACAATGCAATAACAAGAAATATTTGATGGCTTTTCACCAATCAGAAATAAGAAAATATCTTGAATGTGTTTTACTCCTGGATAGCTGCCATCAGATTGTGCTTTTCCTGTATAATGTATATAACAATCTGTGGTATTCATTTCACCTGTCAGTGGTCATGATATGCCTGATTGGAGTTTGTGGTATTATTTATTTCTTGCATAAACTGAATATATTGCAAACACATTTCTAACTCAATAAGAACACTATTCCATTTAAACATCACTAAGAAATCCTTTTTGCCCATAAGTAGTGATAGGTAATAGATGACACACAGAATTCATTTTGTGTATATATGATGATTCATCATGCAGTATGCCTATGCTTTACTAAAATATTCACACTTTAAAGCTCAAAAGTTTACACCACACATTTCTATAAAAATTACACCACATATTTCTATAAAAAATACATCACATATTTCTATACTCATAACACCAAAGATTTCACTTTGTATTTCACTGCCAATATGACATTTAAAAAAAAACCCAAACTGTTGCCTTAGAAGATTACAAAATCATGTAAAATAAAATGAATATTGAACTCAGATTTTTCTAAAAACTCATCATTCCAAACACAGCTTTGAACCTATGTTGAGCACAGCTTCAGAATTTGGCACAGACATCCTAAAAAGTAAATTGCATAATATTCAGCGTTTAAAAACTATATAAGTGAGGAAAACAAACTTGCTTTAGAAATACCACAAATAATAATAAAATCAACAGGAAAAAAACGTGAAAGATAAAACATGCAAACAGGGTTAGAATTTTAGTGTATTATAATATTGGATTTTCTCAATAATATTAGTAACATATAATTCTCATATAAAATTACCCCTCACAAAAATGACTGTAAAAAAATCAGTACATATATTTGTATCTGTATTAAGCACACTTACCTCTTATTTTACTGATTTTTGTGCAAGTCTAATAATAAATAAAGGTGAAGGCGACCATGACAAGCTTCAGCTCTGTATGGTGAAAACAAAGTGAAGATTTCTTGGCAGACTCTGGACACATATCTGTGTTCACAAGACACACCCCAACAACAGCACTGTTCAAAAAACATTTTTTACTGAAAAAAAAGAAAAGAAAAATGCACATGATAATTACTATGGAAAAAAAATATATATATACACCTATAAATATACACCTACACACATACACAATAAACTTAAAAGTTGCTGCATATAATCTGCAAAAGTACACAACTGACAAATTCACACACATTTCCATTGCCGTAAACAGAAAGTGAGAAAAACAATGAAAAGTGAATTGAAAATGGTCATAAATATTTACATACGTATATTCACAGACATTTTCACTTCATTTGTTTTATGATCTATTAAAATATTTAAGAAATAATATCCAACACCAAGTCATGTCTCTTGCCTTTAAATGGTTTTAGAATGCCACATGTTAAAGCATGCTTAAGGAGGTTTATATCTGACACTTGGAAATGTGGGAGTGTGTGTCTCTAACTGATGATCCTGTTCCTGCCTGCTCAAAACAACCACATACATTCATTACCTTACATGAGCAAGTTTTGGCTAACGGTGAAAGGCAAACCACTGATGTTCCTTAGAGGTTTGTACAGTTGCTTATATTTCAGAAGAAATATGCAGCTTTAGTGGTGTAATAAGAATGCTGCTGCTGAAAACAGAGACAGCATTTAAACTGTAGAAACATGCCTTCCTGTAGGATACTCAAACACCTGGACTCTGTATGTGTTTTTTTCTGTTTATTTGAGTACTGTTTCATTATTGTATGGTTTCCACTGTGATCAAATAGCACTATGTGCCTGTTGTGCATAATATTGTGCTTGTACCCCAGCAATGTTGAAATCTCCATTCTGGATGGTTAAAAATAAGTAGTCCTAATATCTAGTAAAGTTTATGTTAATGTGATTGTTATGGTACATTATCATTTGTTTTGCAGCAACTTACACAGAAACTTATATACTAGATAATATATAAACTATAGATAGTATATAAATTATATAATTAGTTTGCTTTTAGATTTCTGTGTAGTATATATTAAAATTCTGAATGAGTTTTAAAACACAAAGCTTTTTTCTTTTTGTGAGGGGGTGTGGGTCCCCCACTTGTCTCCCCTTATTTCTCCAATTCCCACCTGTCAAGCTGCCTCCCTATCACATACGACCACCACCAACCAGGGGGGGCTTAGGCATGCATATATCCCCCTCTGTGATACATGATGCTGCTACCCGTATCTTAATGAACTGCTGTGATGTGCATTTGGGGGTGGCCTAACACACTTGGTCTGAGAGCGCTATTCGCCCTTTTTTTAGACGAATGAGCTCACAGACACCAATGGATTGGCTGGTGATCGCTGTGAGTGACAGGGAAGTAAGAGTATGCCATCCCTCTCTCCTGTGAGAGCCCAGCCATCTCCAAATTGATAGTCACAGAAAACAAACAAACAAACAGACAGGCAATTACCTCTAAATTCTACTAAAAGGATGTATTAATACTGCATTTGTGTGCTTCAAAGTTTGGCATAATGGGCCGGTGCTCATATACTTTTGGTCATATAATGTAAATATATAGTGCCTGGCCAAAAAGAAAAAAAAAGTGGAACACACAAATATGTTGTTGTTCTGCCTTTAGCCTTGCCTACAGCATGTAATCATCATTCCATGGTTTCAACAAATCTAAGCAACATAAACATTTATTTTTATTTCTCACCGACGTCTTTTGATGAGGGAAAAATTGGGTTGGGGGTGTTGGGTCCTCTTCCAGACAGGTCCATCTTCCAGGGTTGGGTGGCTGACTGTAGTGTCTGGCCAGACACCGGTATGGGTGTGTTTATAATTGTTTCTCACTCCTCTTCCTTATGACAGAAAAGTCAAATGAATTGTGAAACTGCTTGAAGCTTAAATTACTGATAAGTTATATTAATGGAACAATGCATAAACATAAAATAATAATAATAATAGCTTGGAGGTGAAGGTGTTGGCTTACTGATCCGAAGGTCAGGGGTTGAAGCCCCACTATCAACAGGTTGTCACTGCTGTCCCCCCAGTTAGTCCCCCCTAACTGGTTTATCAAAGGCCAGCCATGTTTCTCACTGTCTGTGGTGGGAGTCATGTAAATGAACCATTGCTGTTGTTCGTAAAGAGAAAGCCACTGGATGGCTGTCAGTGCGTTTCTGCCCTGTGATGGCCTGGTGAGCTGTCCAGGGTGTACCCCACCCTCGCCCAGAGATGTGGCCCCTGAGATGGGTGCAAGCCTCCCCGCGACCCCAATTGGGATTAAGCGGTATTCATTCATTTTCTAAGCTGCTTAAACCTAACTAGGGTCACGGGGAGGCTGGCACCCATCTCAACCGACTGTGGGCTATGGCGGGGTACACCCTGGACAGCTCGCCAGGCCATCGCAGGGCCAACACACATGCTCACATATAACCATCCACACTCACACCTAGGGGCGATTTGGAACAGCCAATTAGCTTACTGTGCGTGTTTTTGGACCGTGGGAGGAAACCGGAGTACCTGGAGGAAACCCATGCAAGCACTTGGGGAACATGAAAACTCCGCACAGAAACGAATCGAACCCTGGCCTTCTTGCTGTGAGGCCGATGTGCAAAACCCCTGTATAATAATTCATTAGTTTTTATTTATTTATTTATTTATTTATTTTAGAGCTGTCATAGATGATGCAGCAAGGTCCCAGTGCTCACGTGACACGCGCACGTGAGCTCTACTTGGCAGCAGTGTTTCAAAAACAGTGTAGCGGTTAGTATGGAGAAGTCCATGTTCATCGCGAATGGACACCAAAGTGATAAAAGAAGCTAACGAAAGCCGGACATCGTCTAATAAAGACACGGGGACTAATGTAACAGGACAAGGTAAGTGTTTTATCGAGAAACCAAGGCTTAATAATTAGCATTACTAGCTAGCCAGTGAGTGTTTTGTCCTCTTACCTAGCTAGCATAATCCCAGAGTTAGCCGATTAGCTTAGCTTAGGTGTGCTATTTGGGTTTTTTTTTTTGTTTGTTTGTTTTTTTTTTTACATGCATTATGAGTTTTGACCATAAACTGTATGAAGTGAATTTCTGTTGGCTGAACCATGCTTATAAGCTTGTGGAAAGCTGATATTGACTACGGTTTTGCTATTTACTTATGCTAACTTTCAAAGCTAAAAGAAACTTCACTCAGCACCAGGCTACCCAGAGCACTGTGAAAACAACACTAACATCTCCACCAGCAACAGATAACCGTCTGAATTCCTTTTCTGAGCAGATTTAAACCTGCTGTCACACGTTAGATGCTTATAATTATCATGTCATTATCCAAATTCGTGCTAGGTGACAGTGACTAGGCTTTCAGTCACAGAAACATCAGCTTTTTTTTCTCTTCCTGCATAATGACCCTTTATGTGTTCTGGATAAATACAAATAATGATGACGAAAACCCTGAAATATCTGATTCAGTTCACTTTTATGAGCATGTTTGCTGACCCAGATTATAAAAAAGGCATGAAAGAGTAAACAGTCCATAGTGGACCATCAGGATATCAAACAGAGGACACTGGGTACCAGGGATAAAGCTGTTTTATATTTATCTTACATATAAACAGTCTAACCTATTGTTAAATGTGCACTGATTCAGTGCAGTCTTTTTCTCTCTCAGCATTTTGCTCCTGAACTTTCCCCCCGAGAGAACACACTAGACTGCTGTACCCTGCATTAGCCAGTGTTGGCTGAGATAGGCTCCAGCCTCCCTACTATTCGGATTAATCGGCTTGGCAAATAAGTGAGTGAACACTCAAAAGTAAATTTGCCATTTAGTTTTAAACCTATTTGTTTTGATTTTTAAAGTTTGGATCAAACCCATTCAGTTTGTGGGAGGGTTGTGATTTGTGCCACTGTAACTACATTACACAAAAAAAATGTGAAAAAATAAAATTAATTAAAAAAAAAAATCCTCCACCAGCTGGCTATGTTTCAAGGTCCTATTTTATGCCCCCCCCCCAGGGTGCTGTACACCTCCAGGAAGTCAGACATAGAGCTTTGAAAGGCTCCTTTGTCTAACTTATTTATTTATATTCTAAAAAGATATGACCGGTTTTACGTTTTATGCATTATGTAAATTTTATATTTGGTGGTAAAGCAGCAGTTTTTCAAAGATTTGTCTCACTTTTGTGAGTTCAGCACAGCTCTGTGATGTCTCTGATCCTGTACTTGGCCCCTTAACTAATTCGGAGGTTCATTAGCTACATTTTGCCATTCAAAACAGTGGTGGTTAGAAGGCACTTTTGCAGCACTGTGAGAGACTGGAGCAGTCATAGCGGTGTTCTTTGTCATGATCCTGTATGTGTCCCTGCTAGGAATTTGTTTTTTTCATTTTACCATGTAATGATTATTTGTCTATTTCTACCCACTAGCTAGCTTTCCTCTATTACACCACAGCTCTCAGGCAATAAGGGTGAAGGCTCACCTGTGCTTTCTTCAAGATGCACAATTTCATTATTTATTTATTTATTTATTTTTTAGACAGTAGGGTTTTTTTTTCCCCTCTCTCTTTAATAATCCTGTGAATAAGGAAAATATGCCCATGTGTTTATCCTGTTGGCTGCAGAGTAGCATGCTCGACGTGGGAAAGTGGCCAGTGTTTGCACTCTTGCCGCCTGAGGAACTACGTCTCATCCGCCAGGCCTGTGTGTTTGGCACCGCTGCTAATGAGGCCATCTATGTTACAGTCAATGATGAGGTAGGCTTCCTCTACACCACAGGTTCCCAGGCCTGGTCATGGAGTACTTATGGATGTCCTGCATGTTTCACTGTTTTCTTTGCTCCCAACACACTTGATTCAACTAGTCACCTAATTACCAGTCCTTACTGAAATGAAGCAGGTATGTGTGAGCAGTGAAGGTGCAGAAATATGCAGGACAATGGGTTCTGTAACAACCTGTAATATTCAGTAAGTTATTTGTTCAATTAATTATGTATTAAAATTAAGAATTGGAGAGGAATAGGAAGGTTCTCTCTCTCTCTTTGTCTTTCTCTCCCTCTCTTTCTAACCCCACCCACTCCAGGCTCACTCTTCAGAGAGGACAGATGGAGTTAACCTAAATATAGGCCAGTAATTCTAACACAGGCCTTGTTTGAATCCTGAATACCATGGTAATCTGTGTGTTAAGTTATTTCCACTTTGGCTTAACACAGTTCTCTTATTGTTGGCATATAATTCTATCCAATCCATGACTCTGATCTTCCCTCATGGGTGTAATGTGTTCATGGCTTTTTCTCATATCCTGTTGCTTTTTGTGTACATACAATACCAAGCTATTTACTATTCTTCAGTCAAAACTCATTCTTGTTGACTTTACAAGGCCTTGAACAATCATGCATGTATCTGAGACATGTTGCCGATCACTTAAGAGTTTTTAAACTGTCATCATTTGGAAATCCTCTAGTGTGCATCAGGCTTGATTGAAACATTTGCCTGTTTCCACGTCCCCTCCTGCTCCTGTCCTCCTCATCAGCAGTTCTAAAGGCTCCAAGTCCATCTGGGTTATCCAGGTCTTGGTTAGGACGTGCAAGCATTGATCTGAGTGGGATATCATGTGTCTCTAGAATGCGCCACGGAGAAGCATTTGTGACTCAAACGTAAATGTTTGGAGGGGGGTGGAGACAACAGTATTGTAGATTGCATAATACAAACAATCGCGGTGTCATTCTTTGAGATTCATCCCTTTTGTAATCTGCCTCATCCTTCATTTGGAAAGTTCATGAGCTCTTTCAAACACTTGCAACATTGATATAAGGGGCATCATATATTCTTGAAGGTAGAGGGTTTCCACAAAATGGTATTTGGTACAGCTGTAAAGGATTTAGGCTACTGGACACATTGCTGGGCTTGCTTGGTATGCAAGAGCAGCCAGCAGGGTTGTAAGGCTCCTCTGTATGGTTAGATGTTGAGATCACCACCTTGTATCTTTCACTTCCTACCATCATGTAGGATTACTTCCAAGTGTAAAATTAATTATGAAAGCACAATAGTATTATGAAAATTGAACTCTACTCCCGAAGTCAGGAAAGAATTACACAACTAGAGAAGCACTCCAGAGCTACAGTGCGTTTGTAATTGTCAGTAGATCTTTCTTACGATAGCAGAACGAGCAGGTATGGGAACAAGGGGAAATCGATACTATTCAATCAATTGAGGACGGCATGGTTCTCTCAGCTAAGCTGCTATTGTATGGATTGTAGTTTCTTAAGCCTCAAATGCTTAGATGTATAAATGAGATGAATGTAAATCACTCTGGATAAAATCCTTTTCCGCTTGCCATAAGTGTTAATGATTTTCCACATGATGGAGTATAAACTATAGGTTATAGTAATTGGTTAAATTTTAATTTCAGTGTGGTAAGGGCTGCAGCAAATCTTTGATGTCCATAAACCAAATAAAATTCTCATTTCAGATGTCCATGAGCCTCCATCTTAATTCCAATAACGTATATATGTGTGGCTTTGCTAAAAATGGCAGATATTTGTGAGTTTCACAGACGCCAACTTTGTCTACACAGTATTTATATTTAAAAATTTTCCACAAAATTGTATGGTCCTTATGTAAGTAACGTTTAAAACGAGAGACTATTTTCATGTTTATGAAACTAAACAACAACAGTCTTTGAAAATCTGTGGAGAATCCTCAAGGCATGCCTACTTTAATGTCTCAGTGAGTAAACACAAAAATGAAATGCACAATTCACTTCCCGTTTTGTTTTATTGTAAATTTTTCATGCATTATGGATTGCAGTAACACTTGTAGATACCGAGTGGTTTATTTAATTTAATCGGCCCGCAGCAGTAGTTTATGAAACTATAAAATGTAGGTATAAAACTAGCCTATAAAAATATAATTTTCCGGGTTTGTCCCGTTTGGGAGCCATTTTTTGGTGTGCTGTATAAGGTTAAAAGTTGAATCTATCCAATTGTGGATTTCGTTATTTGGAACTGTGTTCACAGGTGTTTGCTTTGGGAACAAACTGCAGCGGATGCTTGGGTCTGGGAGATATCCAAAGCACTATTGAGCCCAGACGGATAGACGGCCTATGCGGGAAGAAGATTATCTCTCTGAGCTATGGCACAGGGCCACATGTTGTCATTGCAACTGCAGGTCTGTGATATGCCTGCCTAATTGTTAGTGATCTGTTTTCCTCTGTTATGAAAGATATTACATGGAGTTTTTTATAATAATGAAGTTTGAATGCTTTGTTTTATAATTTATGTATAAATCTATAAACATATGTTTATATGGAAATCATATAAAGCATAATTTGTGCATTCAGAAGTAAACAGAGTTATTCTGATTTTACTTAAATTATTTATTTATTTTTACAGAAACGTTTCAGCATTTTTCACATTGACAGTTATGATGTTTTTCACTTTACCTCAGTTGATTTCGGCTTTAAATGTTTCCAAATACATTTCCAGATGCTGTAGAGACTTGTTTGTCGATGGTTTTGGCCAAAGTGACCCTTGGTTTCTGTAGTAGTATTTTTTTTCTCACTGTAATGAATGTGTTCTTTACACTCAATCCCAGGGTATGAGGATCTCAAGGAGCATTGAATATTTTTTAAATATCACAAGGCCATAACGGTTTTAAGCAGAGTATACAGTTGAATGATTGCAGTAGATTTATTAAGAGCTCGAAGGGAAGGAAAGATTAAACCGGCTATTGCAGTGTAGTCTAGGACGGATAGAAATCGATGGTGTCAGTGTGGATAATGACCTCCCATGCCAGCAAAATGAGGATGAATAACATGCCAGTTATTCAGGGACTTGCAATGTCTGTCGAAGAAGACACTGACTTTCCCATCCATCACTAATGATGAAACCTTCTAGGTTCAACTGTACCGACTTAATTTTTCCCCAATTGCTTAAAAAGAGCTAGTCAAAGTGAAAGAGTGACTTTCCATCCCAATGTCATATACGTAATCTGCCTAGACCAATTCATTGATTTTCGTCTTACTTTTCTGTTGGGGTCACCCTGGCAACACACTGAGAAGGTCGGCACAGAACCTAATCCATAGCCACATATTTCAGCTCTTCCTGGCCAATCTCCAGATGTTTCTGAGCCAGATATGTGAGCTATATGTTCATTGGATCCCGGGTCCCCCCACATGGTCTCCATATCCAGTGGAACATGTCTGACACAGCTTTAATGGGAACATATCATGTCAGTCATCGCTATTCTCCACCAGGACTGATTGTAGACAATTGAAGCAAATTTTTGTTTCCAGTATTCTATAATTCTATTATAGGTTTGTGATTTGTAATTATTATTTTTATCTAAAGTCTACTACTGCAGTCGATTTTATTGATTCAGGAAGCAAATAATATAACCTATTGTATATTGCATTATGCACAACTTCCTTTGATGAACACTACTCGCCATGATTTCCAGCTGTTAATTAGGTAATATGGTGCTATATGGCCTAAAATATGTTGACACCATTTGTTGAACATTGAGTCACAAACCCATAATCATTAATATTTCATGTAAAATGTCATATTTTATTGATATGCAGTCTGAGCCCAATGTCTGTCTTTTCTGCTTGCTGTGCAGAGGGAGAGGTGTATGCCTGGGGCCACAATGGTTATAGCCAGTTGGGGAATGGCACTACCAACCATGGGTTGATCCCTGCTCTGGTATCTACTAATCTCATTAATATGAGGGTGACCGAGGTGGCCTGTGGCTCCCATCACACCATCGCTCTCACCAGGGAAGGAGAGGTACTGTTTTTTTTTTTTAGCTATGAACCTGTTTATTTGGAAAGTTGTTTTATTATGGACATTACTAAACTGGTAAACGTGGTGGACATTGGAGTTTGTGTATTTGGTCTGCTTACAGTGGAATGAGTGTGTCCATCAGTTGCATGCCAATTTTCATTTATCCTTCCATGCTCAGGTGTATGCCTGGGGCTACAACAACTCTGGCCAGGTGGGCTCAGGCTCTACAGCCAACCAACCCACACCACGCAGGGTCAGCAGCTGCCTGCAGAACAAGGTCGTAGTAAACATTGCCTGTGGCCAACTCTGCTCCATGGCTGTCCTAGACAACGGAGAGGTGACACAGCCCATGTTTCATACAAAGCAATGACCGGATATGTTCTGGTTTGCTTATGTTTAATTCAGACTGATCATAGTATTTATGTTGAATAAACAGTATTCTCCCTGACTGTGATTTAGAGCCATTATGTGCTGTCTGTGCCCTGTGCTGATAGATCTATGGCTGGGGATACAACTGTAATGGCCAGCTGGGTCTGGGTAATAACGGCAACCAACAAACACCGTGTCGTATCGCTGCCCTGCAGGGAATCAATATTGTCCAGGTGGGAAAATAAACAAGCCCATGAAATTGATGTTTAAAACCCTACCTACAATATTCTTTTACCATGTTCAAAATGAGTGTAATTAAAAATACCAGTTAAACGTTCCTGAATGGGAAACAATTGGACAGTGTAGGTTTTTTTTTTTTTTTTCTCCCGGTAACAAATAATGGAAAATAGAAGTTTATAGTAGTTTCCTTAAAATTTAGTGTTCAGGATTATTGAGTTAGGGAGGATACAGTAATATGAGTAATACTGACTGGTCACGGTAATCATTCATCAAAAGATATCATGCCCAAATTTGTGGCATGAAAAACAGCTATCACACACTGAATGGCAGGAGGTGCGGACAGTAAGGAGAGGAAGACTGTGAGAGAGTGTATGCAAAGCAAATAGGAATGCACGAGTGAAAGCTAGGTTCACATTTCAAAGTTGTATTAAAAAAGGGTTAAAGGTAATTAAATTATTATTCGCACATTCACACACTCATTCAATTCAGTTTTTATTCATTATTTACACTCATTAAACTTGGTGAGGCAGGAGAGTGCACGCTCGGTCCCTGTGGACTGCGGGCAGGCAAACACACAAAATGTTTTCAAAAGGTCTCGCGCAAGGTCAGAGGAAGCTCTGTGTGCCCACATGTTCTATAAAAATGCTTCCTTAATACATTTCAGCACAGATCTGCATGACTTTAATTGGTGCCATGTGAAAGGTCAGTGAACGGGTGTGTGCGCTCCACCAGTCATATTGTAGCTAGTTAATGCAAGTTGATCAGATATCCAATATGTGTGCTGTTTATGAGCACAGCTATTAACAGACTTGAATTCACATTCATGAATTCTATCGAAACGTGTGCACACAGCTGTGAGATTAATGTACAGCACCAACCACATTATGAAATGTAGATTTCAGTCACATTTCTCTACCATAGAGGGCAAATTTTTTTTAAATGTTATATCTAGAGATGTTCAGATACCATTTTCCCCTTTATTTTACCAAGTATTTCTACGGACACTTGACCTTTCAGCACGTGCCAATACCAATCGGATATCCATACATAAAAAGGTGCACAAAGTTGTGCTAATGTTATGCAAGCATGCAAATTGTGGGTCAGTCAAAGGGTGGCATAGGCCAGCAACAAATAGCTGACAAATTGAATATTCCTCTGCCAATGGTAAAAAGTTCAACAGTGAAGGTAAGACGATCAGGTTGACCTGGACCATCAGAAAGATGCCTTTGCTCCGTGAAGAGAGCAGTGGAGAAAAATCCCTGTTCCAAGACCTCAGACATTGCAGGAGACATCCAAACCAGCTCAAAATCTGTTACATGCTAATTTCGTCAAATGTGCTATTATGGCCGAGCAACAAGACAGAGGCCTCTTCTTTGACCAGCAAATATTCATTCTGAAATTTTGGGCATCTATTTACTTACGTCTCGTCTCTGTGGTCTAGCTATTCATCACAGTGTGGGGACATAAATCTGTTTACACAGTCACATTATGACTTGGCTTCCTTATGGGGACAAACCACAAGTCCCCATGACGTAAATCATTACATTTTAAGGTGAAGATGTTTAAG
>JAQMYF010000013.1:12723783-12735496 GCA_030014195.1 Neosilurus mollespiculum | reverse complement strand
GCTTGGATTAGCCTGTTTGTCTGCTCTCTGGCCTTGGCTCTGGATAGTCACTGACTGACTAGTCCTGTTCTTAGACTGTGTGCTATGCTTCAAGAAATGAGAGCGGCACCTTCCCGAGTGGGATGGATCCCGTCCCGGCCTATCAGGCCAGGTTTACCCTCAAAAGTTCTACAATTATCTTTAGTTGGAAGACTTGGAAAACTTTTCGGAACAGGCAGAGTCGGGCAAGTGCTGAGTTCACTGCTGATCTCAGACCCATGAGCCAAAGTTTTGCACAATACGTTTGATTGTGTGCTTTTTCAGTCTTTGTGAAAGCCTTGACCATGTCTAAACTCACACGGTAGTATATCTACAGAGACATAACAAAAGTAAATAGACACCCCTCATTACGGGAGTTTTATCTGTGATAAACTCATTTGATCAAACTTGTTAATATATTAGTCTTTTATTTTTGATTATAGTACATAAATGGCTTATAGCAACTAACTGTGGCATGAACACCAGGAGCGAAAGAGTTGTCTGATTTTTAAATGGGCATATTGTGGGCCAGCCTGAGGGTTGACTTGGAATTCCTTTTGCCACTGTCAGGTTGTCAATCTAAAATTCTAAAATTCTAAAATTCTCCAGAGGATATTGACTACAAAAATTGTGTTAACATTTGTCATGTTGTTCCCTTTTGTTGCATAGCCATGACTATAAGTGCAAAACATATTGCAAGGCAAATTTGTCCATTGTTAGGAGCTTTATTTAGGTCCCTAAGGCAAAGTGTGTGTTGATTATGGAAGAAGAGGTGTTTGCTAAGGGTTACGGTTCAGTTTAGGTTTTGGCTTATAGTTAGATTTGTGGTTAGAGTGCAAAATATCAAGTGTTTGTGCTCAGGTATTGGATTAGGCAGTTATTTTTCTGTGCAGACATGAGCTCCCCAAAGGAAGGAAGATTTTTTTAACATGTGCTTTTGCAAGTTAGTACATGTGCACACTGCTACTTGTCATAGTGTGCATGTGTGTGGGTGGGTGTGTTGGGGAGGTTTATAGGTACAATTTCAGCTGTTTAAATAGCATTTATATTTGTACTGGTTTTTGTCACAATAATAGAATTTCGCTCTTTAAGAATGAAAAAAAAAAAAAATCAACTTCTTTAAGTGAGGTTGCAAATTTTGACTGCAGAACAAAAGGGATCCAGAGTTGTTTATCTTGGTTTTAGGATCCAGCTAGGAAGGTTTACAAGGCTTCACAAGCTTGTTGGATACAAAGACAGCTTAGTCAATTAAACATGATTAAAATAAATCCCTAAAAATACATTTCATTAACAATTCAAAGTAATCATTTTATGCAAATGGAATCCAGTTAAAAGGCTGTTAACCAACCAAATTTGTAATAAAACGTCCTTTGAAATAATTGCATATCAACAGCTGTATCCCTCTCAAAGCTAATAATACCAAAACTCTGTTTAACAGACTGAACTGTGGACAGTGGAGCATTAAAGAAATCAGCCGTTTCACTTGAGCAATATTCAGTACAGCGGCAGGACAAAAGTATACCACAAAACAAAAGCTTGCAAACAGACCATCATTAAATCCACCGTTTACCCAGGGTTCTTATTTTTTCTTTTATAAAGCTTAGTGACCGCAATGACCTACTGCAGCCCACACACACGAGTCATAGTGGTCAAAATCTCTCCTTGCAAGATGCCAGGGAATTTCACACTCCTTGGTAGGAAAACAAGTCCTTAGGGTAAAATTTACTACTGCAAGAAATTCAGAATGATCTGCAACTCTCAAATGTTTACCTTGATAGAAGAAAGTATGTTGCATTTATCTTTATAAATAACAGTCCAAACATTATAGTCTTTAACACCAGTTTCCACTTAACACCAAGAGAGCAAAGGTGATGGGGAGTGAGCAAAAAAGCACTTGATGTGATCACGAATGCCCCATACCCCACCCCCATGCCGTTTCAAATACAAGACAAAAAACGTTGCATAGAGATACTGGGAGGGGAGAGTGAGAGAGAGAGAGAGAGAGAGAGAGAGAGGGGTGGGGCAGGGCACAGGAAATAGTCTCTCTGAAGAGAACCAGTGAGTTCACATTTGTACACTCAGGGAGTAATACTGAAACACTGTGTTGGATCCATGCTGCGGGAGAGCAGCATGTTGTAGTCGCAGGTGCCTTCAGTGTGCCTTCGTTAACCAGGACCAGCTGTGTGATTCTGCAAAACAAAAGGGACTACTTGATGTGTTGGAATATTTGAAAACACATTAAGGAGTAACAGCTACTGGATCACTTTGGATATACTATAGTCAATGATTTTTGGATCATTGTTTTGTCTTCAGGAAGATATATTGCACTAGACTTTGTTCTTACCATTATTGACTTGTCAACCATTGTTGAGTTGCATGCTTCTCATGGACTAAATGAATCACCACGGACAAGCTTTCCAAGCTGGAGAGTCTGAGTGAGTACAGTGTGATCTCCCAACCTTTGGGGTGAACATGCAAATGGGAGAGGGGTAAAGTAAGGGGGGAGGAGAGGAGGAAACTCCAGCGTGACTCCTGTCTCTAGGGAGGCCTTCATTCACCCCAGTGTCTCTACTGAAGAATGCTGAAGGGAAGCATTTAAATGCTTGCAACCACATGCTGCCCTGAATGCACGCACATGAAAGAAATCTCTGTGTCCAGGGCAGCGAGAGTATTTCGGTCAAAGACACTTTTAAAGGAATGCCTTTGTTCCATTTTGCGACCAACCATTTATTCTGGATCCTGCATCAAAGAAATTCCCTTCATGGTGTATCTGCTGTATAGTTTCTACCCAACAAACAAGCCTTCATTTCTGTAGGGATGTACAACATTACCTTACCGATGGACAATACGCCTACCCCATTGGACAGCTTCCATAACCGGAGCAACATCTTGAACCTGTCTGATCATGGGTGCCCCAAAAATGACGCATTCAAGTATCCACTCTACAGTACAGTGTTCAGCGTTGTCTTCGTTGTGGGACTTATTATGAATGTAATAGCCATGTACATCTTTACCTGCACACTGAAGATCCGTAATGAAACCACCACCTACATGATGAACCTGGTGGTGTCTGACCTGCTGTTTGTTCTCACTCTACCATTACGGGTCTTTTATTTCGTGCGGCAGGATTGGCCTTTTGGAGGTTTGCTGTGCAAGCTCTCAGTCTCTTTGTTTTACACAAATATGTACGGCAGCATCCTTTTTCTTACATGCATCAGCGTGGACCGATTCCTGGCCATTGTTTATCCTTTCCGTTCGCGGGACCTTCGGACCAAGCGCAATGCGAAAATAGTATGCATAGCAGTATGGGTGCTTGTGCTCTCAGGTAGTTTGCCAACAGGCTTCCTGCTGAACTCTACCCACCGCCAAAAGAACTCATCTGCCCAGTTCTGCTTTGAAAACTTCTCCTCCAATGAGTGGAAGTCTCATTTATCCAAAGTGGTGATTTTCATAGAGACCGTGGGCTTCTTTATACCACTGCTCCTTAATGTTGTCTGTTCTGCAATGGTTCTTCAGACTCTGAGGAGACCACGGTCAGTCACTCGAGGTGGGAAGATTAACAAGACAAAGGTCTTACATATGATAATGGTGCACCTTTTTATTTTCTGCTTCTGCTTCATTCCTTATAATGTCAACCTTGTGTTTTACTCATTGGTGCGCACCAAGATTTTAAATGGCTGTGCAGCTGAAAATGTGGTCAGGACCATTTATCCTATCGCCTTGTGTATTGCTGTAACCAACTGTTGCTTTGACCCTGTGGTGTACTATTTCACCTCAGAAACTATACAAAATTCCTTTCGGAGGAAGTCGCAGATAGGCACAGACTATAGCATGAAGTACTCTGAAGCACTGCAATCAGAGAGAAGCTCCAGCTTAAATTTCAACCTGAGGAGCCTTACTAACAAGATGTTCTTCAATTCACTGCAAGAGTCCATTGCATGAGGAGACTTTGTGACTTTCTAAACTGTTGGATATTTGTTACAAATATCTATTCAGATAATGGACAGTTAACATTGTAGCTACAGTGTTCGGCTGAGTCTGTAATTTTATTTTAACAAATCAAATTAGTTAGTGGACTCTGGCTCCTGAGTGGTGCTTTTACAGCCATATGCATGACATCAGTGCTGGATTGTGTGTGTAAAAAATCTATCCATAATAAAGTATTTAACTCCAGAAAAACATCTTTATTTTCCAGATGCATAAACTGTAATATGTTTACTGTGAATACCAAAGAGCAGGATTACTTACAGTACTGACTTTAGTGCACTTATTTGTTTAAAGTTGGTAAAGGATTTAGCATTTTCCCAGTACTTTGTTATAGTATTAAAAAAAGAAAATAAACTTTTATATATATATATAAAACCCCTCCTGTCTGATAAACAACAAGCAGGACAGTTCTGGATATTCTTTTTACAATCATTCTTGTCTGGGGGCCTTAAAGGATTTTTAGAAATAGATATTAATGAAAGAATTTTAACATCTTTATATGTCATACTGTCTTTTTAGCACTTTATGCTACAGTGTTAGTGTGCATTGGCATTATCTCATAGATTTTTATGCACTGTTTTTTCCCTGTTACACGTGTTTAAGTAAAACTTTTGCAATAATACAGTATTAATATTTCATGCGAATGTACATGATAAGTCAGATGGTGACAGATCTGTTGTATATACAGAATAAACAGTATGAACTCCGACAACTCTTGTGTTATTTTAACTTTCCTATTTTGCTCAATTTTAGGTGGTCTTTTCTTTTATAAGAGACACGATACCTCAAATGAAGCAGAACATATACCTCAATTACCACAAAATTAATACTTTATAAATTACACTTAATTTGTAACAAAGAAAGCGAAGAGTAACTCTGGATATTTCTGAATTATTTTGTCTAGCGGGCAGACACAAGGCAACATGTTTTGTCTGGTATATGGAGAGTTTTAAGCTAGTCTTTTTTTAAGAAGACTAGCTTTCTGAGTCTTGTACAATGGAAGGGAGTGTCTAATGGCAAAGTGCCTGCGTGCCTTCATGGCGACTACTAAGCCAGTAGCAGCTGCTCTGACTCTTCAAACATAGACACGTCACCCGAGCAGGGAGAAGAATTTGATCCCTTGACATAGAGGTGTAGAAATCATGGGATCTATAATATAGCTATTATAATTATAACCTTCCATGTGGTTGTAGCTGTGTGCAAAATCAAATATAATTATATTAAATTACTATTTTTAATAGTGTCTATTTGCAGTAAATATAGGTTTGAGTCTTGGCGATTTCACATGTTCTTGATTATTTTGCCTATTCTGATTTTGTCATTTTCTCTCTTTTCTTAAAGCACCATTTTAAAGATTTTTTTTGGTAAAAAAAAAAAAGCAATCCCATGCATAATGCTAACATTACTGTCCTTGTTGGAAGGAAGGGTGGTTGGGTGTTGGGTTGTGTTTGTTCTGTGCTAATCAGAATGCTTTTGCTTAATGCCAAATGCCTCAAAATCTTATTTAAAAAGCTCTCAGATTTTGTGACACACCTTACTAGTAAACCCCAGACATATCTCTTTTAGCCTGAAAATTCATTCTGGCCACCCTCCCCTACAGGCCATATCTCTGAAGAGCTGATGATGATTATTGACATGTGCTCATGTTCTCCTATTTCAGTCAGTGAGATTCCTAACTTCTTCAGTATTATAGCTCAGATTGTGAATTTTTAAAGTCTTCCTCTGTACACCACCACTATGGATTTGAAATGAAGCAGTAAAAAGGTTACTGAAAGTTTAGCTGTGATGTTTAAAGAAAATTGTTAGTTTGTCCAATTACTTCTCTGAAACCTCTGAAAACTAAGGGGGAACTATATGTAACAATTCTTAAACTGTTATGGCAAAACCTATGTTAAAACCCTTAACTTACAGTTGAATATCTACATTTAACTATTATATTGATATTTAAATATTAAATCCAATGAGATGATGGACAAAAGGCAAAAATTGTGACATTTGTCTACTAACTACTTATGGACCAAGGGTAAAATCTACACAGAAAAATCCCCAGTGCTGGATTAACTCTCTCAGTTCATATGAGCCATTTTGGACTGAAATGAACTCTGAAAGAGTTAATTCAACACTGTAGGTGTTAAATCAACCCTGGCAATTTTCAGTAGCCAGCCTCCACCACCACACATTTTTCCTACTGGTCTGGGAATCGAACCAGCGACCTTTCAGTCCCAAAGCCTCTTCTCTAACCATTAGGCCCCCAGCTGTGTGCTTACTTTGTGATCAAGGAAATTAAATACCAAGTTAATAAAGCCCTAAGTTGTCCTTAGGTCTTAGATTGTTGAAAGTAAAGGGGTGAATACCTCTTAGATTTTTAATTAAATAGAGCACATATAAAATATTTTATTTTGGTTGAGTGTCACTTCAAAAAGATTATATTCTAAGATAAATGTGATTACTAGAACATAACAGATGGAAATTATGGCTCACAGTGTTGGCTAATGTAGTGCACAGTGCATGTAGGGAGTGCACCTATTAGAGCCAAACCTGATAAGAGTGTTAGCGGCTGGTTAAAAAAAACAACTTTTTGGACAGACTTCATCAGTTTAATTCATTCTCAGGCACCAGCATGTAGGAGGCATGTAGGAGGCCTGAGTAGGGAGACAATCTGACTGCCTGATCGTCAACATTTAGTTCTGAGTATGTGGGATAAATTTGGTTCAGTGATAACCCGTAGGTATATATAACCACAGAAAAGTCAGTAGGTATGCTAAATACGTATTTACATAGTTATCATTATATTATGATGTTAATTTGTCATGCATCATTGTAGCATACCGTCTTTAAGATACTCTGCTGAACATAAAAACACCAGAAATAAACTGGAGAATTTATAACTCATAATGTCCCAGTGTATTGAGTAACCATTATGATTCTTTTAAAAATGACTCACCCTAACACTTGGGGTAAATTCTATGAAGCTATAAGAGTAATGAATTAAGTAGTCCTGACGTCCTGAATCAACAGATCCTGGGAGTTATTTATGATTAACAAGAGTATTTCCCAAACAATTGGGTTATTTTTTCTGTGGCCTTTGTATCATTAGAGAATTACTATTTAAAAAATAATTTTACACAAAGTTTTCATGACAAAACTAAGATTACTTTATCTCATAATAGTGCTGGTATAATAATGTAATGTTGTATTAGTTGTTGTATTAAGAAATATTTTAGCTAGGTAAAACCTTTTCATGGCATGTTTTTTGCAAGTGAAACATAACCGTGTTCAGAGTGTATGTTCTGTGTTTTTTTTTCCTGTCTTCTTTCCTGTACAGGAAGGAGGCTGGATGCAGCTGTTGTGTTAACAGTGTGTAAAGTTCAGAAATGATTATTTCTGCAAAACCTTTTCTATAGACCACTACAGAAAGACTTAATGATTGCAAATTAGTAGTATTAGTGTTAGTAGTAGTGACAACAGTAACTTTATGCATAATGTTAAAACTGCCAACTGCCAGTCAAAATGTGTGTGTGCTCTTTTTTTTAATAATCAGGTAGTGCGTGTCTGTGGTTAACCCAACACCTACAAAGTGCATAAACAACAGTAGTATTTTAATTGCCACAAACCATTCCTCCCCATGCAGCCCCAGATCATTATATTAACAAAATTCTTAAAATGCTTATTTGGCCATGACTGGAGAGAATAAAAGCATTGAACCCTTTCCAACAGACTGGAAAACTTTGCTTTAATATGTGAGTAAAGTGCATTTTCTTTTAAAATTTCTTTTAAAACACCATATTCACCTGAAACCAGAATATTTTTTACATAACAATAACAAAACCCTTGCAAGCTCTTCTCATTATAGTCAAATAGTATACCTAACCTTTTTTTTTTTTGCATGCACATCAGATTATTTATTACCAGTATACACTATGCGCCCAGAGTCGGCTGAGATGGGCGCCAGCCTCCCCGCGACCTGGTCAGAAAATGAACGATGAATCAAAATAAAATGGAAAAATAAACCGTAAGAAATTTTTTTTCTTTTAAGTTTTAGTTTGTTGTTCTGGTGTTTCCATCTAGTATTTATCCATGTAGTATTTATTAAAACACCTTTATAAAGTGTAGTTTACTTTCGTTTGATTACTTTTATTTCAGACTGAGTAGGCTGCACATATACCCAGAGTTAAAGAACTGCATGTACTCGGAGCTCAACTGCATCCATCATGATTCAAAAAATGTAGGAAATAAACCATAAAAATCTCATTTTAGTGTGCTTTTGTTGTTCAAGTTCCTATGCTGCTATGAATGTTCCATTCAGGGACTGTTCAGTGACATCCACCTTACTTTCGGTGCATCATTGATAATTAATAAATGTCTTTGTTTTTTTTTGTATTTTTTTTTTTTTTTGTATAACAAAGCACAGTACCAGTGCACACCAGTCAAAAATACACAGGATGGTGAAGAGAAGGGGGTTATTGGCTTATTTCAGACATCATTCTAGTGAATGAGATATATGTTAAATACATCTTTGGAGTAAATGAATGTAGATTTTATATAAATATATTTAACAGTCATTCATTGACCTTGAGTTGAATATGATCAGCTAGCCTCGCTAGGCTGAGCCTTTAATCGTATTCAAAGATAGGAAGTGGAATAACATTTTTATTCTGTCCTCCTATTGTTATTTTTAAATTCTTAAATGGTTCTTACCATGAAATAACAGGAGAACTGGCTGGTTACTACGGTACTAGCTGAAAACCTGTAGTTGAGTAGTCCAGTAAAATCATGTTTGGTTAAAAAAACAAACAAAAAACCCTGTCAAATTCTTCAATAAAAAATTCTTTCAATAAAAATGTTTTTACTATAAAATGCTTCAATTCCATATTTTGTTGCTTTTCATGGAGATTTGGTTAACACAGAGCTAGCTGGTTAACATGGAGTTAAGCTGAAGGTCTGTTGCTGATTAAAGTTATTGGTGGAGAAAAAAATGTCTAATTCTTAAAAATAAAAAATGTTTTATCATAAAATATTCAAGTTTAGAATGAGTCACAACCATTTAATTTTTTTTTTCCTTTGGTGACATTGAGGTCACTGTATATGAGCTGATATCGTAGAAGTGGACTGGCCAGTAAGAGTGCAAAATTTGCTAACACTTACTTGCACCCATTATCCACAAGTCACTTGAAAGGATGTGGGGGATTGTTTATCCAGACAAAATGGCAGGTCTGAAACCGATGCTGACCTTTGAACTTAAAGGATATCACTTCCATCAAAGAGTAAAGTATGAGCATTCTGGCTAGAGAAGACTGGGCTGTGTTACTTTGCCATGTTTTTTTCTTTTTCTTTCTCTCTCTTTAATCGTTAAGAGGAGATTACAGGGGGCTTATTGACATGTTCTTGCTGGGAGGAACTCCAGCTGAGTAAGCAGGCTGGGAATACAAATTCATGCTACTGATTTCGGTTTCAAAGCTACCTTCAGCAGTGGTTGAATGTGACAGGAACTGCAGCTTAGACGTGAGCTGCAAACTGCAAAGTGAGAAATTTAGATCTGGTTCTTCACACTTTTAGTTTCTCACACCTATAATAAGCTCATTTACACAGGGGCTGCATTTTTCAGGGTTTCATTCTCAGGAAAAGTCACGCGGCGCATCTCAAAACCGTAGTGCTCAGTATAGCTTATTTCAAAACTTTTAGACCCATCTGGTTTCTGGTTGTCTCATTACATGATCATCTGTACTTCCTTTTGTTTTAATGTCATTTTTAAAAAGGCGAACTTGCGGTGTGGGGCGTGTCAATCTTTACCCCTCCTTTCTACCCATTCTACTCATTAATGGATGTCCTGATCTTAAATTTGCTAAATAATTATGACATAGCATCCTATCACAGACAAGCACAATGCATCGATGAATCAACCAAAACTGAGCTGAACTTTCAACTACCATGCTTGCATCATGACACTGATTTTGAAATAACCTGAAAGTGTATTGGGCCATTTGATTACTGAAGGAAGATCCAGGATTGTGAAATCTGTAATGTGGGATACATTGTATACATCTCACTCCAACTTAGTTGTTCAAGCTTTAGGAACTTGACAGAAAGCCCACTGATTTTGAAGTGAAGTCAGAGGTCCTGCTCTTATCGTCCCAGTTCACCAACCTGCCCTCTGACTATCAAGGAGCTGTCCAACTTCAGCTAACACAGGGTCTAGGTATAGCAGACAAAGTTAACAATAAACATAATCTTATCAGAAGGAAAGAACACTTTTGAACTATTAACCCGATTAACCAAAAAGTTTTCAAAATGCACTAAAAACCAAAATGTGTGATGTGTTAATTCATGTGAACCTTTATTTAACAATAGTATTTTTACTGTATTTTTCATCATCATCATCATCATCATCATCATTTGCTGAGTCACTTATTCCTGCTAGGGTCACGGGGAGGCTGGTGCCTATCTTAGACAACACTGGGCAAGAACACACTGGGTGGAGTACACCCTGAACTGCTCACCAGACCATTGAAGGGCCAACACACAGGCAACCATTCATACTCACATTAACATCTAGGGTCAGTTTGAAACAGCCAATTAGCCTAATTGTCATGTCTGTGAGAGGAAACAAGAGTACCCTGAGGAAACCCACGTAAGCACCCTGAAAGCATGCAAACTCTTCACAGAAACACCCGAGCCTGGGAATCTAACCCAGGCCTTCTTGCTGTAAGGTGGAATGCTAACCACTACGTCACTGTGCCAACCACTCTTTTTAAACAACTAAATTTTATCTTGTAAATATAAATGAAGATTTAATTAGATGCCTGTGACACATAAAACAAAAGCTGGGACAGTCCAGACATGCAACCTGAAAATGTATTACACAAAGAGGAAGCCATACAATAATTCTGTGCAGCCTAATTTTCCTTGTGGGATTAATACAGTATACCACAATAAGTGCCAAAGGTGGAAAAAAAAAACCCAACCAAACTGTTATCAGAAAAAAGTGCAAAAGATAGCGTCTGTGATGATATAGGGTTGCATCAGTGCCCACAGCATGGGTGGCTCTTATATGTTTGAAGGTTTCATTAACATGAAGCGATACAGTATATTGGAATTTTTAGAGAGATCCAGGTATGTTTCCTTTTGAAAATATATGGAGAAGAGAATCAAACAATGGTGACCACAGACTGTTGGGTAATTTAAGCTCAAGTCTTGTATAAAGCAAAAATGGAAAATAAATCCCAATTGTAAAACTGCAACAACCCCCAGTTTGCAGATTATACTTACAAAATAAAATAATATAATTTTTCCTTTGTACTTTTATCAGTTAAATGAAGGTTAATGTGAATTAACCAGTTGCGTTGTGAAGGAAAAAAATCCCAACTTCTCTGGAAGTGATGTTGGTACTCCAGAGTTGTGTTGAAATGTGCCTTTTGTATTGTTCTTTGCAAGTACACATATAAACACCCTTGAAACCTTTGTTGCAAAGGATACGGTTGTTTATGTTAGTTCCTCCTTGACGATGGAGTGTGATCTGCTTAGCATCATGGGACCCTCACTAGCACCAAGCAGACTCACTTGCATACACAACTCTTATCTTATCATTTTAATAGCAGTCCCTAGAGGACTGTGAGTATAACCAGTATAAACACACACGCACACACACACACACACACACACACACACACACACACACACACACACACACACACAAACACACACACACACA
>JAQMYF010000013.1:12699952-12714611 GCA_030014195.1 Neosilurus mollespiculum | reverse complement strand
ACACACACACACACACACACACACACACACACACACACACACACACACACACACACACACACACACACACACAAGGTGTCCCAGTACACAATTCCCTGGTTTCACACAGAGACCTTGATAGCTTATCTTTCTGTTATTTTGGGTTTGTTCGCATGTAAGTAAATTAAACTGTGTTCTTAAATGTCCTATAAAGTTACAGTACAGATACATGTGTTAAAGACAGTAGCTAATTTATTTATGCATTCATTTGCTGAACTGCTTAATCCTACTAGGGTTACAGGGAGGCTGTAGCCTATCTCAGCCTACTCTGGGCAAAGGCAGGGTACACCCTGAACAGCACATCAGTTGCTGGACCAGCACACAGGCAACTATTCACACCTACATTTACACCTAGGGTCAATTCAGAGAAGCCTAATTGGTCAGTCTTTGGACTGAGGTTGTCAACTAGAGTACATGAGGAGAACATGCAAACTCCACACAGAAACACCTTTGTTGACCTTAGGACTCGAACCCAGGGCCTTCTTCCAGTGAGGTGGACATGCTAACCACTACGCCACAGTGCCACTGCTTATTAAAATAATGTCTCATAATATGATAAAAAGAAAAATTGTCTAAAAAATTATAATGACATAAAATTTTTTTTTTAATGAAATAACCTTTAAGTTTTGAAAACCAGCAAAAAAAAAAAAAAAAAAAAAAAAATCAGAATTGTTATTTGTGATATGCTTCTGGGCAATTCCATAAAAAATGAAACAGGATTGATTTTCGGGTTTGACATATGTTCTTATTACATGTACCTCTCGAAAGGATGGGCATGTGGGGGGAATATGTTTTTAATAATGTTTTAGTCCCAGAAATTCATTTAAGAGTGGAACTTGATGTAAAATCATCAATAATTGGATAATTTCATCATTTCCAATGCAAATCAGTAAAATATTTCAGACAAAAATGTCTTTTTATCTGTAAGTCATGTTAATGAATCAGATGTAACATCTGTTGCATATAATTTTTCCTCAACCCTGAAGCCAGTGCTGCTAAGTGCCTCACTTCTTGTTCTCTACTGCAGTGAATGAGCAACACCCCCCCCCCCCCCTTATCTTGAGCTCACAATCATGTATCGTTGTTAGTTTTCATAGAATTCTGAAATAAAGTTATAAAACAACATAAGCATCATTGGATATCTTCTCTTCCCTCCTTAAATACCTCAAGACCTTAACTATGCCCATAAACAAGATTGGAGTCTTATTGCTTCAACTTTTAGTGTGAGACTGCATGAAATGGCTCAGACACCTTACAAATGTAATGTCCATCATGGTGGAATTGCCCTTCTGTATTGTTATTTAAATTTTATGGTTAAATTAAACTTAAAAAATACTCCATTCTTGTAGACCCTGGTTAAAACTGGCAACAAAGGTTTACTGCCTTTGTTCCCAGTAAACTCTTACTAAATAATTTTTAAGGGTTATATCTATTTTTATATCTATTATTTTTTTTACATATGTGTGATAAAACTCTCAGTTAAATTTATGTGGGAAGGATGAGCCAGTGTCACAAACTCCCCTTCCTGCTTTGCTCTTAATAAAGAAGATGCTGAGTTTACATGTTTGTGTCCTGCCTCGTCAGCTCAGTGACAACCTGTTTGTTGGGTGGTTATATTAGCAGATTTGTTTGGTAGCATATAATGTATGATGATGAAAGTAATGAGTGCATTTACTCTCAGAAAACTAAATGTTGCGTGAAAATTTGGCATTTGTATATCTGTAGCAGACATTAATAAGAGTTTATTCCTTCAAACTTCTGGATGTTTGCTTCATTATTGTGAGTGTACTTAAACTTTTTTCTTTATTTATTTTAGTTTTCAAATTTTGGAAGCATAGCTCTCTGGTTTATGTGAGTAAGTGTGTTAAGTGCCTAAAGAGACACACTTGGATACATTACTCTTCAGAATTGTCCAAATATTTAAATCAGGAGACTACACTCTTCCATTACTACACTGTGCCATAACATTAGCACCAATGGCAGCCTCGTACGCAGCAAACTGCAATTCACTGTGTTCCAACTTTTTATCATAACCTGCATTAACAAATTCAACAGTTTGTGCTGCAGTAGTTGTTCTGTGAGATCAGAACATATGTATTAACCTTTGCTCTCCACGTTCATCAATGAGTCTTTGGCACCCATGAGACACTCACCAGTTTACTGATTGTTCTTCTTTTAACCACTTTTTTTTAAATTGGGTTTTATTTTGTAGTGTACAGAAAAGCCTACAAGCAAAATAGGAGGGTGCAGGAATAATACTGTCGGCATGTCAACACATATCACCACTCAGATGATAGCAGGAACATGAAATGTTCTGTCTTCTCCCTCACCAGTTCACAACAACAGGAGATTACATAAACTCCAGCATGTATGTACATGCATAAGTATTAACAAACACTGAGTATGTGGATTGGGATTTTCAAGTTGTACTTTGCACTTGAGTTAATAAGTGAATTTTTATCTTCAGATAAATTGTAAGATTAGAGACTCAAGGGCTTATGGAATAATGATGCCTTCTTGGTCAGCTGAGCATCCATTGTCTCCCCACAGGAAACTTAGTAGAAACAGGAAATTGATATAATTAGCTGATACGAGAAAACCACAGCTATTCTGAGAAACATCTACATAGAAAACATCTGATAGATTATCAGATTAACAGTTTCACCTTGAATAACCACTCAGGTGCTAGCAGCAACATGATATTTTCAGTTTTTTGCCTCATTAATTTCCAACAACATCGATTAACCGACTGTTTTTTAAATCTGATTAAATCTGTTTTTGTCATACAGACCAACATTGAGTCATGCACAGTTCAAATACAAGTGAAAAGAAGAGTTGTCAAGCCGCAAAGCCCACCTTTGGCCTTTTCTCTACCACTCTCTTAGTTATACTGAAAGAGAACCTGACATAGTCAAAGTCCAACCATAAACTAAGCTTTATTATAATTAAGTCAGCTAAGGCAGGGCACAGCTGAGACACAAAGCCTAGACAGACAGCAGCAAAGGCAATAAAATTTGACATGGAAGGTACCTTGGCAATTGAATCAGCAGGGTATACCGTAATAGCTGTGTGGTGTAACTGTCAGCCTGCTATTTCTACACCATGGCTCAACAATAGACACCAGATCAGCACAAAGTAAATAATGTGAGACTTCTGCCCTCCACATGGCTAGTGTAAACCGAACATCCTAGTGTAACTAATGACAGTTGGGAATGAGGAAGTGCTTCAGATAGTGAAATACTGTTACAAGTATTGGAGCACCATCAGTATTTCAAATGTTTATGTGCGCTATCAGGACAACACTTACAGAACATAATACTACTGTCTGAACAGCAGGGCACTTGAAGGACTCTTTATTAGATATATTGGCTTTTTAATTTGTGTGTAGGGATGTAACTGAATAAATATGCATCATTCTGAATGAGCAGATAATCTGTTCTAAATGGATACAAATACAAATATGAGCTGCACTTTTTTATTTGTGCTGATAGTGTTTAGGATTTGTGCCAATTGGTTACAGTGTTTTCCCATGTGTCAGAGGAATAGTAGTAATACCGAAACAAACTTATGGTTCATTATCTGTGACGCTAATTCATCAGGGTCATAAGGAAGCTGGATCCAGTCCTGGCTGACTTTAGGTGAGAAGCGAGGTACCTCCTAAACAATTCACAAGTCTATTGCAGGGTTAACACAGAGACAAACAACCACTCATATTCATATTATGAGCAATTTAGAGTAACCAGTTGACCTACACGGCATGTTTATGGACTGTAGGTGGAAACCTGAGCACCAAGGCGGACAGGTGCTTATATGTGTATGTGGACACTAATGATTGGCTAACTTGCCTACACCAGCTGGACATTAGACTGCTGAAAATGTTAATGCTGGCTATGATAGAAAGGTGTCAGGACACAGTGCATTGCAGCTTGCTATATATGGGACTGTTTAGATGCAGACCAAATAGGTGGTGGTAATGTTATGGCTGATCCTTGTAAATGCTGTATATCTATCTCACATAGAGAATATACAGTTGTAAGACTAAGTTTGTGAGACCTTTGGAAGTACCAGCGTTTATACATTAAATAGTCATCTGACCTTCGTCCATGTCACAATAAGCAAACCATCCACTGAAAATAATAACACTATCAGTTGTATTTTCCTATTTTTATTGGATACATTATTTAATCATTTACAGTTTAGACAGGGAAACATACACTAACCCCTGTACTGAATAACGGATAGGTCCTCCTTTATCAGCAATAACTACCACCTGGAGCTGTAGATTATATTTACACAACCATAAGAAAGATTCTGTTCAGAAATATTGGAGGGCTTTCTTGTATGAACAGACAGATGTGACAGATGCATGTGACATGCTATCCTCAAGTTGTCACGTCTGGATTTTGATCTTTCTTCTCAATAAAGCTCTTTTAAAAAGCTCACTATATACATGATAGATCCAAAAGTATGTTAACATCTTACCATCAGAAGTGGGACTTCCCCAAACCTTTGCCAAGGGTTGTAAGCACAGCTAATGAATAAACATGTTACTGTCTTAGTTATAAATTCATAAAGGTTATTAGAGATATAAATCAATTTATATATATTCTTCATGTTATCATTTCAACAGAAGCTTTGCACCTCCAACATCAACTTTTGTCTCATTCAAAAATAAATACACAGGAATGTGCTGTGGTCCTAGAGATAGTATGGTTTTAGAGTTTGATGCAGGATGACAAGGTACGTAAGTGAAAGGTAATAAGGTTTCTATTTGTTTATAATATTCAGTAACTCTGCTTGAGAGTCCTTCCAAAACATCTAACTAGAATTCAGAGAAAAGTCTTATCTCAATCCTGTAGATTAAGAAGGGTAATTTAATTATTACTTTTGGCTAAAGGCGCTAGGGATATTAGTAGCTTTAAGCTATATGGGTCATTCCGTGCCAAATCTTCCCGGGTGACCGTCTCCGATTTACCTGAATTTTTTTTTTCAAGTACCTCCATATGTCTGATGAGCACATGCAAAATAGCTCTGCTTAATTCCTAATAGTTTCACAGAAACACCTTTTTGAAATAGGGTACCCTCAACCCCAATTTTATGCCCGCAAGCAAAATTTGAGCTTTTTTTCATTTGCAAAAGGCAATATCTTGGCGATAAATGCATATAGGTACCTGAAATTTGGTATGGACAATATCTGGAAACACTACTGAGAGAAAATAAATTCAAAAATAACATCATTTGCATATTTGAATTTTTATACCATCACAAATATGGCAATTTGTTCATTTGCGAATTTTTTTTTTAAAGTAGACACACCTACTGAGGAGAAGATCATGTTCCGCAGTTGAAGATTCTCAGTATTACAGCAACTTAAAAATGGAACTTTACAGAGGAATTTTACAATGATGACGTGACAAAGCTACATTATGCGGTGTAAAAATTTCCACATGGAAAAGAGGGAGGATATTCTCAGGATGTAGGATATTTACAGTATTTGATTCAGTTAAGGTGTGTTTGAGGCATTTCCAAGGAGTACAGGTATGTATGTTCTGAGGTTGTGAAATGATTTGACATCATGCATGTAAAGGCTTGCTGAGTTAGGCAGGACACACACTCTCACACACACACACACACACACACACACACACACACACACACCTTATAGTCAGTCCCTCATTTATAGTTGCTTTAGTAGATTTATCAGGTTTGTGAGGTCCATGAGTAACTTTCTGGGTTTTTATAGACAAAGCTGGTATTGAAGTAATAAGAGCAAAAAATTTAAACCAAACAGACATGATGAACACTGTTCAAAGCAACTTATCCTTAATGAATTCTCAGCAGATAATCCTTTGATTAAAAGCAAAACACGCATAGAAGTAAAAGCATGTTAGTTGAGTCATAGACTGATTTTTAATCCCCAGATTGTACTAGTGCACAATCAAAAGTGCACCAACTATAATTCCTCTCTCAAGACGATGAGTGATTATACCTAGATTTAACATAAGACTTAACAAATGCTGTACGCATGCCTTCTAGCAGTTCTCTACATGGTTGCCAGTTTACTGTAAAATAAACGAATTTTCAAGTAAGAGGTGTATGGTGTACTGCTGGAAAGTATTTCAAAATCTTGCATCAGGAAACGGTAACCAGTAATCCATTAATCCTTATGAATAATGAAGATAATGACTAGTGGAGCAACTGACCTTCCGCGTATTATCGGTACTTGGACAAACAAATGTTCTGTCAAATTTGAAGACGAAGTTCAACTTCTAATTATCTAATTAGATCCCGGCGTTAGACCTATTGGAAAGTTCCTGTCTATGTAAATGTAAATGCACTGTACAATGAGATATTGCTGGGCGCAAGCCTGTAGAAGCCAAGTAAATATTGAAATGCAATAAACAACCGGAGGTAATAAACTGTGTAGAGAACTAATTACATTAATATAAACTTTTGCCAGCACTAGTGTTAAAACCTCCGACTAATCAGGATTGAGGATTCAATATTGCTGCCTTATAAAGCCTTATAAAGCCTTATAAAACCTCTCAAATCCAGACAGGTAATCAAAATTTATTTAGTCTAGTCACAAATTCTCAAAATGTTATTTAAGGGTCTTTCCTAAGCCTAAGAAAGGAAAGCTTGAGGACAGAGCCATCCTTCTTTCAATTCTTTAAGCAGAGATGGTGGGAGGTGTCACGAGACAACAAGGGGCTGACAACCACAACAATAACCAAGCAGCCCAGGCGATCCCTTAAGCCCTGAGCACCACTTATTCAGAAAGCACTTTCCGCTACTTCCATTTTTAACCAAACTCGACCTTTAAACAGTGAACATGGAATGTATTACATAGACATACACAGCAGACTTGCCACGCTATACTCTATTGTCCTAGTAGATCCAAAAAAAGTGTGCAGATACAATACCCTAACATCGTAAAATAATAAAAATGCCAACGTGATATAAATAGAACATGACGGATTAAGTGCTGCCACAAAAAACACCTCATAAATAATATACTAATGATGTAGAATTTAACTCAAATTATAGGCACCAGGTTAGAATTTGGTGTGACACAGTCAGACACATGCAAAGCATATCTAATGCTTAGACTAAGTGGTAAAGTAATCTCTTAATTACCTCTGTCAAGGAGGTTATGTTTTACCTTCCTTGTGTTTGTCCGTGTGTGTGTTAGCAGAATTACACAAAAAGTTATGCAAGAATTTTTATAAAATTTCTACCAGAGGTGGGGCTTTGGATAAGGAAGACTCCATTCAGTTTTGGTAATGATCCAGCTCAAATTTTGAACCAAGGGAATTTTTAAAGGATTTTTTTAAAAACATTTTTTGACATTTTGGTTCATATGGTGGACTGCTGGGCTTGGCAGTGGTGCTCTTCTTATGCCATTACATGATCTCAGCATTATCTTTCTTGAGCTTTTTCCATCTTGACAATCCTTTTATTTCAATGATGGCACTTTTTTCTTGTTGTTGTGGTGGTGATTACTCTCAAATTCTAATCACACTGAGTATCCATCAGATCATGTCTTCATTAATCAAACATTTGATTCAAAAATCCCCCACTGCTGTGAAATATCCAATTCAATTCTGATACATTGCCATACAAAAGTCTGTCTGTTGGAGGCCATCAAGCAAAACACTGTCTAGCTGTTGGAGATAAGATGGGCATTCAACCATTGAGAGAAAATATCAAGTGGCCTGTGGTAACTTTTAACCTGATGCTACCACCACCATTTTTTACTGCAAGGAATGTGTTTGAGGGTGATAAGCAGTGCTGATGATCTGCCAAAGGTAGTGCATTTTGCTAAAGCCAAAGAATTCTTTTTGGTCTCAACAGACAGGAAAAACCCCTTTCCCACACATTTACTTAGTGTTCTATATTTCTTTTGGAAAACTCTAAATAGGTTTTCATTTGGCTCACTATTATTCATAAATGCTTAGCATTACTGTTAAATGCATGGTTTAATGTTTCTTAGATTTTTGATTATAGAATTGCCAAATGTAGAATCACCCAATTGACTATAAAGATTTACAAATTTAGTCCTGTTTAGAGTAAATATTGCCTGTTTTTTCCTATTATTGCATAATATGTACTATATTTACCCATCTTTTCCCCCACTGTAGGATGCTAAACCCAGTTTTTAAAACAATTTTTGTAAAGGTCAAATGAAATAAGTGGGCAAACATCTCCTCCAGCTATCCACATTCGTGGGTAATACAGCAGCACCCACCATTAATCATGTATGATTTGCATTGAGGTGACTATTGAGATTTACCAGGGGGTCTTTCCTGAATGTTCTAAAACTCTACCACAAATAGTTGTACACTGGGTCAGTCAACATCTGCTGAGCACTTCCTCTTCCTGTATTTTATTCTTAAAATGCACAAAGAAGAAACCAGGGCAGTACACATAAAAGTAGCACAGTGAGGCTATACTAAGGTGTTGTGTCTGAGTGTAGGGTGGATATGGAAAAAAAAGAGACACTGGCTGTATCCATGATACATCGCAAATGCTAAATATCACGAACTGATCACAATCTCTGCTTATCAGCCCAAGAAAAACCTACCTACATAATTTGTCAACGTACCCATGCATTCACAAGCCCACGCATAGACACTGCTGTTCTCTGAAATATCAAGACATGTAGATGGTGACATGCAAACACTTTTTTTTTGCTTACTGTACAGAGTTTAACACCTATACTGTGCGACTCTAAAAAAAAAAATAACACTGACATGGAATTATGACTAAAGAACACAGGAAAGAGTGCAGTTGGACATCAGAAAACTGAGGGTCCAGTCATAAAACGCATTGTTATTGCACAATGTGTGGCCATTGTGCATCCAAACAATTATTACAATGGGACATTTCAAGCCCAATTTATTTTTCTTGAGACACAACAGACATTACTTCATGTCCCTTTCCTGAAAGAGGAAACACCGTGTACCCACCCTAAACTGAATTGTGACTGCTGGAAGGAATAGCACTTCTGTAAACATTGGAATATTCCAAAACATTGTGGCTTTGTCTCTGAGTATGTGGCAGTGGCAATTCTGAATTTATTATATATATAATTAATTATATATATTGACATATCATTTTGTAGTTTAGAAATGAATAAAAAATATAGAAACCAGACCAAGCATATATGGTCAAAATGTTAGCACAACATTTTTTCATGCAGATACACAACAGAAACCTTTAAGGTCGAGTTACACCAATCAGCCAAAACATTAACACCACCTGACCAGTGGCGTAACATGAGGAAAATTTTTGAGAAAGCCAAGAGATCCAAGTGTGACCTTTAGGTCAGTGTTTTTCTGGGGTGGGGGACAGAAATGAGTGTGTTACAGATTGTATGTGGCTATTTCATGCAACCAAATAACATATAAGAGCAGCCAGTATCATTTTACCAGGACTTACAGATGCCTGTTACCTGCCGACACACATGCTCTCTCCCTCCCTCCCACCCTTAGTCACACACACATACACTGTCCTCCTAAACATCTTATAAATGTATGCAACCACTCACCCAAATGCACAACCAACTGCTTAAGGCACAGTAAAGAGCTGGAAGCCTTAACACAAAGAAGACAAGACAGCAAAATAATTAGCAGTTAGTGATTCAGTGTGGCTGTAATTGTCCTCAATGTAAGTCTGAAAATCTTTCTTTCTCTCTGTATGCAGCTCTAGTATTATCACTGGCCTGTCGTCAGCTTTGATCATAAGTTGCTGCTGCTACCCTGGTGAGGCAAGGGTGTTTCTGTGTACATGGGTTTCCTCCATGTACTCCAGTTTCCTTCCACAGTCCAAAGACAATCACTGTAGGCTATTTGGCTGTTCCAAATTCCCCCTAAGTGTAAGTGAGTGAAAATGGTAGTGTGTGTTGACCCTGTGATGGACTGTTCAACTGTTCAGGATGTACCCTGCCAGGAGTCGGCTGAGATAGGCACCAGCCTCCCCGCAACAATAGTAGGAGTAATTGGTTTGGCAAATGAATGATGAAGAAAAGAATGTATTTATAAGTCTTTTCCTCTTTCACTTATTGAGAAAAAAATACTTTCTGATGTGTAGCTTCTGACATCTCTACCTAGTAATATGTCTAATCTAATAATTTAGAAGTGGAAATATTTCAGTGTTAACTCATTACCAGGGCACATCAGTGCAGTTCTAATTAGACCCAACATGACTGATTCCCCTTGAGGATCACTGCTAACAATGTGCGATGTCTTGAAAACAGTCAGGCATCTAATTCTTCCTTCCTGTCTGTAATGCCATCTCCCCCATCAGGCACACATTACCTAGCCCAAGACTCCATTACCCATAATAGGCCCTCTTGGGCATATGGGTTACTATCATCTTAGTTGTTGCAGTCTTGTCTGCCATTTCTGTTTTATCTCAGCTCCTCATAAAACAATAGGCTTTGGCTGAGGTTAAAGAGGGGGGGAAATGCCAAGGGGTCAAGTGTGAGCCTCAGGACCATTCAGTGTGTCTTTTAGATAAGGCCTAGATGCCAGTAATGTGTTTCCTCAATTACAGAGCCAAGGGTTTATCTCCAGAACAATGCACCCCAACAGTCACTGTGCAGGCCCTTTATGCATGATATGAAGCGGGCTGGGTGTAAAAATGTCCTTTTCCCCTAACAGCGACAGGGCTTTAGTGGTAGTCTTTGCTGCGGCACACTTACTATGAGTCCAAAGTGATGAGGACAAATGTCTAAAATTATCAGTACAGAAAAACATGAGACTGAGGAAAAACTATAGTATGTATGAATCACTTAATTTCTAAAAGTGTTAAATTTACTGAATAGTTTAGTCCAGGGTTCTGAATTCCTCTGAGAAGCTGAAACCTTGCACTGCTCCTAACATACATGATCCAACTCATGATGAATTTAATAATGAGATGATGACTTGGCCCCGGTGTGTTTACAACTTTGCAGGTCCAGAACCCCTGCTTTATATAGTCAAAACCAGAGATGGATGAAAACGTGTTAAGCTCATACATTACATACTTACATCATACTTACAATGTGTGTAATAGGAGTCAGCTTTTCCAATCCATTCAAGTGGCAGTTTAACTGACTCTGCTGTATTTATACAGTATGGCCAAATCCAAAGAAATTTTAGAGTTTTGGAGACCGGAAAGAGTTTTGGTTTAGTCCATGTTCACCATCAAAATCAAGATACAGTGAAGAAGCAGCTGATATGTTTTATACTGTGTATAAACATAAGATATACAATGTACACTGGTGCTTATATGAGCCTACCACAGAGGAAAAGTGTGTTCTTTACAAATCGCCTGTCTCAAGCTTGCTTGAAACCACTAGAATGTTCCACAGCATGACTGGACCAATGTTCTTTATATAGATGATAACATGGTATAGCATAAACAAAAAACAAATCCAGGACTTATGCAAATTAAGCAGTCCCCATGCTCCACCCAAACTTGGTTAATGTTGTTTACTGAACAATGGGCGTTGGAGCTTTTGTGTTTACCCAAAGTTCTTGTAGGATTGACCATGTCTCTGCTTGTCTGTAAGGAAATAAAACCCTGATTAGCTTTCAAGATAAGACAATATTGGGCGTTCACAGAGCACAGGAAGGAAGATTAGCTAAACTTAATTAGCTTAACTAAAATTGGGCAGCTCAGTAAAAATGCAGTCCATCTAAAGTATTATACAATACACAGTATACAGTATTAGCATACCAAAGAATTAAAACTGATTCTGGTTTCTGTATTATTGAATGAACGACAAGTAAAAGAATCTCAGACTGTAGTGTTTTTGGTAAGCAATTTAATTTTCCTTCTTTCTTTTCTTTTTTGGAAATAGGTACAAGACATCCCCATCTGTTGTAAGGGATTAGATGGCACTAGCCCCTGAGACTCCTCTATATTTGAAGCTTAAAATTCTAAATATGATTGTGTAACCTTGGTTTCTATGTAGGGACCATTGACTGTAGGCAGGGACTGAACAGACAGGCAAACAAGGTGGAAAGTGTAATATTGTATTATATCATATTCTGTAACAATACATTAGAAAATATAAGGGAAACCATTGGTACCATGGTTCAGGATCTCACAGGGGCCCCCTTGTGGTCTGAAACTTGAGAAGTATGATTTGGGGTGAGGGGTGGGGCTACAAATAGAATGCCACTTTGGGCCCCCAAAGGAACAGAAACAGCCCTGAAGGTAAGACTAATCGAATCCAGATTGCACCAGGAAATTAAAGCTCAAAACATCTGACTCTGATCTTTAAGTAACAAGTGGCTGGGTCATACACCTTTTCAATAATCCACAACACAGGAATAAAACAAGAGTGATTGGTGGGGAAGGTTCACTGAAATGCTTTTGCATGGTATGAAGTAGGCTATTAAAGAAACATTTAAAAAATATGTGATATATAAGCTCTTGTTTAAGGGAATGGTGTTGGGCTGGTGCTTTGATGTGTGGAGTTTTCCCCATATTCTCCCCATGCTTGCAGGAGTTTCTTTAGTGTCGTCTCACTGTCCAATGACATGCAGATCAGGTTTACCGGCTACTCCAGAGTATCCATTAGTGTGAAGGTGAATGCTTGTCTCTGTGTTATCCCTAATAGATCGGCAGCTTGTTCAGGGTGTAACCCACCTAATGCCTGAAGTCAGAGAGGATTGCTTTCAACCTTCACCGCAATGCTGATAGACAAGGCGTATAGATAATGGATGATATGGTATTGGGTTGCAGTTAATATAAACTCTTAGCTTTTACTCTTCCACTTATATGAGCAATAAATCTAGCCTGATGGAATTATTAGGTCATGATCTAATGAATTAGCATGAGCAGTAGCGGAGATGGATTTGACTATCTCCCCAGTTACCTCATTTTCGCCATGAACAACAATGGAGCTCTGTATACGGTTTTCTGCAAAAAAACCCAAAACATTTTAGTGAATATGTAACTCTCACACTTTTTCTTTCACTGACCTTGAACACGTGTTTAAAGATCACTTGAAAGTGTAATATGAAATCAAATGAGAAATATAAAATGTGTTATCTGGTAAATAAATTTTTTTATTAGATACCAGGTCACATTTAAACCCTCTCAATGTACAAAATACCGATAATCCCAATAGATTTCAAATGCATGGTAACTATTATATTGCATAAATAGGATATCTGTCAATAATTACGTGAATAACTGTAGGAAATATCCATTACCACAACTCTCTTAAGTTACTTTTAGAAGAGTAGGCTTTAAAATCGGGCATCTCTCGGTTCTGTTTGCAATCAGTAAATCAGATTTGATGGTTAGATGGATCCTCTTAATTTTTTCTTCTTTTTTTTGCTGCTTCTACAGTTGACTGATGCATGCATTCCTTTCCCATTAAAGTAAAGAAAGCACAGTACAAAACCCAGCACAAAAAGGGCATAATGGTAATGCTGAATACCTGCTTGTATGTTATTGGAAACATCAAAGGTTATTTTCATGGAATTTTGGTTAATTTCAGATGATATACACCTTACCACTTCCGCAATGTAGTCGACCCTCCGCACACGGACAAACCGGATTATAGACACAAAGTATAATTAACTGATTGCACTCAAGGTTGTAAACCAAGTATAAAATAAAGATAAGAAAAAGAAAATAAAGATAAGAAGAAAATAAAAAAAAGAAAATGCAGTCTTTAAAAATATACTGTGCACATTCCTTACATCATCACATTTAATAATTATGCTACATTCTATGTTCAAACACACACACACACACACACACACACACACACACACACACACACACACACACACACACACACACACACACACACTCTATTAGTCTTCTTTTAACATTTTCTCCAGCTCCTCTTGCCAGTCATAATGATAATCCTCTTCAAAATCCCTGAATACAAAAAAAAGAGAAGCTGTTAAAAAAGGAAGAGAATAGGAAGGCAAAATAGGGAAATGAAAAAGGGAAGACAGTAGCTTTTTTCTTTTTAAATTGACTCACGTGTCTTCATCATCAGAACGGGGATCGAGTCTGCTTTGGTCAGTTAATACTTCCTCCTGACCGTCTGGTACATCATCATCATCAGTATGCGCTACAGACAAAGAAAAAATTGGAGCTTTAGTATCAGCATTACACACACACACACACACACACACGATTGTGCTTCATCTCAAAACCTTAGTAGCACATAAGTATGTACCTGACTCTGTGCATGAGTCAGGTCTTAGCTTGTAGTTTCAAGCGCAATCACTTCCCAGCATGGTGAAGCTGAAGTAGAATTATGAAATAACTGACATTTGAAAGGCCACACCTAAAGCTCCACCTTCCTCCTTCCTATCTTACTTTAAATTCCCAATGCTTTTTATCTTTCTCACTAGTGACTCATTTTCCACACCCACTACCTGTCTATCTCCTCTCGGAGAGTCTTTAGAGCAGGGGTTACCAACACGGTGCCCGCGGGCACCAGGTTGCCCCCAAGGACCACATAAGTCGCCCGCAAGCCTGTTTTAAAAATAGCACAACTCACTAGTGAGCTGCGTCTAAAATTGATTTTTGATTTTTATTGTTGATAATTATTGTGAGAAATCATTAACGTGATCAGTGTCTTCACATAGATGAGTAT
>JAQMYF010000013.1:12671711-12691796 GCA_030014195.1 Neosilurus mollespiculum | reverse complement strand
ATCAAACTGGTAGCTCTTCGTATGACTCAGTACCCATGAAGTAGCTCTCAGTTTCAAAAAGGTTGGTGACCCCTGCTTTAGAGGTTGTGTAGTACAAAGCAGAATCCGCCCAAAAACTCAGCACTCTCCCTATTTTACAATTTCACAATCACATGTCCCTGAATTGTGGGTGTGGCTTATACTCACAAATTACTCTATCCCACCACTAGTTATTGCTGTACATACTACGTCTGTGAATGATGTAGGTTTTGAAGGCTGTGCTGAGAGGAGCTTTTTCCAAGAGGCTCAAAAGTCTTTGGGGTGGATCCTTGTCCCATTGCCTTCTCTCCCGTTTCTGTCTTTCCATAAATCCCTCCACTAGACATCAAACACAGAACATGGTATGGAAAAAAACATTCAGAATTCACGCAGCAATATACATTGATACAGTGGTATAAACATATGGTTTATTAGTATATACTACACGTGCAAGCTGCAATCTGATTGACCCGCTGTCTCGGGATTAAAAAAGACAATTTCAAGTGGATCATGCTTGAAGCCAAACAGACACTCACAGTTTACGTGGAGAAGCTGCCGTCTTCATTATAATACTTTGAAATTGAAAAATAAACCATAAAAATCTTGTTTAGTTTGCTTGTCTTTGAGTTTTCGCATAGTATGAACTAAAACACCTTTATGGAATGCAGTGTATTATACTAAGCTCTGAATGAGTAGGCTCAAAAGACGCCGTTAGCAACACAGCACAAGGCCCAGAGCTTACCTGACCCACCTCTATTATGGTTAAAATATGTAAATATAAAAATCTTGTTTTAGTTTGATTTTCCTTATGTTTCCACATAGAACATACTTAACCTGTTCAAAATAGTTAATGAGATACCATTACACAGCTCTGCACATGATTGCACGTGTGTTTAGAACTCACACATCTGTCATGGTTTTACAAATTTTAAAAATAAACCAAACAAAACCCCAACCAAACAAACAAAAAGAAAAAACAAAACCCTTTTGATTCAGATGCTTTTTATGTTTTTGTGTAGTATATACTATTATGTGCCTCAGGCTGCGTGGGTGTCGCTGATAATCTGTGTTCTGTCTGAGGGACGATTTAACGACATCCACCTCGCCTTCAATGCATAGTTATTAATAATTCTCTTTTCATCTTTCATCCTAAATGATCCATATAATTATCTTAGTATAATGACATGCACATTAATTTGACCTTAGGAGTTATAGTTACAAATATATTAGTGGGTAACATGTAGATATCCATCAGTGTGAAACTTGCACATTATTACATTTTGCTTCAGGGCATATGTACAGTGGTTTGACCAAATAGCAGCTCATTACTCAGTACTGCAAGAGGTTCTCTAAGGCATCGGGGTAGATTAAAGTCTTAGAAAATGTAGAGAAACATTAAAAACTCTTATAAAATAAATATGTTTCAATAATCTGAACTAAAAGGTAAAAGGCATGGTGGACAGGGACGAGTTTATGGTATAAATGTTAGATAGAGGTTTAGAGGTGAGATATTTAAAAATGGAGTAGTCTGCTGCACCTTTTGTGGATTCAGACCCCTGTGTCGTTGCCGTGTCACCAGAGGAAATGATGTGAGCATTCCCAAGGACCTGCAGCATGGTGTTGGAGGGTTCTTTTGACCACCTTTTTCTGGTAGCCATGTTACCCCTCTGATTGTCTGATGAATTTCTAAAACTGGTGTCTGAGGAAGAGATACAGCAAATCACTTGGTTTGTTAATGACCCTCTCCAGGAGAGTGCAATTACTTACTTCACTCATAAACATACCATTCACAAACATGGTATCACAGTCAATCGGTGTTGAAGTTAATAAAAGTCACCATATTACACCAGTTCTACTGGTACAGTAAGTACCTTTCGTTGAAGATGTGTTTATTAAACTCTTCTGGCCGAGAAACATAGCCACTTTCTCTCCTTCTTCTTTTTTCCAGTGGTTTACTTCTTTCTCTACCAGGTCCTTGGTTGCATTCTTGGGCAGTTCCTTGCAAAAAATAAATAAATTAAAAATAAATTTTAAATTAAATGTACCATCACTATGTATGTTGTTGTACCTTTCTATGTAGTATTAATAAGAATTTAAATGCAGGAACATTATTCATGAGCCTAACTGGACTGAGCCCATCTCAGCTGACACTGGGCGAAGGCGGGGCTCACCAGACCACCGCGTGGCCAACACACACACCACCACTTACACTCACATTGGAACAGCCAGTTAACCTAATGTGTATGTCACTGGACTTCAGGAGGAAACCCATGCAAGCACAGGGGGAACATGCAAACTTTACACTCCAAACCTTCTTGCAGTGAGGCGGACGTGCTAACCACTACGCTACTGTAACACTGTACCAGTGCAGCTAACTGGGTTAACAAAGGCCAGCCATGTCTGTCACTGTCTGTGGTGAGAGGCATGTAAAAGAACCACTGCTGACTTTCGAAAAGAGAAGGCTGCATAGCGCTCAGTGTGTTTCTGCCCTTTGATGACCTGGCGAGCTGTCCAGGGTGTACTCTGCCCTCGCCCAGAGTCAGCAAAATGAATGAATGAATTTTATTAGGGTAAGGCTCATGAAAACTAATCCAGGGAATAATATGTGTCCAATGGCTGTAAATACGTTAATAATGGGAATATTGATTATTATATTCTCTTTTTTTGTAAGAGCATGACCAGAGCTACACAGGCATACCTTTATGGGTGTGTTACCAATTTTTCTCCTCCTAACAGCCCATCGTAATGACCCAAACCCTCACATTTTTAGTTTTTTTTTTTTTTTTTATGTACACAGGCATTTCACACGTTTTTGAGCATTTAGACCAGGGGTGTCAAACTCATTTTCACCCAGACCCCCATTATTAAATTTCTAGGTCATCGAGGGTCAAGTAATCACTGAACATCTATTCAAAAAGGGCAGCCATGAAATCTGCATGACAAAATTATTAGTTTAGGTATTTGTCCTCCTTACCTTCATTTAACTTCATTTTCTGACAATGCCTGACAGTGACAAGCTTGCATGAATAACTAGCTGTTTACTTGAAATAAGTTGTCACCACCTAGTGGATGGATGGTCAACTACGTTTCATGGTAATTTTCTAGAAAATAAACGTGATCATACCACATAAAATGATTCGGTGGGCTGGATCTGGCCCGCAGGCCTTGAGTTTGACACCTGTGATTTAGACCAATCATTACAATTTGTTCACAATTCATGAGTTCTAAATTCATGAGGCTAAACCATCAGGGGTCAGTAAGCAAAGTTCACAGCTCTCGGTACTGAGTGTGTCCACCATCTGCATCACGTAAAGCGGTACATCTACGGCACACAGAGATAACAAGATGATCAATAGTGGCCTGTGGAATGTTGTCACATTCCTCCTGCAGCACAACTCAGAGCTGGGCCACGCATCCTGTGTGGGCATCCCAGCATTCAGCATGCCAGTAGCACGCTCCCCCCCATGACTTGTGGCATTGTGACTAGTGACGAAAGTGCACATTTCAGGGGGACCTTATATTGGCCCTGGTGCAAGGATTGCCTGTGGTTTGGTCACGCTGACTGACCAACTCAATGTTATGCATTATGCCACTCATGAGTGAAATAACTCAGTGATTGCATAATCTCACAGGGATGTGGTATGAGAAGTGGGTAACCAGAATTCAGCTGAACAAATCATTCAGTCCCCCAATAAACACAATTTATGAGCATATTTCTTTATAGATCAATTTAACTCAGCGTTTTTGGTTCATGCGTTTATATTTTTGTTCAGTATACCAACCAAATGTCCTAATCTTTCTGCAGCTGATTGGGCTGCTTTAAACAAGGTTTAGCCAGTCAATAACATAACTTACAGGGCCAAAGTCACTTCTGATATAGCTTGATTTAAGGACCCACCACAGAAAAACTACTGGTCACTGGATAACATGTTTTTTGGACATGGATCCTCAACACTCCAACCTCCTGGTTTAAATGTGTGAAAATGTTCAGTTCAGTTCAGTGGAAATACCTCTTCGAGTAGGTGTTTGTGGAGCAGTCTGGACACACGGTGCGAGTGGAGGATGGTGTGTATGGAAGGCCTGTCTCTTGGATTGGATTTAAACATGTGTTTAATCAAGTAGTGAAGCTCATAGGGAAGGTGACTGGGCAAAGGTGTGTATGTCCCCCGACACACTTTTAAAATCAGACTCTTCCAGCTATGCGCCTCAAACTGAAACCAGAATACACAGCAAAGAGGTGAGATATTATATAATAATTATTCATTGCATCATAAAACCGCAATGGTGAACATACACACCGGATGGCGTAAGGTGCAGAGTTCATAGAGTACACAGCCTAAAGACCAAATATCACTGTAAAGCAAATAGACAGAGTATGATATAAACCACTTTACTGAGCTCATTTCACAGATATATGGGGTTTGAAGGACTAAACATAAGTTTTGTACCTCTTGTTATTGTATGGTTGGTTGTCCCAGATCTCTGGAGACACATTGTATGGCGTTCCAACATAGGTCTGGGCATAACCTTTTGCACTGGTGAATATCAAATATAGAACAGTGTCATTATTAGGATGTCAGATGTCATTTTGCACACTTTTATTCATTAGATAAAACACAAAATAAGCTTTTCAACAGATTACCTGTTAAGAACACAAGCGGACCCAAAATCTCCCAGTTTGACTGTGCCACAGTCCGTCAGGAATATGTTCTAGGCAAAATTTTTAAAATGTTGCAAGAAATCTTCAACAAGGAGCAAAAATAATATAAGCAAACATCAGAGTTTAGTCTGTACTATAACATGTATAGTGTCCATTTATTAAAACCATCACTTTATGTTGTTAATTACACAACTTGTATCACAGGGAAACACTCCCCTCTTCCCACTACATGACTGAAGATAATGGAATATAATAATATTTCCATGTTGCCTAAAATGCAACAATGGGTACACGGGGTGCAGTATTTGCAAAATAGATGAATAAACAAATCGGATGTGATTAGTGATATTAGTTGTTAGGGCTATGAACTACCGATCCAAGGATCAGGGGTTCAAACCCCAGTACCACCAAGGTGCCACTGTTGGGCCCTTGAGCAAAGCCCTTAATCCTTGAATGGGTTAAATGCAGAGCCTAATTTTCCTTAAGGAAAGTATATAAAAAATTTTGTTTTAATATTTTGACTGATATCCCCTCAGTAACTTTCATGTAATTGGAATTGGTATACAAGTCAAGTGGAGGAAATATTTACTTCAATAAGGGATGAATTTATGCAGCACACTTTGCACGTCTGATAAGTTCACATCTGATTTTCTATATATTCACAAAACACATAGGTGCCTTTTTTTTTTTACCTTTGATTTTAAATCGCGGTGAAGCACTCGTTTATCATGAATGTGCTCTGTGCCCAGACACATCTGTAAAAACCACCGTAGTATCTACAGAGACAGATCATAACCACATCAAATTTGGTCTTACAATATTAAAAATATCTACAGACTGTATTGAAATAAAAGTTATTTATACTGAAATAATGACTCTACCACATCCTCAGAGAATAAGCAGCCCTTTTGCTGTTTCATTCTTTGTTGAAGATCACCTCCGCTACAGAACTCCATAACAATATACAGATGGCCATCGTCTGGAAAGAGTGAGAGAGACAGAATGGAACGGTGTGTATGGTTTAGATCTCAAGATGTCAGTATGAAGAAGCAACAGCCTCACTAAGAAACAAAATTCACTTAAAGAAGCTGTTTCTAATTTTATTCTGCCCCCTACTGCACATCAGGAAATTGTGACTGAAATACAACAAGGGTATGCCTTGTTCTTCCCTCAGCAAGGCTGTGGATGCCTTGCTCGCTTGCACTTAGGGCTAAAGATGATATCGTTCTTTTTTTTTTTTGACTGAAAACACATGAACACAAGCCTAAAAATAAATACACAGTTTATCAGTCAGATCCATTGTATACAATTCTTTTTCAGTATCACTGAGATACTATACAGTTAGGAAATATCACTCAAGTGGCACCTGTTCTTTTCATTTTATTTATTTATTTATTTACTTGTAACTTAGGTCTAAAATAATCTGGCATCATTCATGTATAGAGAGGTAATCTGTCCTCAACGGCTCCGTCTTTGGGCGCCTTTTCAGGGCCCAAAACATTTGTAAAAGCCGAAGTGGGTGCATTTAGAGAGCTGTCTCAGAATAAACACAGAAATGTGTCAGTGCATCAACTTTGTCCACCGGGACACATCGACCACAAAGTCAAGAGAGCAACTTAGTGTTAGTAGAGATAATTTGAATGAATGTATACTACATGGGAAAGGTGCGATCTGATTGGGCCACTATTTGGAAATTAAAAGACATTAACCGGAGTGGATAATGCTTGAATCAATATTGGCGGACAGTCATAGTCTGTCACGGTCACTTGGAGCAGCTGGTGTCATAATCACACTTTAAAAATAGAAAAATAAGAATAAGAAAAATGTTTTGTGTTTTTGTGTAGTAAACACTAAAGCCTTTAATAAGTATCAAAACATGCTGTTATGGAGCACTTATGATTCCAGTATTATGCACTAAAACTCTAAATGAGTTCCAAAGATCCCTTTATCTATACAGTGCTTATGTCTACAGAGATCAACTGACCTGCCTCTGTCATGGTTTAAATAAAAAAAAATCTCTCTCTCTCTATCTCTCTCTCTCTATATATATATATATATATATATATATATATAAACCTAAAAATATTGTTTAATATGCTTTTCTCTCATTTTCATATAGTATATACCAAAACTCTGAATGATCTTTAAAAGACGCTGCTAGCTACACTGCTGCTGTGCTCGGAGCATGCAGAGCTCACCTGCCTTTCTCATTGTTAAAAGATGCAAACTATAACATTCTTTATTTAATTAACTTTTTATATTTTTGTGTAATATATACTAAAACAAATAGAAATGCACTCAGAGAGTGCATACCTCCACCAAAGTAGTGCAATCTTCTCTTTACATGGGTTATCATGGCAGATGATGCAGAATTACGGTGCCCCCTTGTGGCTTGCACCACAATTATTTTTGAGCTTGGTATTTTTTTTTCAGGTATACCTGGGTGATAAAAAATCCTTCAGAACCGCCCTGGATCTGTATTACACCCAAAATTGAATCAGTTCTTCGTTGGCCCACATTTGGTTAAAACTTCCTGGAAATCCGTATATTAGATTTCGAGTTATCATGGTCACAGACACACATGACCAATCTCATAACATGTAATGTTTCACCTCAGACCTGGTGATGGTGGCACGGTGGTGTAGTGGTTAGCACTTCCGCCTCACAGCAGGAAGGTTCTGGGTTCGATTCGTGGGTTTCTGTGTGAGGTTCGCATGTTCTCCAGTGCTGTGACTTCCTCCGGGTACTCCGGTTTCATCCCACAGTCTAAAGACATGCACATTAAGCTAACTGGCTGTTCCAAATTGCCCCTATATGTGAGTGTGAGTAGAAATGGTTGTGTGCCTGATGGGCTGGCGAGCTGTTCAGGGTGTACGCCACCTTCGCCCAGTGCCAGCCTCCGCATGACCCTAGTAGGATTAAGCGGTTTGACAAACGAATGAGTGAGTGGGACTCGGTGGTGCCACTAAACTGAATAACAAAACTGACAGGTGACATCCTCCACCTTTGGCAAATAATTGTTAAGTGTAGTAGTGATATTAAAAGTGTGGCTTTCCCTTGACTAGAATGCTAAAACGTTGATAATGTGCAGGTGCACAAGACACTGACCTTCGAATGACTCTCTGAAGGCTACAATATTCGGATGCTTCATTGTGGACAGAAGCGCCGCCTCTCTGCGCGCGCACTCCATCCTGCCCTCTACCTGTAGCCAGGTGGAATCAACACATAAGCACCACACCTGTACACCTTATTACCGATCAGTATTATTGCAGAATGGTATGAATGTTACCTTTGTCAGCCGAATTTTTTTCACCACCCATTTTACTTGGTCAGATTTGGATTGAACCATGAGAGCTCGACCGAATGATCCTTCACCGATTACTTTAATAACAGTGTATGTATCCATTACAAGAAAAAAAAAAAAAACAAGAGAAGGCTTTGTACAATAATTAAAAACCAGCTGGTTTAAGGGAATCGACCCGTGTATATTAGATTTAAATACACAATGAGACACTAACTCAGTGCTTGCGTCATTCTTTGTTTTATTTTCTCCAAACACCGAGAATTAAAAGGCTGCACGCGGTTAATGAGATATCTGTTAATGAGATTACCACATCAGACATACCTCATAAAAATACACCACCTCAGTCTGTAACCTACAGAAACTAAAGAAACGAGCTGATGCTTCAGCAGCTGCGACGCTCAGAAACTGTTTCCGTGTTGCCTTCTGACGCGCGGTGCGGTGGGCGTGGCTTCGGCTCTCTTCTCATTCATGAACCAATCAGTATAACACGCATGGATACGTTTTTCTTACTTCTAATTCCAGGCTAATTCACGGTAAAGCCAAAGTTATCGAGCAGGATGGTCACCGTTTAATGTTTTGATGAATAAACAAGCGCTTCGGTTCACCTGTTTCTCCATCAGTGCGCATGTGCGAGAGCATGACGTCACCGCATGTTGCAACACTGAGTGATCTGTGTCCGAGTCCACGTGGGTTTCTAGTCTTCAGGGTGAACTCACTCACTCACTCATCCGCCGAACCGTAATCCTGCGAGGGTCGCAGGAAGGCTGGAGCCTATCTCAGCAGACACTGGGCGAATGCGGGGTACACCCTGAACAGCTCGCCAGAATGTCACAGGGGCAATTTGGAACAGCCAGTTAGCCTAATGTGCATGCCTTTGGACTGTGGGAGGAAACCGGAGTACCCGGAAGAAACCCACACAATCAAGGAGAGAACATTCAAGCTCCACACAGAAACCCTCCGAGCCCAGGACTCGAACCCAGGACCCTCTTGCTGTGAGGCCGACATGCTAACCACTACGGCACCTTGCCGCCCCCAGGTTAAACTGCCGAACTGATTAATCCTACTGGGGTTGCAGGGAGGCTGGAGCCTGTCTCAGCTGACACCAGGCAAAGGCAGGGTACACCCTGAACAGCTCACTAGACCATTACAGTGGTAACACATGCACAACCATTCACACGTCCACACCTAGGGGCAATCTGGAACAGCCAACTGGTCTAATGTGCATGTCTTTGGACTGTGGGACAAAACTAGATTACCCAGAGAAAACCCACGCGGACACAGGGAGAACATTCAAACTCCATACAGAAACCTCCTCTCTGAGCCTGGGACTCGAACACAGGGCCTTCTTGCTGTGAGGCGGACGTGCTAACCACTACGCAACAGTGCCGCCCCCAGGGTAAACTGTCATTTTCTAATTGCTGCATGTTTTCAGCACCTCTGTGTAACATATTTCTTATCAAATTTAATTAACTGATATCACACATATAAAACTCTATTTGCAATTTTTCTGTATTTTCTTTAGAGCCAGTTTTCTTAGTTTTCTTTGAGAATGCACATGTGAATAAATGAAATATACAGTAAAATACTTACTATTTTTTATTTTTTTATTTTAGGTACCTCATCTCAGTTTCACACTAGGTTTTACTCTATGAAGAAGTACCACATAGAAAAGTGGTTTCCCTGTTGTAAAGTTTGACTCTTGTGTATCTGCTTCAGAATTTCTTTTTTTCTAGTCATCCATTCTTCCAATCAGTCCTGTCTGGGCCTGTTGCTCAATGACTCCTGACAAGAGTGGAACTCTATAAGATCATCTGCTGATGTAACCCATTCATAATCATCATCATCATCATCATCATCTCCATCTTTATTGACAGACTAGAATTGTCCATTAGAAAGATACACAAGGGAAAGAGAGAGAGAGAGTGGTAAAGGAACATTTACACTTATCATACAAGACAGCTATACTATTCATTCCAGGCTTCGATATGCTTTGAGATGATTTTCTGTTCACCCTGATTGTAAAGCGTGTGTGTGTGTGTGTGTGTTTTAAGCTTTCAGGAGGAAGTGTGTATTAGAGCTTTGGAGAATTTATAAGTCATGGTTATTAATTAGTTAAGGGGAGACTTTTAAGATTCTAAAGTTTTTAAATTTAGAGGAGAGTCGAATTTGACTAATTATAGCAGGAGTTATAAACCTGTAAAGACATAAAATTTGATCTATGCTTGATGTATTTGTAAACATTTTTAATGCCATGACATGAACCACACAATACAGAAAGAAGATAATAATTAAATTAGTTTATTCACGTTGTTTTCCTTTTACTGGCAAATAAATCAACATTTTATGTTATGTGGGGCCGGTGGTGTAGTGGTTATGGTGATGGGCTCATTACTGACAGGTCATGGGTCCAAATCTGCATTAGACCCCCGCCGGGATAAGACCCCTGGGCAAGGTCTTAACCACAAGTGTGTCTCTGTACACTCAGCAGTAGCAAAACTAGGAAAGTAGTCTGCAATGCGGTAGCGTCCCATCCAGGAGGGGTTGAACTCCTAGTCTCTTCATGCTGCAGAGATCTGGCTCTGATAAACCACTAGGCTGGGGTGTATTTTATTAGGGTTTTTATTTGAACTTCCAACCTTCCTGAGTATCCTAAATCCTTAACCACTGTACCATTGCCTCCCCAATTCCAAGGGCCATCATAGCGTTCCTCATCAGACCCTAGTAAGAAAACTTTACTATTAATGAACCCTTAAAGAACTTTCTCTCTGTCTCTCTTTCTCTTTTTTTTTTGTGAGTGCATATTCATTCACAGGTGATTCTTACTGTTATGCAGTCACCAGATGGCGCAAGAGACATTGAAATTGAAAGAACCCATTACTGGTATATTGGGCTGCACAATCCATAAAGAAATTACATATCTACTCAGAAACAAATGTAGAAATATATGTATATGAAGAATATAAAAATGAATTCTGTTCTAAAATGTACATGTCTTTGCTAGTTGTCAGCATTTACTATATAATCCACAGTCTACTCTGACTGCAGCATCGTTTGCATGTGGATACATACAGATATGTTCTCCATATCAGTTTATTACAACTATGTTTGAAAATTATGAGGGTCTCTGTTGTGTGCCTCATGAAATTACTGATATATGTTAACTGTATGCAGGCAGAGGGCAAACTCCTACAGAGTAAACATCCTGCTTCCTCTCGAAATGGCAGTGTGGAGCCAGCTGTATTTGTACAATTATTCACTTTATTTATCTGGCTCATGCAGCTGCATAATCTGCATCTGATAATGTCAATCTCTGAGATATTCTATTTTTCTGTCAACAAAAAAAATGCAGATCTATTGTTGGTGCATTCTTTTGTTTCCTAGATTTTGTGCTAAGTGTGTTTCTAGCACCTATTTGCCTGACCATTTGAATTATTCAAAATTATAGATTGTAATGGACTTGTTGGATATTGGTGGCTTTTTGTTTGCACAAAGTGTTGATTATCAGCTGTGTTTCACACCAGAGCTCATACATAATGAACAAAAGACTGCAAAGATGATCCCCTTCTTTTAAGCATCACTTTTTTTTAGGCTTCAGTATTAGGAGAGATATTCACATCACCTGCATGTGAATAGACAGCAACGGATGCGACACACTGAGTAATGTCTCTGTAGGATAATCAGGAAAGGCATTCTGTGTCTTTCAGTCACGCTGTCATGTAATACGTTCAATCAAGAAAAAATGTGTTTTGTGAAAATATTTCAATCTGACATAAAGGGGGTTACAAAGGTGCCTGTGGATTCAAATGAATGCCAATGCATGACTTACACATTTTTAGGACCTACAGACAGATAACTTCTTACAGGGTTGTTGGGGAAATGGTTGTTATGTTAGTTTTTCTATTATTATATTTGTCATATGCTTAGAGGATGGGTCATTTCTAAGACCCTATCCATTATCTCTCGGTATTCATGAGTGTGTATATGTCTTACCCCTGCCAGGTGTTTTTTGTTTGTTTGTTTGTTTGTTGTTTAGAGTGTAGTACAAGTAAAAAAAAAATACATTTTGGAGGTGATCTGTGCTTGCGATCATGTTAAATTTTTTTTTATTAAGATCAATAAGTGCAAATGATGTGTGAACTAATGTTCATCAGATACCCACTAGAAGGAGACATTTCAATATAACTATTTTATGCTATGATGACACTTGCAGTCTTGGGCAGATTTTTCCGGTTAATCAATACACTTGTCATCATAATTCAATTGTGCATGGCAGAGCTACCTTGCACTCTATGGGTGTAACTCTAGTCATAAATGTGTTGTCTTTTTCCATCCTATTACTTTATTGTTGAAGGGATCAATGATCTTTCCCTAATATACAGTAGTTGAGTACCTGACTAAAGACTTAAGCTCCCTAAGACCTTTGCTGTGATTATAATCTAGCAATATCACACATTTAGGGAGTATAGTAATACTGAATATATTCTGAATATACAGTTACTGTCTGTTGCCTTGTGCCTACAGATGAATCACACCCACACCAATATTTAATATAGAAGCATAATTGCAGGGTGAAATTGCATTAGGTTTTTAAATAAGAATGTAATATTGAGTAGCTGACATTTCAAACAAAATATGGCCAAATAATTTTTTTATATTTGCTGTGCGAACTGAAACAAATCCCTGGTTTATAGAGGCCTGATTTATAGATTCCTGTTGAAGGTGATGATGTCACTAACTCTACTGCAGTGCCAGTATTGGAATTATACACTGTGAACGCAGACAAGAAGAGTGGAACAAAGAATGAAATAACCCAGTGTAGTTCTACAAAATATAACCCTCTTGGAATCTCACTCATCCAATCAAGTTACCTGTTCCATGGTAACAGTTACGATTAGTTCAGGAATCTCATGTGCAGCATACTCATGCTTTGTGCAATCTGCATCCTTTTAATATGCATTCATCAGCCGTAACATTAACACCACCTGAATGGTCTGTGGCGATGCAGTACAAACATAGCAAGGTGAAAATCACGGTGTGTTTTGATGCCGTTTCATCATAGCTAGCATTAACACTTTCAGCAGTTTGTGTCACAGGAGCTCTTCTGTTGTCAAAGTTACTCAGATCCTTATGCTTGCTCATTTTTCCTGCTATCAACACATCAACTTTAAGAATAGATTGTTCATTTTCTGCCTAATACATCCCACTCCTTGGTAAGTGCCACTGTAATAAAATAATCAATGCTACTCACTTAATTTTTCAGTGATCACAATGTTTTTAATATGATGGTTGATTGCCGTTATACTAATGTTCTGTATATAATTACACCATATTCATTTATGGTCCCACTCTCCGGTGTGTCACTCAGAAGCAGATGCGTTTACTTTTGAGTCTGCTTGTTGAGTGTTTGTTTTTCATGTCACATCTTAAAAAGTGAATCTTCTCTGCTGTCGCCTCAGGTTTGCTCATTAGCAAGCTAGATTGCTGTCTGTAATAAAAGTGAATTAAATTGAAAGTGATTTAATTCTTATTGTATTGCTGCAGTGTTGGAAGGTTTTCTTCACCACATATGAGAAAAATTTTTAGATTCCTCCTTAAATTAATTTTACTATGTAAAGCTGCTTTGTGACAATGTCAGTTGTAAAAAGCGCTATACAAATAAAACTGAATTTAATTGAATTGAATATGGCATAGTACATTTAATGATTGTTTGGCACATTGGACACTATAAAATGGGCATTATTTTAACACTGGAAGAAGGTGCGTACTGCATGTATTACAGCTTATACTAGCACCAGTATCATCAGGATAAAAAAATCATGTGTGTGAATCATTTGTTCATTTTTTTTTTGTATAATGTAAATGGTTATGGCTATTTGGTGGCTATTTGTTTGTTTGTTTGTTTTTATACATTATATTATATTTATATATTCATACATTGTACATCTGATACTGGATACATTTAAGTATTTGGAGGTCTCGCCCAAAAAAACAGTAATGACAAGGAACCATCCAATACCTTAGTGGTCTTTAATGGTTCTCACTTTCCAGTCAGTATTCTAATTCCTTATCTGCTGAGCGAGTGGTATCATAAAACAAGGATTTTAATAATAATAATAATAATCATCATAATAATAATAATGGTAGTAGTAATAATCATAATCATAATAATAAAAAAGTGTGTGTTAAACATCCCTTTTTAAACCAAGAGAAAGCAGTCCTGTATATTGTGGTAAATCATGTATAAGAGGATTTTTTTGTGGGCGACTTTGGTTCCTGATCCAATGTCTGTATGGCATTTTACCTGTTCTCCCCATTCCTGAGTGGATTACTACCAGGTTCTCCTGCTTCCCCCCACCTCCAAAAAACAAGCCAATAGATAGATTGGCAAAAAATAAATGTGTGCTTATATGACTGTGTTTCCTTGTTTTCATTGTTCCCTAACTCTGTCAGTTTGGGCTATAAAGACTCAAACTGAGATGGAGGATTAAGCAACCCACATTACAAACCGTAATACGTCAGGCTACATTGCAGTTCAAATGTGTATCTGATGCCTGGTAACAATCACAAGCACAACAAACCCTTTTGACAAACCAGATGTTATACAACAGTGAGAGGAATACAAAAAACCTCAGATTCTTCAGGCGTGAGGGAGGAGTCAAAAAAAAGTTCCAGTATATGTGAGGAATATGTGGATTAAAGGGGGTCTGGTGTATTACCTGTTGGATACCGGGGAGCTACATAGAAATGTACTCAGAAGCTACTATATAGATTTAGGCACTGCCTTATAGTGAAGCCCCCCTTAAGATCTTTATGAGTTGTTTCTTTTTCATTCATAATAATTATTGTACTGATTTATTAAAAGGGTGCCATGGTGATGTATTGGTTAGCATGTTCGCATCACTACCAGGTCAAGCCAGAAGTATGGAGCTTTGCACTGCTATAACACCCAGTTGGGAAGTTTTCTTTAAAGAGGTGTCAAGTCTGTGGTTATATACTTATCAGAGCTTTGTTTTGTCATAAATTTATCAGACCTGGTAGGTGAAATTTCATGATAAAACAGCTCAGTGATCTGAAAGAGTAATCCAAGTGAACTATTGTTTCTTCTTGACCTAGTTATCTGCAGTCTGAAGCATAAAGAATGCAGAAGCAATTTGTTCCCAGTTGAAAGCAGAAATGCATTTGCTCCAGCATTCACACCATACACCATCTACCCCATAGCTTCCTCTCTCTCTATGACACAGAACCAGTCAGGGAGTGCAATTACACAAGAACACTTGGCATAATGTTGGTGAGCCTTCTAGGGAAGCTAAGGCTTCAATTAAACAGTGTAATTGTTAACCTAATGTTAGCAACAAAAAAAAAAAAAAAAAAAAAAGAAGAGACCTTCGTCGAAAAAATGGAGCGTGTGTGTGTGTGTGTGTGTGTTCATAAGTAATACCCTAATACAAGCTAGCTTCTTAGTGCTAAGCTATAATTAGCTATGCTTACTTGGACAGCTAAGTGAAGGCCCTTCTGTTGTATAGGTAACATTAGTTAATCTAGCTCAGCATAGTGCTCAGATTTAATTAGATAGTTAATTAATTACTTAATAGTCCTGTAAGAATATATTTTGTGTTTATGGGTGACAATATAATAGTATTGTGTTCAGAAGACAAATAGCAATTTTTCTTTAATGTTGAGTACTGAAGCTTTAATCCCACATTTTGTGCTATTTATGAATACAGTTCTCCTCTAACAGCCAGCTGGATTAAACGTGTTGCATGGACGATGATCTGAAATGTATAGAATGTTTTCAGTGTATTTACATGGCATGGATGACTCATTAACTGAGTACTGTTCAATTTAATGCCAATAAGGTTGTCATGATTAGTTGGCCAAATGTCTTGTGCTGTTGTATGTAATTTAAGTTGCCCATGATATTGAAGTTCCTTTACATTTATCATCTACTTCAGCAAGAGTTAAGCAAGATATCAGCCTCCACATTATAATTTTACTATTTAAATCTATCTTAAATCCAGATTTCACAGAAAGGCCTTATTTCCAGGGTTGTTTTCTTCTACAGGCTGATTGAGAATTTCAGCCACAAACTTGTTACCTTGCAAATGCTCCAGCAATTCCCTCTGGGTAAATATTCTTTAAGAAGCAACTGTAACACCTGACTTTAGTATGGCAAGGATTAATAGCAAATCCATCCTGACCTTTAACTGTGAAATTAGTCCTTTGGTTTTCACTTCACAGGCTGAGCCGTGGTGTAGTGGTTAGCACGTCCACATCATGGCAAGAAGGTGCTGGGTTTAAGTCCCGGTCCTGGTGAGGGCATTTCTGTGTGGAGTCTACATGTTCTTCCTATGCTTTCATGGGTTTCCTCCGAGTAGCCCGGTTTCCTCCCACAGTCCAAAGACATGCACATTAGGCTAATTGTCTGTTCTAAATTACCCCTAGGTGTGAGTTTGATATGTCGGTGTGTTAGCCCTGCACTGGACTGTTGAGCTGTTCAGGATGTATCTTGCATTTGCCCAGAGTTGGCTGAGATAGGCTCCCGCCTTCCCACAGTTTGGTAAATGAGTAAATGAATGAATGGTAAACCAGAATGTAAGTGTGAAACGACAAACTATGAACCAGGGCTGGATCAGTGCAGAAAAAATGCATAAGTGAATATATGGATAAAGAGAAAGTGAAGTGAAAAATGGAATACAGTTTTTCACTTCTTTTGAAAGTGTGTATGTAGGGGGGCAGCATGATCTGTGTTACACATCAGTAGTGCATGAGACTGCTACATTGCAGCTGTGTAAACTTTTATTTTTATTATTAATACAACTGATCATAACCACTGGCTACGGCTTATAATAATAAATACATAACTGAATGTTTTGGAAAGTTCGGTATGACTTTGCTCTTGCAGGTTCCCGTCTTGTGTATTAGCATTAGAAAATCTTCCGTCAACCTATGATTAGATCACAACCTCTGTAAAACTGGGGTATCTTTGATTTGTTTTTATTTGTGTAACTCATACAGACTGTATGCATTCAGTCCAAAAACTGAGCTAGTGTACAATGTGCAGCAATATGAGTGAATGTAGTGCATCAGGGATTGTAATCCAGTCTTTGGTTACCATGACATTCAGATCTATGTTAGTTATCATGTTTAGTTTGTGTATATATTGCTGCTGTCAGTTTCTCCTGGTAGGTTCCCTATTCTTCCTTTCATTTTCTCTATCTCTTCTCTTACCTATTAGATAAAATCTAAGGTAACAGAGCACATTCCTCTAAAGATGGTTTCAACTTGCAACACAGAATGGTGTAACATCATGCTCTTTTTTGTATAAAAAGTAACAGGGTGTAGAATCAGTTCAGAGTGGATTTGAAGGGTTGAATTAAGTATTATCTATAAAGAAAATTAAACTGCACAGAAGCTCAACTGATTCAAGAAGGTTGTGAACTAGCTGAAGGTTTTAATCTAATGGTAAAATAATAATGTTCCTATTAAAGTGGACACTAAGTACATTCATGCTGGAGGAAATGTAATTTGTAAGCATAAATCTATACATTTCAATAAAATTATTTATTTTCCTATACTTTATTTATAAAAAAAAAAACATTTTGAGAAAAAGTTTTTGCAATATAAAAAAAAAATATCAGGGATGATGCTCAAGACATGATTCAAGGTCATAGACCTTATCCACATCTCTCAAAATATGATCTTGTCTCTTTTTTTCTTTTTTTTTTGGGTTAGACCACTGTGGCTCTCAGCCCTTCATTTGTCATTTTGTAGTCACGTAATTATATCATTGAGAATATCCAATGGAGACAATAATGCACAAGTCAAAGCAATATATCCTAGCAGATAAATAGTATGTCAGCCACCAGTGTATTTCTGTATTAAATCGAAACTTATAAACAATGTATATGGTTCAAAATAAGAAATAAATAACACATATAAGTAAAACTCATCTCACCAAATATTTCATTGATGAAAAGGTTTTATTTACAACATATAATGGCTAATGCAATACACGTTTTGTACACTAATCACAAAATGTGTGTTGATATGAAGAATATACCGTATACCACAATGTACATGCATGGTGTAAACTGTTTCTATAGTATACATAATCATAAAATAATAGACATGAACCTTTTGATAATGCTTCTTTAACACTGGATGGTGAATATGACAGTTATTGCATTTTGTACTGTAATGTGAATGGATATGTAATTATAAACAATTCATAATAATGATGTCTGTTTATAACAGACGTTACTAGCACTAGTACACTGAACAAAGAAAAAGAAGAAGAAGAAGAGGAAGAGCACTCTCAGGATTAACAGAAGACATTAAGGGTAATTGGTCCTCAAGATTTTCCAACCTTTGTCCTCTAGACATGTTCAATACGCGGGAGCATTATCCGCTGTGAGTGATCAGTCTATTTTTTTTATATCAATAGATACTCCATATGAGCATTCAGCCTATTAGAGGATCCTGGCATCTGGAAAAGGAGGAATGGAGAAAGTGCTCATGCCTTCGGTGAAAGAGCGTCTCTGCTCTCTATAGTCCACGCTGAGGCATTCGTCCTTGGCTGCTCTGTGCTGTTCGCTCTGTGCTTAAATGTGAAGCTGAAGCTGTCTGAATCTCTCCTAATATGGGTACTGCTTCTGTTTCTTGCCAGCAAAGCAGGCCAGCCAGGTGCAGATCAGCATGGCTGTAGCTGCACCAGCTCCAGTGCAGTAATATGCCCAGCCGATCTCACATGAGCCTGCAGACAGACACAGAGGCATAAGCAAAGAGTTAGGGGCAAAACTCACACTTGGGTCCACTTGCTTTAATAAACAAAATCTTAATGTCACTTCAGCACCACACAGTCTTCATGAACGTTTCATTTAGCATACACATTAATTTTTGGAAGAAACTTTGCAAACATTTTTTTTTACAAAATGTCATTTCTGAAGTTTTGGATCAGGATAGGTTACCTACAATATTCTAAACACTAACATTTGCACTACAAAGCTACACCACCCGGCCAAAAAAAAAAATATCACACACTCTAATATTTTGTTGGACCACTTTTAGCTTTAACTGCAGTACGAACCTCTCCATAAAGTTCTCCACCACATCCCAAAGACTGCCAATAGGATTAAGGACAGAACTTACTCATGCTCCCTGAACCACTCTTTCACTATTTGAGCCCCAATTTTATTTCTGTGTAATCAGGGAAGAAAAAGTCATGTGATAGCCTGGTCATTTACTGCATTCAGGTCATCTTCATCTTATTGCCATATTAATGTTGCTGAGCCTCGACCTGACCAATTGGAGCAACAATGTCATGCTGATAATGCGCTGTGAGCAAGGTGAAAGGCAGTCCAACAAAATATTCAAAGGCACAACTTTTCTTTTGGCGGGTCAGTGTATATCTGGTTAGCCAAAAAAGCTATATGCATTTGTCCACCACCTTGTTGTGTTTGTAGTTTTTTTCAGCTGTTTTAATCTTGATTACCTTTGCTACATTAAAAACTGTAATTGTGCATTGTTTTTTTATTCACCCTAAAGATACCAACCAGTCTTCCATTGAATGTAATATGACATAATAAATTTGGCTGTGAAATGTGGCTTGAAAACAGATTTAGCCTGTATAATGCAACTAAAATGCACTTCACTTGTATTTGTTTACTTGTTATTTGTGCCAGTATAATGCAACCAAATTGTATTTCAGACCTCCTAAAATGGTTGGATCAATGATCAGATTTAAACTTAATGCATTTTTACCTGGTTGCTATAAATGTGATGAAATAAATACCGTAAATAAAAAAATCTGATTATAAATGACTTAATGTCCGATGACTGACAGATCTAATTTCAATATTATTTTTGGGAGCAAATTGCAGTTATATTCACAGTTATAGTTGCAATTATCTTTACTTGCAAATTAACCACACACACTCCACTGAAATACAGCTCTACAATAATAAATAAGGAAAATTAGGACCACTTTGCACATTCCGAAAGGGTGAAATTAATGTAAATGTAATGTAAAAAAGACTTTAAAAAAACAGGGTGATAAAAATTTTCTTCTTATGAAAACATATTACTCATAATTTTATCTGCAATA
>JAQMYF010000013.1:12656601-12668771 GCA_030014195.1 Neosilurus mollespiculum | reverse complement strand
CTGTATATATAAATGTAGAAATAAGGTACTTATAAGTTTACACTATAGGCTCTTGATTTTAGTGGAGCAAACAAGAAAAGCTTCAGCTTCACATTCTTCACAAACTGGGCCGTTCATGCATCACACAAAGGAACTAAACCCCAGTGAAACTCATTTAAAGAACCAAACCGAAGGAGGATGTATATCCAATGGACAGGAAATTAAATTGTTCCTGCTCTCCCTTACATTTGAACACATACTTCAGGAAAGTCCTTGTGACTGAAGTTAAAGATTATACTGAGTAATAAAAAAAAAAAAAAAATTGACAGTGTTCATATTTTTCCAGTAAATTTTCAAACACTCCCTTGATAGCACATTATTTCATATGTCTGTTAAAATCCACCTACACGCGTTTTGCTGAAAGCGGTGTTGTTTTAAATATTGTAATATATTCCATACTGACAAACAGCATAATAAACCAGGCATTGGCCTTTAACAACCTCTATTTCCACAGATATTGTTTTTCAGGGTGATCTTTTTTACGGAGGAGTTATAGCTGAATACAAAATAGACAAGGAGCAAACAACATGAAAAACAGTCTCTCTAAGACAGGAGCCGAGCTTTTTAGCCAACTGTGCATAATTTAATGGGAAATACAATAATGTTTTCCTCTTGTCTCATGATATATAATAATAACAGTGCTTAACATGCCGTATCTCAGAGAAGTAGAGGACAGTCGATTTATTTTCATCACACAGAAAAAAATCAGCTAGTACACCATCTCTGTAAGTGCTGTTTCTTTTTTTAATGTAGGTCTTGTGAGCTCAGTTCATGGAGTAATTCTGGTGTGTAAGTTGGGCTGAATTTTTGGCAGCGCTTTAAGTAACTATGGCTGAAAGAACCTTTAGAACCTAAGTACTTCATTAAAAGGTCAGACGTTTGTCACTACATGCAATAATATGAAGAACGGTGCCTGTGCTTTGGTATCACAAGCAATATTTTCCCCTGAGAAAAGTTTATATTTATGAGAGTGTTAACAATGAAATAAATAAAACAAGACTACAGAGTACTGTGTATTTTCTCCTTTATCTTTAAGTTTCACTTTCAATCATGCAGCAAATATGCACAACGCAAATGCAACATTGTTTAATCAATAATATAATAGTGCTCTTGTATTTGTGGAAAGTGGCACATATTGTACTGAATGCTTTAACACTATAATTCTGATTCAAGACTAGCTGACAGAGTGCTTATTGCACAATTCTGTGCTGGATTACGTGTCCCTGCAGTGCTGTTTTTTGCTTAAAGCCTGCACAAAAGTAATTCCCAACTGGGGCATGAAGTTAGACTGCCAGTGGCATTCATGAACAGTGAGTAAACTACCCTGTAATGGGTACTTCTCCATTTCAAATGAAGTTATAAAGAGTCTGAAAGAATAATTCAGAAGCCCACAGAGGGGACACTATTGAATATTTTGGTATTTTTGCAGTTCATTGTGGATGATAAATAAGTATAATAAATAAGGGCAGTGACGGTTCAGTGGTTAAGGCTCTGGCTTACTGACATAAAAAGTCAGGGGTTAAAGCCCCACTACCACCAAGCTGCCACTGTTGGGCCCTTGAGCAAGACCCTTAATCCTCAATTGCTAAGGTTTTTTTTTTAATGCTAAAAATGTAAGTCACTCTGGATAAAAGCGTCTGCCAAATGCTGTAAATGTAAATGTATGTAAACAGTTTGTGTTAAAAGAAATGATTTTCAGTTGGAAACATACACCCTAAACCCTGGTATAAATAGGCTAGCAGGGCTAAACCGTTCATATTTCAAAGATATAAAGAGAAAAATTTGGTTTAAATTTTAGCACTCACATCAGATGGGTTATTTTGGATTTTTGTGGAACCAAAAACACACACGATCTGAACAAAATGAGGCCGGGGTTGAAGTGTAGCTTCATGCAGTCTATTAGAGACAGTCATGACAGGTGATTACAGAGTAAATTACAGCACAGATTCGCTTTCTATTTGAGCTCATGTGTTTCAGCCCCAGGGGCATATTGGCATAGTGTTTAAAACTCTCGCCTCACAGCAAGAAGGTCCTGGATTCGAGCCTTGTAGTTGGAAAGGCCATTTTTGTGTAAAGTTTGCATGTTCTCCCCATGCTGGTGTGGGGTTTCCTTCAGGTTATCCGGTTTCCTCAGACAGTCAAGACTTGCATGTTAGGCTAACTAGCTATTCTTGATTGCCCCTAGATGTGAATGTGAGTGTAAATGGTTGTTTGTTTGTATTGGCCATGTGATGGATTGAGGAGCACTTCAGGGTGAATGTGCCTGTCACACATTCTTTTTATGCCCTTAATAAGACCTTGCAAAAAAAAAAATCTATTACTCAAATCTCATTTTTTCACTGCTGAGCTTGTGATAGGTTTCACTGCTCTGAGCATTCAGTCTTCATATGTAAAAGCTCTTTTTGTCAGCAGGTGACAATGACATGAGCACCCAAAAACCAATACATACCACAGGAGACAGTTTAATATTGCACAACGTGAATTAAATGACTTGGAGAAATTATTCACAAAGTGTCAGCTTTCTTCTTATGCATTTATATGAGCTCAGCTCAGCATAGCTTTACTTTCAAATACTTCCCTTAGTACTGTGCGATCAAAAACCTCAAACACAATCCAGAACCGGCCTCAGTGGTGATTTAAAGATTGATGTTTGCTGCAATATACACAAGTTTTACATAACGTTTAAGAAAGTCACAGCAGTACGGCATCAGATTTATTTGTAGATAATTTAATATGTCACAGCATCTGCACATTCCCTTTCAAAGGACTCTCACTACAATTTCCACAATCCTCTGCACAGCTCAAGGTCACCTGACTTTTGACTCATGTTTACATTACCAGAACATTACATGCTCAGACTCTGCACACAGCCTCACTTTGAAAGTATTGCTCTGAGTCACTTATTGCCAGTCTATACCAAACCATTTGTTTATTTATTGCCTTTATTGTGTATGAACAGTTTTGTTCCTCTATTGACAATTATCTACCTAAACTTAAATAGCATTTACATGTACTATCTCTGCCAGCCTTACCTACCTTGTATTTGGATTATCTCTATTGTGTTGTTAACATGATAAATTGACCTCTACCTGCCTCTAATCATCTGCCTTTGAACTGTGTTTTTAAATTGTCTGTTTTTTAAGCCCCTTGGTTTTTATAATGAACCATTTAATCTGCATACTGTGCCTTCCTGATACTTGTCATTTCTCAAATTATATTAATATTCCCATAGCGTCATTCAAATGGAGCTGTATGTTTACCATGATTATTGAAATGCACACCTCACGCTAGCAGTATAGGCCACCTCTGAAGCTCTGAAAGCTTTCAAAAAGATTTGATTTGGACTTGACTAGATGGCTTCTCCTACCATTTTCATTCACACAACGTTTTGCAGCCAGTCAGGCGTTCATTGTCTCCACCTCCTATCCATTTTGAGTTGTAGCTGATCTGGTGCCAATCCCAGCTGACACTGGCCAGGAGGTGGTGAATTTAGAGTGGCCAGTTGACCTAATCCACATGTATTTAGACCGAATCCCTTAAAGGAAATCCATGCAGGAACAGAGAGAACATGGTGCCCCAGAGCATTGTATGTGCAATACTACAGCCAAAATTCTGTCCAATACATTACTGATCCTCCTGATAACATTCTGTGTTAGCTGGCATCTGACAAGTGTTGTTAGCTGTAGAAATGTAAAAGGATTATTCATGCCATTACTCTACCCTGAAGACAATGCTAATGAATAAGACTAATGAATTTCCTTTCAAATTATGTAGTTTGACTTACCCAGTTCAAACTGGTCCGAGCGGTTATCACATGTCTGTTTGACCTCTTCACTGTCCCAGCCGAGAGGGTACAAAGCACATCCTGAACCAATGAGAAGACCTGCAGAAATGACAAGTAAATACAATTAAGTTGGTATTATTTATTAGCTACATGTCATGTTAAAAAGCATGTTTTGATTTTTAATACTTTTAAAACAAGGGAGTAATAATGAAACCCATCGCATCATCTCATCTCTAGTAGGAAGTACTGGTTTTTCAAAAGCACATGTCCTAAAGATTAACCTTTTTCATAATGGGCTTTTTGACAGCACTGTACTAGTTACATTAGCACTTATGATATAGATATATAAAAAACTGCAGGGGTACTCGCATAGTTCAAGATACCTCTGCAAGGCATAAATGGACTATTATAACTTGGCATAGTTTTAATGAAACGCCTCCCCCTAGTGGGCTTTTGATGAACATTTTGGTGCCTTTAAAAAAAAAAAAATGGGCATATTTTTGGGAATTATAGAATTTTTTTAAACATTATCATATAAACAGATCAACTCCAAAATGTAATGAGTTGTTACCTGTACCCCATCCTCTAGAAAAAAAACCCCAATCCATGTGAAAATTTTGAGTTACCTTGCACACAAACAAACTAACAAAGTGTATTAAGACAATTAGAGTGGGAGACACAACATTTAGCAATGCTTTTCAGAAGTTTAGGCATGAAGATAACATCAGCATGCATTTTGAAAGGGCAATGTGGCAGCTGCTAATCTGCTTTGTGGGAGTAAGTGATATTAAAAATAGTCTAAAAGACCTCATTTGAACCCCAGTCCCTCTTGCAGTTTCATCTTCCGTGTCACAAGAGGATTCTTGCTGCTCATTGCATTTTGCTATTCACTGGGTCTCAACACAAAGCTGCAAGGTCAGCTCTGGATAGATCTGAGCTCTCAGTGCTCCAGCTGAGGGGCTTTGCTGTCACATGAGGTTAATCCATTCCAATTTGCCTCTTGCTCGCCTATCAGTTTTGGGCCAGTCATGGGGAGAGCAAGACACACAGGCCCAACCCTGAATAACCCTTCTGCATGGAGGAGCAGAAAAAGATAAGGGGAATAAATCAATCCCCACACAAGTCTATCATACTCCTCAGAAATGAGGAAAGGCAGATACATTCATTATAGCCACACTCCAATAAAGAGCGTCTCGACACACGACAGCTTCCTTACGTTAATACTTTCTGGCTCTTAACAGGGAATATACAGAATGCATAAAGTAGAAGTTGTTATAAGACTGCACAGACGGTTTCACAGCATGATATAAATTGAAAGAAATGGATCCTCACATTCACTAGTGTGCAAGGAGGCATGATGAACAGGCTGCTCAATGGTGTTAGCATTTATTTGCACCTAATAAAGCACTCACAGCCTTTCTCAGCCTCCACAGGCAATGCACTGTATGGAGAATTTCTTAATTAGACTTTAATGAATAATTAAAAAAAAACATCACTTAAGCTATGGTATAGTTAGTGCAGATGATCACATAACAAAGAGAATATACAAAAGAAAGAGAATGGGTAGTGGTTAAAGCTCTGGGTTACCGAGCAGAAGGTCAGGGGTTCAAGTGAACTACCACTGTTGTGGCCTTGAGCAAGAACCTTAACTCTCAACCGCTCAGTTTTATAATGATATAAAAATGTGAGTCACTCTGAATAAGGGTGTCTGCCTAATGCCAGAAATGTAAATGTAAGATCCTTGTGTGAGCAAGAACACGCCAAAATCAACGATAAAATAATTGTAAAAAATGTTGTGTTCCTGTTCCCAGCATGACAATCACTTCTTTTTCTGACATGTGCTTTTGATTACATTTATTTCAGCTTTGGTCCTATCTCTGCTCCTGTTCCATTACTGGTTTACTGCCCTATTGTATTCAACTAATATAATAATTGCTTTATGCTTTTTCACTATTCCTGTGATTAGCTTGTCTGTCCCTATGGAGTCTGATGATGCCCCATGGACTGACCTAGAATAAAGTACATGTGGAATCCTCACACTTCTGCCCTGTCATTTAATCATGAACACAGCTTCACAAATTGAATTTAAAGTAGAATTAAAACAATATCTATTGATTTGCAGCACATTCAGCTTCTACAGTCTCTTTCTCTTGACTCACTGTCCTACTTTTAAAATGTGGGTGGGTTTCTACCACAGAGTCAAATTCTCATAGGATGAGACGTTGATTATGATTCATCAAAAGCTTCTGGGATTCTCTGTTGGTCACTACTACAAATGTCACTGTTGAAAAATTTTCTCCACAAATTAGAGCTTATATAATCTTCTTGTGCAAGCCATAACAACTGAGAGAATTCACAAGTTCGTAGCCATGCTGAGAAGGCAGCATATTTATTCTGAATTCTAAACAAACTGTTTATTTATGTTCCTTTATGTCATAAGTAATGTCAATAGATGAAGAAGCATGTTATCGTCTTAAAACATCCCGCGATGTTGAAAAAGAGAAAGAAAAGGAGGATTGTTTTTCCTCTCTTCGTAGTTTTGGCAAAAGCAAACAGTCATTTTGTTCAAGCATGCTACATCTCATGTCTGTATAAAGTTCAACAACTATTTGCCTGAAATTAGATATAAACATTCTGATATCTAAAAACCGCAAGGTATTGAATCTACCAACTGTAAATTCAAGTTGGAAATAAAGCACAGCAAATAATCATGAGTACATACATGTCCTCAAGCCCAACTATACCAAGTACACACATCCATGAATAAAAGACACAGGACAACCAAATAAAAGTACACAATACCACATCTAGTGTATAAGTTATGACATGCACACCTTTTCTATTCATTTCCCTCATTATAAATAGCTGGATGACAGAGAATAAGGAAAGCAGGTGGCTCTGGTCTCCAGCGATCATTCATCCAAAGTAAAGCTTCAGTCTTTCATCTTCCTCCTGTCTGTTCCTCCTTTTCTCTCTCTCTCTCTCTCTCTCTCTCTCTCTCTTTTCATCTGCATGTTCTATTCATCAAACCTTTAGCAAAGCACATTATCAGCTTCAACAAACAGAGGACTGGAGGCAGATGTTGGATGCTGATGTTCCTGCACTTACATACATTCCTACCTGAAAACATAATGAGCAAATCTGAACTTGGGCTGAAACAGAACAACTTTCTCACAAAGAATATTAAATAGCGTAACAATTACACACCTACTTATGTTTTGCTGTTGAAATTTATAACTGTTGGATCTGCAGAAGATGGACATTCTTCCAAAAAATCTTAGCACTTAACCAACTGAACTTCCCCAACACTGTGGTCAGTAGTTTCCCCACAGAACTGGGCATCTTTTAAAATAATATGAATTTAGGGGTGGCACGGTGGCAGAGTGGTTAGCACTTTTGTCTCACAGCAAAAAGGTTCTGGGTTCAAGTCCCTGTGATTGTGTGGGTTGCATCGAGGTGCTCTAGTTTCCTCCCAAAGTCAAAAGACAGGAGTACCTGGAGAAAAAGCAACACACAGGGAAACCAGGCCCCACACTTCACACAGAAATGCCTGAGCCAGAGACTCGAACCCAGGACCTTCTTGCTGTGAGACATGATAACGCTATGCCACCATACCACCCACAAAGCAAATTCTTTCTTAATGAAGTACAGTATTGCAATCTGTTTCATTGTCGCCATATTTGTGCCTCATTGCCTCTGAACTGCCCTCTAGTGGATATACTACCTAACATTGATGACGTCCTGGGTCAGAGTCCCTGGCTTGGGTGTTTCATTGTGGAGTTTTCATGTTGTCCCTATGGTTGTGTGGGTTTCCTCTGGTACACCGGTTTCCTCCCACAGTCCTAAAACATGCACATTAGGCTTACTGGCTTTTCCAAATTGCCCCAAGGTGTGAGTGAGAATGGTTGGGTGTATGTGTGCTGGACCTGTGAGCTGTTCAGGGAGTGCCTCGTCTTCGCCCAGTGTAGGCTGAGATAGGCTCCAGCCTCCCCACAAGCCTAGTAGGATTAACCGTTTTGGCAAATGAGTGAGCCTAGGGACAATTTGGAACAGCCAATCAGCCTACTGTGCATGTTTTTGGACTGTGGGAGGAAACCAGAGTACCTGGAGGAAACCCATGCAATAACTGGGAGAACATACAAAAATCACACAGAAATGCCCCAAGCCCAGGAATCAAACCCAGGACCTTCTTGCTGTGAGGCAAACTTGCTAACTACTGCGCCACCGTGCCGCTGTATAGATGATTATAACTTTTTTTTAAAATTCATAAACTCTCTTCAAAAACTTCTGCTAGTGTTACAATTTCTTCTTTCTGGTTCTTTTGAAGGATTGGCTATAGTGCCCCCATGATTGCCGGTGGTACTACTGGACCAGCCCTCTCCAATCAGAATAGAAATTTCTCATTACTGCATTTTGCATCAATTTGCAATGATTCTTTTCTCTAAAGGCGACAGACTCTTAGAGCAGGATGTGGCTACTTCAGTTCCACTACATGTAACACTGTTCATACAAATCATGTTCATATTATGATAAAAGTGCCATACAGATATAGCACGTTTAGCAGACTGCTTTTTAGCATGTGGCCTGTTATTGCTCATTCCTTTGCTTTTCATTAGGCATTTTGCATGTTTAATCCCATCCTCCACACTCCCTATGTGGGATATTGAGAGCCTCAGCTTGTGCAGTGGAGAGGGTGGGTAAGGATTACCAAGAATGGAAATGGCAAATGCAGATATGGTCCTCATGCCAAGATGCCATGGGGGCAGACTTGTGAACGACAGCTTGAGCTTGAAGGCATCCCTCTTAATGTGTTTCCACAGTGTAAAAGCTATTTTGGAAGTTGTCTACTATAATAAATATATTCAGTGGTCTTTGGGGACAGTGCGTCAGTAATGATGAGCACCAAGGGAACTGATGTATAATGTATAATTCTTATTACTCTTATTCTTATTTCTCTTATTACAACTGAACACTGCCTAGCAGCTCTTGGAAATATTACTTTTTTTTATTATTATTATTTTTTCAGATCATTTCAAACTAAGTTTGTAGAATTTATGTTAATATTAGTGTCCCAGGCATACAGCATCGCATAAAGAAGCGCCAAGCATTTAATGACTAGATCAGAGCACATCGAGTTACTCTGCAAGGGAGCCATCAAATCCATCTGGAGAGCTTTAATACAACAAAGTAGTCAGATGTTCAGATCACAGGACAGATCACAAAATATTAATTATTTCTTTCTTCAACATGGAATTTGGTGTTATTGATCTTTAACACCAAGAAGCTTGCCACACTCCTGACTAGTAAAAAAACTCAACATTTGGATACAACTGTTCAAAGGGAAGAAGTTCAAATTCAAATGAAGTCACGTTTTTATAGAAGTTGCCCCAACATTTAAGATAAACAAAATCCATGTTATTCCTCAAGCGGTAGTAAATTTAGCTACTCATATGATACTAAGAGTTACTGAAGGTCTTCCAGATTGCTTTGCATCTGAAGGTGGATGGACCTTCAACATACTAACCAAACCTGATTTATATCTTGCCACAAATACATTATTTGAAATCAAACATTTTTGGAGGAACTGCTGCTTAATTAATAAAAGCACATTTTAACTTCATAACTATTGTGGTCAGTGCCAGAATAGTATAAAGTACCTTCGCTCTTATCTCATCACATCCTCAGGAGTCATAGCTTTCCACTGCTTTCTCCCTCTGCTGCTGTGTACCCATAACTCTCTTCAGGATTGAGTTATACCACTGGGTCTCAAATCCCCTTCTGACCTGCACATTCACACTTAATGGCAATCTGGAATAGCCAATTAGCCTAATGTGCATGTATTCTGACTGTGATGGGAAAGCCAAGCAAGCATGGGGAGACTATATAAACTCCATAAGTAAATGTCCTCACAGGGCACTGGGCTCAAACCAAGGACCTTCTTTCTGTAAGGTGGAACTGCTAACCATGCTGCCATCATTTCACCCGCATAACAGGCCATGATGTCAATATTAAAAAAGCTCATGAAATGATTTTTTATTTTATTACAAAACCAACCACAATGGTTAATGACTTACTCATCAATTTACATTTTAATGAACAAAGAAAAAAGTTATTTTCATTTATTTTCTGAGAATTCTATAAAAGAATTCTGTAAAATATTTTTCTATTTTGTCCTGATAAAACCCGACAGCAGATGGTTTTAATTTCTGTAAGTATTGGGATTGTGAATTATTTATATCAGAGTATCATATTTACAAATTTAGGAATAATACAGACACAACATTTGAGATTGTGATCGATCTATTATTAAAAAAAAAAAAAAGACTTCTAGAACCCTTAAGATTGCTTTGGTGATCTTGCTGTGTAGAACCATTGAATAGTATGATTGGAGCCCTATGTCCAAGTGTTTATCAGAAAAGGATCTGAGTAGAGCCGCCATGTACTGTAAAAGCCTGACTATGAACTTTAAACATTCCATCTGTCCATCCATTTGCCAAACCGCTTACTCCTACTAGGGTCGGTCCTGGCCCTACTCTATTTCAACCGACTTTGATTGAAGGCGGGGTGCACCCTGAGCAGCTTGCCAGACCATCATAGGGCCAAAACACACACAACCATTCCCATATACACTCACACCTAAGGGGCAATTTGGAGCTGCTAATTAGCCTAATGTGCATGTTTTTGGACTGTGCGAGGAAACCGGAGTACCTGGAGGAACCCCATGCAAGTACAGGGAGAACATGCAAACTCCACACAGACAAGTCTTCGCGGAGCCCGGGACTTCAACCCAGGACCTTTCAAATAAAGTTTATCCAAAACTACAATTTTATCCCTTCACTCATGTCTGTTTAAATGCCACTTTTTAACAACACACCTGACAACAAATCCTGCTTTATCACATTATCACAGAGATATGCAATTACATAACTCAAATTAAAAAAGAAACACTTCAAAAAACCCGAAGCAGCACTATGAATGGGTGATAATGAGATAAATTTGAGAGCTTTAGACAACTGTGAAGAGCTACATCTGTTTTCAGAACTGCAATCATGGGAATTGAAACTGCTTAGAGCCACTACAAACCCACGGGCCACAACTTCAGGAAATGATGTACAGCTCCAAGTGCTTATAAAGTAAACCTAACGTATTTACTACAAAACCATGACAGCAAACACAATGGTTTCTAAACAATCTGATGCAAGACTAAAGTACCTTCGTGCCTTAACAGATTAAATTAGAAAATGCAAATGAGATGAGAAGCCAGAGGCTGTGTATGAAATATGCAGAGCTAACATTTTATTCACATCATATGCACTAATACCATTATTCCCTAATTACTTTTATTGAAAACTGCCTACAGAGCTGCTGCCAGCCTTGTATAAATTCTAATATAAAGAATATTGACTATATTTGTTTCCAGGCAAAATGCCGCACATACGTTATGTTATACGTTATATTTGACACGTTACTTCGTATTGCAGTATGCACTTTCAAACACATCGTTCATCTTACTGTAAAGCCTTTGGCTTTGTAACCAGACAATGAACCTGTCTGGCTAACCATACATATCCAGCCACTCCTCCCCACCACCCTATTAATATATCCTCAATAATCTTTGCCTTGTTCAGACGCTACACAACCTTTTACAGAGACTATGACCCAGTCTATCACCAAATCATCCTTCCTCCTCCATTGGTGTTCAATATGTAGCTATAAGTGGGCCCTGATGGGCACTTGTCGGTGGTTAATGCTTCCTCTGACTCTCGCTGATTATCCTACAGCTACTCGTTCAGGGTAGTCTCAAACCATTGTGTGTACTTTAAAGTAATTAAAATTTTAAGATGCACAGTTCATACACGGAGCAAGATATGAAGTTTAACAGAGATTCCACTGAGACAGGAACCCATTTTAACCTTCAGCACTTAAAGAAGACATTGTACAAGGTAGAATTAAACAGAACATTATTTGGTGACATTAATGTATATGCATTTTTTGCTTTAATTAGGTGCAAAGGAAACAATGGACTGTTTATAGAACGTAGCAATAATAAATAATGAATAATGGAGTAAGGAATGGGTTAATGGTTGGAAAAGCTGGTTTAGGACCAAAAGGTCACTGGTTCGAATCCAAAAATAACAGGAAAAATGTATGGTGATGGGGTAGTGAGCACTGGCTGAAGTGCCCCTGTGCAAGGCACCTAACCCCCAACTGCTCTTTGGGCACTGCAGTGTGGCAGCCCATTGCTCCAACTGTGTGTGTGTGTGTGTGTGTGTGTGTGTGTGTGTGTGTGTGTGTGTGGTCTAGATATTCATCACAGTGTGGGGACATAAATCTGTTTACACAGTCA
>JAQMYF010000013.1:12640596-12651905 GCA_030014195.1 Neosilurus mollespiculum | reverse complement strand
GTCAGGGAAACGTTTCCGTTCCTTGAAAGCAAACACTGAGCGAATGAGGAGGAGCTTCTTCCCACAGGCCGTTCGGGTCCTGAACCAGAACACTAGTACCTGGACACTGTAGACTCTCCCCTACACATAAACATGAACATCCACCTCAGCTGATTGTTGCACACAGACACTTTACCACTTCACAGACTTTACAGACACTTGTCACTTTTTGCACACAAACACTTTACAGACTTTTACTCTTACTAGAAAAATCGCCTCTGCAATAAATTATATTTCATTATATATTTTTTTTGTATCCTATATTTTATCCCATATGTATATTTTATTTTCTTATATTTTCTTATTTCTATCCTTTTGCATTTTATATTTATCTGACCTTTAAAAGCCTTAACTGACTCTTAAATCCTTTAAAAATCCTTAAAATTTTTTAGTTATTGTTCTTTTCTTCTTGTTGCTTTGATAGTTTATTCTTCACATTTTGGACAGTCGTACTAAGCATTTCACTACATATCGTACTGTGTATAATTTGTATGTGACAAATAAAATTTGAATTTGAATTTGAATTTGAATATCTACCTCACAACCAGTGTTCCAATATTTGGCTCTGGATTCAATTCTATGCTGACCAAGATGAAGCAATAGCTGAAGACGAATGACTGGTTATTCTAGCAGTACTAATGAAAGGGTAACAACTAGCTTTTGAAATCTTGTTGGGTTGAACACTGTTCAGAGATTGAGATCCTCTTGCAAACCCCTAACAAAACTAGAAAATTGTCACAGAACACGAGGTGTATCCCCTGCGTGGTCAACGCCACACTTATCATGTATCATGTAAATTTACTTACTTTGACCTCTGTGACCTTGAAAACTAGGTCAAGGTGACCTAGTTTTTACAAGGTTAAGAGGGATGTCTATAGGAATATTTGGTATAAATAGCAAACAATCATATGTTGTTGTTTTTTTACATTTTTTTTAAATGTGAAGTTTATTTACTCACTCATTACTCACTACTCTCACACTGAAAAAAGAGCCACTAAAATCCGTTTGTGGTCTCTTTAAATTCCTGTATAGGAATTAGGGACACATGATTTACTCTTCCCTTTGTGAAATGACTTAAAAACAAATATCTACTCGTTCATTCATTAAGCTTCAGTAAGTGCTTCATCCTAATTCATGTGACGATGGATCTGGAACATATCCTGGGAGAACTGCTTTTGATGCAGGGATACAGCCTGAATGGGCCTCCATGGGAATGGGCATACATGCAAAACCAGGGAGCGAGGAGCTGAGAGGTAACGCTCTCCTGCTACACCTATCTCAGCAATAAGCCATCAGATCAGTTTCAGCTCACATTCCTGAAGATTACAAAGCAAAATAATTTCTCTGCTTCTTGTGGTTTTAAGTCGAATAAACAAAGGATGACTTTGACAGAAACTGGAAAATTCCAGACTTGTTTTACTTGTGAAATATTCATTTTCATAATCCTACCTTTAAAATACATACACGTCTAGTGTCTTTGCTAAACCGCTGTGAAGACCCTTGGGCACGTCACGGCTTAGACAACTTAGTGTGAATTTCTGTGTGTGACTTTGCTATTAAGCCAGTAAGGCACTTATTGACGTGTGAGGATTTTCACAATGAATATGTCAGACTGTGAGCAAGAATCTCACAACAGTGTGCAGTGGAGCAGCACACATTCATCACTTGATCCTATGAATAATTATATGCACTGCATACACAAGTAAATAATATTCATATTGTCAGTGGGAAAGTTAGCTCCGGTTTAAAAGACTTTTGTTCACAGGTGCATTACTGGACAATGCTGTATTACCGATGCAGACGGCATACAGCAAACACTGCAGTTTCTGTATGCAGAAATAGTGACAGAAAAAAGCTTATACTCCAAAAATAATTATTCACATCTTGCGGTCACTTTGGCTAAACTCCGGATTCAGATCCACCCTCACCAGGGAAAAAAAACAAACAGCTACTGAATATTTGCTCACTCACTCACTCATTTGCGGAACCGCTTGCTTAATCCATCTAGGGTTGCAAGAAGCCTGGTGCCCATCTCAGCTGACTCTGGGTGAAAGCGGGGCACAGCTCGTCAGACCATCGCAGGTCAACACATGCGAAACTATTCACGTTCACACCTAGGGGCAATTTGGAACAGCGAATTAGCCTAATGTGCATGTTTTAGAACTGTGGGAGGAAACTGGACTACCAGGAGGAAACCCACGTAAGCATGGGGAGAACATACAAACTCCACACAGAAACACCCGAGTCCAGAAATTTAACCCAGAACCTTACTGCTGTGAGGTAGAAGTGCTTACCACTACGCCAATCTGATGGCCTGAATATTTGCTAGTTTGGATTATAGGATCGACACCGCATAAACATAGAAAATCTATATTATTCATTATCTTGTGCCAAATTTACTGCTATGGGTATGTACGATATGCAGGTAACTTGCTACTGTAACTTGTTCTTGTACAATTACTCATTCTCTCCAACATTAAACAAGTTTTCTTCAGAACTGTTTAAGGTTTACATCAGAACACAGCAGAGTAGGAAACTCAGCAACACTCCTTTTATACACCAGCTGCAATATTTCTTTCTGTCTTTTGGTGTTTATCTATATGTGTGAAGTTGGTGGTGAAGAAGCTTAAAAGTGCACAGACAAAATAATCTGCAAGTTATCTACATGAAACAAATTGGGATGTGTACATGTTATTTTTAGTTTGCTAGCATGAGGTGTTGCACTTGGCATAACCATGGGCAAATTGCTGCTATCTAATAAATATAACTGTCAAGGATCAAGTACCATGTCTAATTCAATCCACTTATCAGAGCACCTGGAAGGTTTTGAAATTACACATCCACATCCACATCCACATCCACATGTAGACTTTCTCTAAAACACCTCGATTTCACTCAGTAACAACATTCGCAGAGTCTTCCTATGTTGTATCTCCTCCCTGTTTATTTTAGGATCAGATTTTTTTCATGTATACTAGCCTCTGGGTGCATGACTGACTGACAGCAGGCTTTTTCCTCTCTTTTTTGGCTGCTTCAAAATGCAGTAGCAGAACTTTATTGGGAATACAAGTGAAATGTTCTCCAGCAGACATGTCCCTTAGCCAGACTAAAGAAAACTCACTACTAAGTTGAAGACTCAAATTGCTTGAGGTTCGGGGACTGAGGTGTGACAGTAGTAAAACTGCACTGCTGGCAGAAGTTAGTGGATTAAGATACAATATTTCTCTATTAGCTAAAGGCAACAACTGCAGAGAAATCTCCATTGATTCTTATGACTACATTAATTAAACATATGATTTTGGTTTATTTTCATTCATTCATTAATTCATTCATTCATTCAATTCTGCTAAGGTCACAGGGAGCCTGGAGCCGACTCTGGTCAAAGGTGGGATACTCCCTGTGCATAGCATGGTCAACACATACACAACCATTCGCATTCACACTCACACCTAGGGGCAATTTGGAACAGCCAGTAAGCCTAATGTGCATATCTTTGGATTGTAGAAGGAAACCAGAGTACCAGGAGGAAATCAATGCAAGTATGGGGAGAACATGCAAACTTCATACAGAAATGCCCTCAATGAGCCCGGGAATCGAAGCCAGTACCTTCTTGCTGTGAGGAACCACTACACCAACATGCCACCATGTCAACAGTCAAACATTACATATTTAACTAATTGCTAGTTCAAGTTGTGAAACTTCCCATTCTCAGATCTACATCCTTTCATTATCTATACCACTTCTCCATCAAAGTCATGAGGAAGCTGGAGGCAATTCCAGCTGAGTTGTGTAAGATTTGGGGTACACTCAGAACAGAACAGAACACTCAGAACAGATTCACTGCTGAGCTAACACAGATACAAACAACCATTTACATTCCCACCCAAAGCCAATTTAAAGTAGCTGGTTGACCTTATGTGGATGTCTTTATACCAGTGGTCTCCAACCCTGTTCCTGCAGATCTGCAGGTTTGATCAAGAACTTCTTAAGGCAATGATCAAATGGTCAGGTGAGCATGATTCAGGGTTGGAGCCGAAGTTTCCTGGAAGGTAGCTCTCCAGGAACGGGGATGGAGACCACTGCTTTAGTCTCTGAAAGGAAGCTGGATTACCTGCAGGCATGGGGAAAATACATGCTGTGAGGAAACAATGCCAACCACTGAGCCATACTCTCCATTCTAAGCCATTTAAAAACTAATTTCAGGAGTAATCGATATGTTATTCAGTACTGGTTTGCTCTTGACCTTTGATATCATGATAATATATCCAATACCAGACTGTCGTCAATGTCAGCATTTCTAGCTGTTTTATATAATGTTGAAGGGCTTTTTGCAATACACATTGTCAAAAAGCAGCTTTACACAAATCCAGATTTAGATATAGATCCCAAATGAGCAAGCCAGAGGAAATAGTGTCAAGGAAAAACTCCCTGAAACAACATGAGTAAGAAACCTTGAGAGGAACCAAACTTGAAAGGATCCTCTTCAGAAATACACAGATGTATAACAGTAAAAGCAAACAGTACTTGGTGGGGTGAAAGGCAGTGGTGGCTCTGTGGTTAAGGCTCTGGGTTCCTCAAGCTCCATTACCACCAAGCTGCCACTGTTTGTCCCTTGAGTAAGGCCCTTAACCCTCAGTTGTGTAAAATGTGTCACTTTGCCAAATGCCATAAATGTAAATGTATTAGTTTACAAGATTCTGGTGATATTGTCCACTGAAGAAAAAGTTAGCCATAACTGTTCTAAATCTTTCAAAGACAAACTATATATTTCGGTAATGTGCAGTTAGACAAGGCATCCCCATGGTGGGGACAGAACACAATCAGACAAAGTGATCATAGGCCAATTCAGAAAGAGTGTCAAAAAGACAGAAGAACAATGAGAACTGGAACATGAAAACAAAGCTTACCCCTACTAGGGTCACAGGGGGGCTGGAGCCTATGTTAGCTGACACTGGGTGAAGGTGGGGTACACCCTGAACAGCTCACCAGGAAACTCATGCAAGCACATGCAGAACATGCAAAAGCCATACAGAAACCTTCAGGACCAGGACCTTCTTACTGTGAGGCAGTCATGCTAAACACTAAACCACCATGCCGCCCATAAAAATCTGAACAGCACGATACCAATTTCAGCTGAGAATCAGGCTATAATAATCTGACATCTGGACAATATGGGTTGCAATAATGGATTAAAATAATTAGGCTCTAATTAATACTCAGAGGGAAAATATTAAATATTTTCAGCAATCTAGGAGTTTCTTTATTATAATCATTGCGATTTCTATACCTGTGAGTAAACCTGCTTAGTTCTTAGTAGAGCTTAGTTTTGCTCTGTGACATACAGACTCGAGCACCTGCCTGCGCTGTTCTTGCCTCTCAGAAACTCAGTGGCCTTCTGCTGATTCCTTGACATCTCTGAGCCCACCAGTCGAAACAGTTAATTAATCCCACTGCAGATGGAGCCTTGCAGAATGCTGGAAAGTAGATCCCTCCCACTCCTTCAATACCACATCGAACTCAGTTGCTGACAACCCCTCCGATGAGGCGTTCAGCCATGATCAGCATGCCATCACACTACATCCTCCCAGAGTTCTCCCTTCAGCTTAACAGCCACAAGTATCCATGTGAACTAAGACATCCGTATAGGTCACTATCATTAGAGTGACAACATTAGCTCTCAAAAGATGGAGCAATTTCTTGGGTGTGTTACATGCTGTGCATTTAAATGTATAATCAGCCATTTTGAAGTTCACAAGAGAATATAAAGTTGGATTGCTCAACAGAAGTACAGTCTGCCAACTGGAACTGCACATATCAGGCATGGAAATTTTCAGCAGTGTTACAGGATGTTCTTGAATCATATCTGTCAGAAATCCAAACCCAGACATTTCCCAAAGTGTTATCCAATTAATTTCAAAGGGAGAAAGGAATAATAAATTAGGAAAACTTAGGAAAACTGGGCCTATCATAAAGCTCTGTACACACAGTTTAGACTCAGGTAGGGTAGTGTCTCCACCAGCGTTTGGTAAAAATCCTTGCAAGGGTGTGGTCAGAATTTTGCACACAGGCAAACTGACAGACAGACAACCACCAGTGATTACAATACCTCCACCAAAACTGTGTTGTGGCAGGGGAAGTAGTAGTAGTAGTAGTAGTAGTAGTAGTAGTAGTAATATTAATAATAATAATAATAATTATAATAATAATAATAATAATAAAACTTAAAAAGATCAATAGTGCGAGTTCTTACATTTACAATAATCACACTCAGCACACACTTGTACTTCAGTGTAGTGTGTGGTTTAATATCAAAATCCAGATGTGCTGATAGAGATATATTCCGAAAGTCTCTTTGCATGTATATATGAAACAGTGGTTCTACATATACAGTATATAGAACCAAGGGTGGTTGTACACATGCCAAGGAAAGTAAATAATTATGCAACCAATAAATGTCCGATTATTGGTTTAATTAACTGTTGTGTCACAATAAAAAATACTTGCATGCACTGTGAAAATCAAAGGGTAAAAAACCTTAACAAGAGCACTAAGTGCAAGGCTCTTCCTGGCTGAAAAAAAATAACAATGAGTACACAGCACCCCCTGCTGGGCCTGCTGTAATATCACACTTCCAAAAAATCATCCTATCTCATAAATGTTAAAAAATACTTTTAAAAAATTCCTTGACCTACAATTTGATCCGGATCATCTCCAAAATCTGCGTCTTTGTTGTACAAAGCCCTGCCTCTGGTAGAAATTTCATAAAAATCCACAAGTAATTTTTTGTTTAGTCCTGCTAAGAAACACACAGACCTACCCAAAAATATAACCTTCTTGGTGCAGGTAATTAAACCCCATTTTAAGTGTAGTAATTACAACAAAGTGGAAAAAGTTCAAGTAGGGTGAACGCTTACAAAAGGAACTGTAGCTGTAAGCTTCTATTACATCATGTTGCAGAATTGTAAACATTTCCATCTAAGTGCGTCAATTGCTGTCTATACTCATTGCCTTTTAGAGGCTTGAGACACTGTAAAACAAAACTCAGGCTTACCTAAGATATCTCTTTCCCACATCTGGAACAATACTTTAATTCTCTACATTGTGCAGGAAAATTGTGCACAAAACATCTGGATGCAATTTAGTTCTCCAGAAATCATGGGGGAAAAAAGGGAGAAATTATTTCTCATAGAAACATTCCAGAGCCAATGCAAATGTAAAGGCTCCCTAGGTAACTGTAACTGCCTGCAGTTTCAGTACAATTATGTTAAACTGACTTATCCTAACTAAAAGCCAGATGCTACAAACAAGTGTTTCAGACACTCATGATTTTATTGTCTATAAAATGTTCCGCCAGAATTAGATCATTTGGTAGAAATGATAAATTCATCCTATTTGCTTTAGGCAACATTTAAACAAAAGGCACAGTGTTCAGCGTTTGGATCTGATAGAGATACATGACAAGGTGTTTTTGTTTGAGGTAATGAATGCACTGAAGAGGTACTGAAGTGGTTTTGTATGGATTGTATCTGTAAGTAACAATACAGAATTGGGGCTTTAATCAGTCCAGCCACAGACCACAACGTTGCTTTAAACTTGTGTGCTGAAATGAATTACGTGAGAAGATTTGCCAACAGGATTAACGCCAGCTTCAAAACAAAGTAAATACTGCTTTGTGATTGATGAGATCTTTGTGTGGGTACATTATGCAGGCTGAATCAGTTATCAGGTTGATGAGATATGAGATTTCATATTATGGTGCCGATATGCCGGTACCACTATAGCGATTTAGGCAAAAATATAAACTCTTAGTAGGCAAAATGGATTCATAGCAACGTGGGACTAATGTAGCTGGAAGCAGTGGTGTTTTCATCACTTTTGACCTTGTGTGTTTGGCAGGCATTCCTTTATTTTCTGAGCTGATTAGTGCAGTGGTCTGTTTCATGCAGAACAGGAAAGCACTTGTGCATATAGCACGTGACTTAACATATAATGGATGCTTCATATAATTGCAGAATTCCTTTACATACGTATTGAATGAGTGCATGTGTGTTTTCTTCGACCCCCCAACTTTCCTCAGACCACTCATCAATATTCCATGCATTCATTTGCACAAATCTGGGAGGCATACAGCCCCCAGCCCAGGAGCACACACACACACACACACACACACACACATACACACACACACACACACACACACACAAAGAACATCCTAGATCACCCCCTTTCACATAAAAGGGAACAATAAGAGCTGAAGCTACACACACACACACACACACACACCACACTACACTCGTATCCCCCACAGCCATTCTCGAAACTCAATGTCAGTGTGACCTACCAGGTCCATCAGTGTTCTCACGATCAATGCACTATAGTAAATTCATAAGAAGGTGAATGTACAGAGTGCTTTTCCTTTTACTCTTATATAACCATGTTTACAATCTTGTACTTTCCAGGCATCTTGATACGATTAAAGAAAACATTCACAGTCAACTTGATGTAATGAAATCAAAGATCTTGTATAGATGAAGCACATTATTTGTTTGAAGTTTGTTTACCAAAAAAGGCAACATGAAATGCAATTAATTTCATATAAAAACTGTGAAACTAATTCATATATAAAATCTCAGCCTTCCTACACTCTTTATTTGTTTCCTGAGAGACCAACCAGTGATTCATCAACTCCTGACAAGCTATCTACACTCAAATAAATTGCTTGTAGATGCAGGTGATAAAAATACTACATGAAATTCATATTTGCCATTTGCTTTATCTATCTCACTATCTCTTCTGCTACCGACCCCCCACTTAAAATCGATATGGAGACGAATGAGCAGCTAAAGATGAAGGGACACCTTGTTGAAAATTCTTTCTGAGAGCTATAATGGTTCATAAGTAATACCATGAGCCCGAGTGGCCGTGCATCAATCCCTTATAAGATGCACTTACACACTAGAGCCTGGTTAATGATATTGTCCATGAAAAAATCCTGTTCTACGTTTGTATCTTGCACCAATAAATCACAAAAGAGCAAAAGCGAGTAGCACGCTTGGGAAGATTTTTCAGGGTCCTATCGTGCAGGAAATGTATTTAAGAAAGAGAAATGAGATCCTAGTCAAGCGCTTTGGTAAAACTCACTTGGAAGGAGGTTTTCACTTCCTTGTGCAGGTGAAGACAACGAGATCTATTTCACATCAAATGTGTTTATGAGTCCAATTCAGTTTTATATAGCCCTGTCTTCTAAGCCAAAATTGATTTTAGCAGGAGTTATTCGAAAGGTTCAGATTACTGTAATGAACGAGATGGAAGGAAAGCTCACGAGAGAAAAACTACTGACCGGTGAGCATCACAACATGCAACCCTGAGATACACCATGAACAGCTCACGACCATCGCAGGACGACACACACACACACATCCATTCACACTCACAGCTAGAGAAAATTTTGTGCAGTCATTTAGCCTAATATGCATGTCTTTGGACTGTGGGAGGAAACTGGAGTACCCGGAGGAAACTCACGCAAGCACAGGGAGAACATGGAAACTACACACAGAAACACCTGAGCCCGGGACTCAAATCCAGGACCTTCTTGCTGTGTGATGCACATGCTAGCCACTACACCACCATGCCGCCCAGCGGAAAACAGGTAAACATGAGAACAAGGTGCGTAGCACGAGGGATTTAATGTGTTGCAGGCTAGAAAGCCGATTATGCACACCTGCCAAGGATATGTGTAAATACAAAACAAGCCAAGGCTTTTAAATCTTGACAAGTCTGACAGCAAACGCTCAAAAACTAACACTCATAAAAAATGGTTGAGAATGTCTTCATTACAAGTGGACCACGACCATCCTCCAACGGGAAACAGGCTGCGTACACGAGAACTCTACCATAACCATTTTGTGGTTTCTCTTCCTCTGGATTCCTGAATCTTTGCCAAGGCACCATTCTGCTTTCTGTTGTTTAGCTAACTCTAAAATAGAATTCCTCTCAGCAGGGAATGAGCTTCTCGCTTTGAAAAGTAGACACGGTGTCCATTAAGATGCCACAACAAAAAAGGGCTGAGAAATAAGTAAACAAACAAATCCAGGCCACTCTCTGTGAGTATGCAATGCAAGCTCATCAGAATCAAAGAAGGCTCATTTAGCCATTTCTAAGAAGACGTGGCTAATGAGGAGTCTGTCTTATATCTTTTGAAATGAGACAGCATGGGTCTACCCTGGCCTATTTATGTTTGTGCAGCCTTTATGTTAGTCATGTTACACATGCTCTTTACTCTTTACTCATTATTTACTCCTCGGACATGCAAATTTGGCTAAATCCAGTGCTAAATAGCAACAAGAACTAGATATTCTGGTTGTATGATCTGCCAGAAATAAGGTGAAGGACACCAAATGAAGGGGGGGAAGTATAGTGCTCTATTGTACCAAGATGGAGCAATCTGTTGACCAGGAAAGATATGAGCGAGCTAGATTTCTTCTAGACAGCTGATGAAAACGGTAATATTATAAATGACACCGTTTTAAACAAACTACTGCAGTAATAAGTCAGTAAGTTATTTTGGTGTGTCACTGCTTCACACTTTTTTTTAACACTCCTACTCGTATCGAGCATAGGTCAGTTATGTAATTGGAGCATTCCACCGGTCTTTCAGCCAATCACATAAATGAAGTGTGCGCATGGTGACGATGTCCCTCCGCTTCACAAATGGGCACCATGGATCATGGATCCAATGCGGCACGTTGTAGTTCTGAGTTTTACTTCTCCTATCTAGTTGGCCGTTGGCTCACAGGGAGCTTATCCGCCCTTTGACAGGTATTGTTTTCCATCTTGCAGTGACTAGCCACCCTCCCCAAGCCCAGAGCTTATGGATTGGGGAGGAACTGGTTCAGTCGCCGGTCACCCGACCATGCAGCAGGTAGTACTGGATTACATGGCATCAGTATCAGACAGAGCCTGACCTGAACCTGACCTGTCCAAAAAGCGACTAATTTGGAGAATAGCTGCAATATTTGTTTGCTAGTTAGTTCTAAATGTATAAGCTCTAAACTGGGAGACAGGGTTCTGCTGATATGGTCATGGATGGCTGGAGAGGCCAAGAAGAAAACAAATCATTATGGTTTTCAAGAGTTCTTTTAAGTGCTAGAGCCCAAAATCTGTCTGATGTTCCTTTAATAACCAAATGCATGTGATACTGAGAGAGAGAAAGAGAGAGGGGGGGGGGGGGCGCGAGAGGGCGAACGAGTGAGAACGAGAGTGAGAGAGCG
>JAQMYF010000013.1:12628769-12640496 GCA_030014195.1 Neosilurus mollespiculum | reverse complement strand
GAGCGAGAGAGAGAGAGAGAGATACAGAGAGAGAGAGAGAGAGAGAGAGAGAGAGAGAGAGAGAGAGAGAGAGAGAATAGACATTTCATCACACATTTTGGGGATAGTGCCAAGGTGTAGGTTCCAATTACTGTGAAGGATGATGTCAGAGGGATTAGAGATGGTCATGTGTGGCCAGATGGCAGTCATGTCCTACTCAAAGGTCACCTCCAAAACATGAACCCTGATGCCTCCTAATTCATAATTCAGATTAATATTATTTTTCACTCTAAAAAAGTGAACTCATCATCCTCTAGAGCCATAGCATTTCCATTTACCATAACACAAAGGCGTTGAAAAGCCTGTTAGTCCTTCAGAGACCTCGACAGCCCAAAGTAACTTGTATGGGCGGCTGGTAGAAAAACAAAAGTGCTCTCTATGCTTTTCATCAAGATGTTCCATCAAGAGGAATTTGGCCAAATGCCAAGACCCCATTAGACTGTGCTATATGGGTTTCTCCCTTCACACTCCTGACTAAATGAAATGTTATAATGGCATTAATTTGCTCACCGAAGGTCACCGTTGACGGCTGCTTCACACATTGTCCTCTGAGGTGAGGCACGACTTGTTTAATGCAGGTTTTTTCCATCTTTAGAGGCTGTGTTCTACTGAATGCTATATGGGCCTACAAGAGCTTCCTGTCACCATAAGGCTGACGCCCCCAGAGGCGTTGGCTTCCACATCACCACCAGATGGTGCAACCTGGGATGGGATGCAGCAATACACATAGTAGCAGTGGGGTTCTTTCTTTTTCTGTTTGTTTTCCATCCTGCTCCTCCTCTTTCTGCTATTCTTTCTTTTCCCTCCGGGTCCTTTGACTATTTCCAAACATTCGGAAAGGGACACTTTTGCCAAATGGAATAAGATCCAGGATTACAATATACTTTCTGGTTTTAAGGCAAAATCCCCCAGTTCCATGATCATTCCCTGTTATCATGCTTTTGTTGTTATACTATGTACAATAATATAAAACCCTTTATAAAATAATGCATATAAGGTGCCTTGTACAAGTTAGCACTTCAAGTCTACATGCTTTGGCCCTTGTTCCTGCGTCTAAGTTGGTACTTGGAACCAATCCAATCAGCAGTCTTTATGGTGCCAGTGGTAAGTACTACCATTCCAGCATGGTGATGAATAGAGTGCATTTCCCCCATGAGATCCAGACTGCCCATTACTACTCTTATTACTGTCCCCACCCTGATGGCTTAATTGATTCTCCCAGGTTCTTACCTTGCCCTAGTCATGACCAAACTCCAGTAACAAAAAGCTTTTACACCGTGAAATACGAGCCCTTTCATCCAAAGATGCCAACCTTTGATAAGAGGCACAGAGCAATGCTCAAGCCCACCCCAATTCCACATTCAATCACTATTCAGTCAGACAATCATAAATCTACTAGAGGAGATTGGATGCTGCTCGAATGCTGTTGTGTGTGCGACATGCTGTAATATATTTCCTCCCCCCTTCTTTTTTTCTTTCCAACATTATTAGATTGTATCAAGATACTGAGTAACAATATGTATTCATGAAAAAGGCCTACAGGATTTGAGCACAGTGCAACCAGAGAGCAGAAGAACTTGCATTGCTGTTGACAGCAGCTAAAAGAAGTCGTGAGCATTTTTACGCTGCTCTAAAATCAGTCACAATGAGGACTGTATGTGAAAACAGCCAGTAGTTTAACCCAGCCACAGTAGCAGGCCAGCACTCGCGTGGCAGTGTGTGTGTGTGTGAATAAGTGTGTCTCTGTGTGTGTGTGTGTGTGTGTGTGTGTGTGTGTGTGTGTGTGTGTGTGTGTGTGTGTGTGTGTGTGCGTGCTTTGGTATGTTGTTTCCAACATATTTATAGTTCAGGCACTTGTTTTAGACATTCCATCTGGTCTTTCAGGATAGAGTTTGGAGTGCAGGCACCTTTTTCACCTCCAAGTCATTTTTTTTTTACACAAGGTCTGTATATATAAACTCAAATATATTGAGTATAGAATTAGACGTCGGTGCCTAATATTATGCGAAGCTTACAACAAAAAACATGCATGCAACTTATACATTATCCGCTCTCTTATAAGTAACTTTTTTACCCAGAGCCAGAGAAAAAAAGGGCCTGGGTTGGAGCCCTGTGCCCGGCCAGGTGTTCTCTGTGTGGAGTTTGCATGTTCTCCCTGTGTGGAGTTTTTTCTCCAGGCACTCCGGTTTCCTCCCACAGTCCACAGACATGCACATTAGACTAATTGGATATTCTGAATTGCACCTAGGTGTGAGTGTGAATGTGAATGGATGTGCATTGGCTTTGCACTGGATTGACGAGTCCCAGTCTTTCGCCCGGAGTCAGCTGAAATAGGCTCCAGCCTTCCCACTCCTTTTATCCTCAACAGGATAAAAGCGGTACGGATAATGAAATGAAAGGAAGAGAGAAATATCCCTTAAATCATATTTTCATCTTATATTACTCAGAGATAAAAACATTTTCATCTAGTATTCATTTTATAGGCCTCATACATTTAATATTTTATAAAAATGAAATGAAATGAAAAATGAAATAAAAAGTTCCTAAATCACTGTCACACCACAGGTCTTTACCCTGACTGTCCCCTGTGCTACAGCCACGTCTGACTGAATTACAGCAGGCACGAGTGCTCAACAAATGTGGGAATGAGTGTCTGGAGAGCTTATTACACTAGTTCCACAACACTTTGTGTGCATTTTATATGCGAGCATAGCCAGCCCCTCTGTTATAGCATTTTAATTAAGGTATATTGCTATTTAAATTCAGGCTTTTGGACTAATGAGGATTTATGGTTTTATACACATACACACACACACACACACACACACACACACACACGGGGACACACACAGAGGAGAAAGACACACTATTAAAATATTATTACAAGCATCTACTTGTAAAGCCCAGTGAAACATTTTCTCTTTTATAGAAACATGCTTCTGCTGCTGCAGGTTATTTAATTCATCATCATTACACAACCTGTAGATCTGTAGAAAGGGAAAGGAGAATTTTGTGAAGAACGTGACATTCAACACAACTCAAAATGACATTAGCATTTTTAAAAGATCGTATATAAGCTTCAGTGAGCACCTTAATCTCTACTCACTCCTCTTCATTATCAGCTGTCTTTGACAAATAGCCGAAGCAATTTCAACCATGAACAGTACATTTCCCTTCCCAAACAAATCTCTCTCTCTCTCTCTCTTTCTCTCTCTCTCTCTCTCTCTCTCTCTCTCATATATGAGAACTGATATGAGATTTAGCTCCTGCCACAGTTCTTCTTTGCTGCAGTACACTACACAGCCGCCACCCAGAGCAAGCCGTCACATACTTGTGACTGACTCAGAACTACTTTTACTTGACAGCCAAATGTTCAGCTTTACTCCTCTCATACTGATGTACACAGACATGTCATGGATCCTAAAGACTTAACCTGGATTTGTTAGGAGTTTTTCTAAGCCACAAGTTATCTTCGCATATCACAGTAATTCTCAAAGAGGGGTCTGAAAAGCATATCTAGGCACTCCTTAATTTTTTTATTTCACTATAGCAGTAAAATTAACAACCCAGTATTACCAAAGTTATGACCTTTATTATCAAGTTATTATAGTTGAGCTGTTTGACTGGTGACTTGAATTGAATGAACTTGAATTCAAACCTCATTCACTCAAAGACAAGTCTATAACCTATATCATTAGAACACTATCTAATGTGTTCTAATGTGTTTTATGGAATTTTCTGGAACAATGGCTCTAATAAATATCTTAAATATTACTGTATACTTTTAAATAATGAACTTAATGTCTGTGTAGTTGGATTATGCTCAAAAAAACGTCCTGAGGAGGTCAGCTTAAATAATAAGGTAAATATATATATATATAAAAATAAGGTTCTTGGAAGAAAAATGTATAAGAAATGCTGTACTAAAATACGGCCCTGTGATGGCCTGGCGAGCTGTCCAGGGTGTACTCTGCCCTTGCACAGAGTCGGCTGAGATGGGTGCCAGCCTCCCCCCGACCCTAATTAGGATTAAGAGGTTCAGAAAATGAATGAATGAATGCTGTGCTAAAATAAGCTGTAATGTGACTCTAAGTACATATATTGGATTTTATAAAGAGAGTTCAACTCAAGATGGCTAATATGGCAGAAACAAACAAATAAAAAAAAAAAATCCATTAGTCTAATCACAACCTTAAATTACTTAAGCATTTAACTTTAAAAGCCATTATATACCCCAGACATTGTTACTCAAAGTGCTGCTTTGAAATCCACACACATTCAGTCAGTCCTTTCCCATAATTATCGCAAGGTAAACAGTAAAGAATGAGCAAACAGTACAAAATAGCTATGTGTCCTCTTACCAGAGCAGTAAAATGAAGAACAAATAGGCTGGGTTACAGTGGTCTGTGTGCTTGTTACTACACACAGTCACTTAATCTGCCTCCTGTTTCAGGCCAAATATCAAACAAAAACTTGCAACAGATTAATAGTCTCTTTAATATGAAACTGATTTTGGCAGCATGATTAAATCTTCCGAACATGGCAGATCGAAGCACAGTCAGCTGTTGTGTCCGTAGCTTCAGGTAAAAGATTTTCCATATGGTCAGCAATGTTGGTCGCTATGCTCTGCATGCTCCCGGCATCCCCTTGTGTCTCAATGATAAATGGGGTAATTGAGAACAGCCTGAGGCCACACAGCACTACAGGAAAGAGAGCCCTGGGACTGGATCACTTCTGACACCACTATGATGACATGAGTATTTGAGAGGGAGTTAAGTCAAGGGACATGCTATACTAACAAGGGTTTATTACAATGACAAGGCCCATGATGTGGAAGTAGGGAGTGGGGTGGCGCAGTGGTTAGCACGTCCGCCTCACAGCAAGAAGGTACAGGGTTCGATTCCCAGGCTCGGGCATTTCTGTGTGGAGTTTGCATGTTCTCCCTGTTGCTGCGTGGGTTTCCTCCAGGTACTCCGGATTCCTCCCACAGTCCAAAAACATGCACAGTAGGCTAACTAGCTGTTCAAAATCGCCCCAGGTGTGGGAGTGAGTGTGAATGGTTGTGACTGTTGGCCATGCGATGGCCTGGCGAGCTGTCCAGGGTGTATCCTGCCCTCACCCAGAGTCGGCTGAGATGGGCGCCAGCCTCCCTGTGACCCTAATTTGAATTAAGCCGATTAGAAAAAAATGATGATGATGATGATTATGATGATGATAATAATAATAATAATAATAATAATAATATGATACAGATGCTTGTTCTTAATGATACTGATAAAAAAAAAAGTCTTAGACTGGATTGTGAGTTGGAACCCTACCCAAGAGGCCCTGTTGTCTATGGCCTCATCAGTTATACTAACGCCAGACAATTATGGGCATCTGTGAGATCATATATGAACAAGAGTGCAGATCACTATGACCTCCAAGTGAGTTATGTCATGCTATTCTGTGATGCAGCATGAACAGTATTCTGAAATGATGCGGTTCACGTGTCTCAGAGAAAGAATGTGTAATCCTTTTAGGTTAGTAGTTGTCACTAAATAGTGGTTGTTGGAGAATTTGCAGGTGACCAAATATTTTCTTATTGCTTTCTGAAGGAACAGAGATTGTACCTTTGTTACTCCTGTTTTGCTCAGTTGAATGCCATACTGTGTACTGATATTTACATTGAACTGAATCTGCCTCTGTAAAGGTCATTTTGATGCTCAATCACTCATTTTCTCATTCATTTAATGCTCTTTCTTTTTCCCATACACAGACAACTAGCAATCAGTGTTCTTGTAAGTCACTGCACTGCACTGCACTGCGTCTGCTCTCGGACTTAAAAATGAGAATTCCATCTCAGACTGATGGAGGGCTAATTGAGCTACACTTTGTCAATGCAAGGTAATATGGACCAACATGACTGCTTGACCCAGACAGAAATTGCCTACTTTAATGGAGCCGCTACATAACACAAACCATCCAATTAAGAAGCTAGCAAAGTTCCACAGTAAAAGCAGAAAGGTGATTGGATGAAGGTTAATTGCAATGTCACAGTAATAATAAATAAATGTGCAACCCAATAACCTTATTAAATTCAAGAAATAAATGAAACCACATGTCCTGGTCCTGTGTTGCTTATGGGGGAGGCATTCAAGATAAATTGAGGACATCTAGAGCCTGAGAAAATACGTACATGTGGGTGAAAATCTCTTCTCACAGATCAGCAGCTTCTGAAAGTGACTCCAGTGCAAGAGGAGAGTGGGATAAAAGGAGGGTCTTTTTCTTTCTTCAGAGAGAGAAAGAGGGATTGTAGGTCAGACTGATGAGAGATCATAGAGAGTGGGAAATGAAAGCTATTCTCAGTGGGGATCCTTGCTCAGGGAAGATGAAGGCTTTGCTGGTGATTGTATTGCCTCCGGCCCGACAGAGGTCTCTCACTTCTTCTCCGTGAATTAACTTTCAGTAGCACTGGAGAGACAAGAGCCCCATAACACTGCAGTATTTAGTAGGATGGTGGGAACATTTAAACACCCTGTCAGGAATTTAGAAACTGTCGGATCAGTTGTAAGAACTCTTTTTAAGTAAGTACTCTTTTAAACAGGTACACTATCAGTGAAGTCTAGTCAGCTGCTAGTCCTAAAGGAACACAGCACTGCATCTTGAAGCATTCTACTTCATTTAACACATTCTGTTCAGCTCATCAGCAAATTTCCAAAGCCATAATGAAAGTTAAGTTTGGTGTAGTAGAATAGAGAAAACAGCTGTGGCCTCCAGGACCTGAATTTGACACCCCTGCTGCCTTTAAAGCTTCAACCATGAACTACTGAAATAGCAAGGATTAGACCTGCCAGTGCTCCAGAGCACTATGATGACATACTTTGACATCATGGGGTCCTGAAAACTTTGATCTGGAAACACAGTACTGTGTTAGCAGGAATTCTCAAACTTATTTTAAGTGTGAAATTAATTCTGCAGAGGTTTATTTTCAGATTTATTTCAGAAACAGGAACATCAGAACATACACTCAGCAATGCTTCAGGGATCCCTGGGGATCAGGAACTTTGAAAAACTTTGAGAAACACTGGTCTAAAAGACTTGTGCTGTTAGTCAGTGAGTGTCATGGTTTAGTATCCATATCTCTGGATTGTGGACATTTTTTGTTTGTTTGTTTGTTTATTAGATTGTTTGTTTGTTTATTTATTTATTTATTTTAGCATAACCTTTCCTTAATACTCTATTAATACTTACACTTAATACTCGCACTTCTCAAAAACCTCTACCATGATTGTGGTATCACCAAGACACGATGAGCTCCCTTCTGATGTTGAACTTTTCTGGTTCAACTTAAGGTTTCTACCTCATGTCCTCTCGGTCTTGTTGTTGTTTGCCACTGTTAGCTCTGCCGTGCTCATTCGACAGTTACATCTACATTTTTTAACGCTTCTGGAGTTATAGAGTTAACTAAAGTTAATTTTATTCAGGTTCAGCAGTGGCAAAATGCCCATTGTTGTTTTAGATTTCCCCACCGATGTCACAAGTTTTTCCTTGCAGCCAAAATAGGGGTTTTCAGATATACGTTTTACAGAAAATAAGAAATCCAATGCTTACTTCCATAAAACACCCAGTGGAAACATGCTTGTACCACACCTACACCTCCTTTTGCCACAGTGCGTCTGCATTACTCATCAGGAAATCTTGCCCAAAGTGGTGGTTCATTCTGGAAATCTCATCATTACATCATTATGGCATCAGTCTAGTCTTGTATACCATATGAAGCATTAGCAAATTCATTAAACTAGGATTTGTACACTTTTCTTTACACATTGCAGTTTTATTCCTTGTCTCAGATATCATTCACCTCTCCGCTTCTACAGTAGGTATTTTATTGGTAGGGAACAATAGGCCTGAGCTTTTAATCTTGCCAAGCATCATGCATGAACTCATCGGAGAGAGTTAGTAATGGGGCTCGCGTTTCAGACGCACCTGAATCTTATAAAATGTCTGGCTTAGTCTTTACTCATTAAACAAACACTCTCAAGCCACAAGAATGACGAGAATTTGAAATCCAAATACAGCGAGACCAGGCTGGGTCAAATGCCTGAAAGAGTGAGCTGCGAAACTTCTGACATAAAAATTTTTACTGCATTTTGCTTCTATTATTGAAACCAATTCTCTGGTAAATCTGAATAGATCACCTTAACACCTAACATCATTTATTATGTAATTTAATGACTTCATAAATCAATATCACACAGTTCAGAAGAGGGTGAAGCATGCCATTTAAAGCCTTTACAAAACACTGTGTATAGTTTCAATAAAACAGGTCAATAAAATAAGAAGAGGACGCGCTTTGCTCTTTCTTCAGTTTCTTGTCACTGCTTATGCAATAGGATACTGTTTTCAATTTGCCATAATCTTATTATAGGGCGGCATTGTGGCGTAGTGGTTAGCACTTCCACATCATAGCAAAAAATGTCCTGAGTTCGAGTTCCGGGCTCGGCGAGGGTGTTTTTATGTGGAGTTTGCATGTTCTCCTCGTGCTTGCATGGGTTTACTCTGGGTACTCTGGTTTCTTCCCACAGTCCAAAGACATACACATTAGGCTCTTCCAAATTTACCCTAGGTGTGAGTGTGAGTATGAATGGTTTTGTCTGTGTGTGTTGACCCAACAATGGACTGGCGAACTATTCAGGGTGTAGCCCGTCTTCGTCCAGAGTCGGTTGAGATAGGCTTCAGCCTCCCCACGACCATAATAGGATGAAGTTGTTCAGCAAATGAATAAATGAATGAAAGAATTATCTTATAATCGGCACCTTTACTTTCATATTTCGAGGTAAAATTGTGCAGAGTGTTTCTGGTAATAGTGATAATTGTTCCCAGTTAGTTTTATTATAGTCATAATAGACAACCTAATAGCTTAAGCTAGAGTATAGTGTCACTTAATAAATATATGTACATTTCCATTGCTAAAGTAATGATTTATGCTTAAACATTTATTCTTTTCAGGGATTTTTTTTAGTTTTTAACATCCTCTTGATCTTCCAACTTTCTTAAATCCTGAACCAAATTACTTTTCTCAGCCGTCAGAAAAGGCAAATCACCATAATTTCTGCTTCATAAGTTTTAATGCCAGCAATTTCTAATATCTTGAGAACTTAAAATTATATTTTATTCATAAAACATTTTTTATTTCCAAGATATGTAGTTGTCACATCTCTAATTGCTTCACTTAAAAAACACTGTTATGTGAATCGGTTGAGTCTGACCACTAAAGGTTTAACTACAATAAAATTAAAAGTCATTCTGAGTGAAATCCTGTTGTTCAAATACATTTCTTTTGATACGTAGATTAGTAAGTAAAAGAAAAATTACCCTGTTAGCATATAGTCCTTGGCCTTCAATAGTGTTCCTTGTACTTTATGTGAGTTCAGCCCAAGTTCATCTTTTAAATATATTTTTAAATGAATCTTATTTCTTTCATATCATTTCTACATTTAGAATGTATAAATTTTTTCAAAACACATAATCACAATGATTTTTCTATGTAAAAAAAAAAAAAAAAGTAAGTTAATGTAAGTAATAATCAAGTGAAAATGTGTTTAAAAAAATGTGAGTCAGGCTACCTACACTAATTACTGTACATAATAAATAATGACGCCCCGAGTTGTTCAGGGTGTACCCCGCCTTGGCTGAGATAGACACCAGCCTCCCCTAATATTCGGCAAATGAGTGAATGAGTGAGTAAATAATACAAGAATATTTATAAACTCCTGCTTTATCTGCTGTACCCTCTGCTGTGTTAGGCATTATGGTGATGAAGTCAAAACGAGCAGGTATACGACACTGTTAAGTGCTAGTTTCCTAGAAGAAATATGACCAGGCTCTGGCAACATTGCAGAACAGGAAAAGGAGTAAATGGCATCTCACAATGGAGTCGAACCACATTCAGCGTTCAATAACTGTCTGTAATCTCATAAAGGAAGTTTGCTGCACTAATAAAAATTATATTCACTACTGAATACTGCAATGAACGATGTAATTAAATGAAGTTTAATTATTGTGCACTCCACTCAACAAACTGCCTATCCTTTTACAAAAGAACCTCTAATATATTTACAAACTTTTACTCACAATGCACACACACGGGGGGGCATGGTGGCGTAGTGGTTAGCACGTCGGTTTCACAGCAAGAAAGTACTGGGTTTGATTCCCTGGCCTGGGCATTTCTATGTAAAGTTTGCATGTTCTTCCTGGGCTTCCTCCAAGTACTCTGGTTTCCTCCCACAGTCCAAAGACATACACATTAGGCTAACTGGCTGTTCCAAATAAACCTTAGGTGTGAGTGTGAATGGCTGTGTGTGTTGGCCCTGTAATGGTCTGGAAAGCTGTTCGCCCTGGGTTGGCTGAAATAGGCTCCAGCCTCCCCGTGACCCTAGAAGGAGTAAGCAGTTCAGAAATGAGTGACTACACACACACACACACACACACACAAACATGCACACACACAGAGTATGTATGTACTGTATGTACAGTATGACCAAATGTTAAAACTGTGGTATGACACGCACACACACACACACACACACACACACACACACACGGAGTATATACTGTATGCACAGTATGAACAAATGCTCAAATGCTAATGCTGAGGTATCACACACACACACACACACACACACACACACACACACACACACACACACACACACTGGGTATCTGATTTGTCAAGTTTTAAGGGTTTAAAAAGGAACTACAGTACCTTCCCACAAAACATCTTAAATATAAACTCAGGACGAGAAGCAACACAGCAACAAATGCTGCAGCAAACCTTAACATAGTGAAAAAATGTCTGCAGGCAACGCCAAGTGAATAAAAAAAATAACAGCCTATACCTAGTATATTGCTCTTCAGCAGTGAGAGTTCCTGACAATACTTCTGAAAATAAAGCAAACTTTACTTACAGCAGTAGAAAAGCTTTTCAGTAGTTCTGCTCTCCACTTCAACCTACTCAAACAAAGGTAACTAATGCAGCTAGATATTGCCTTTCCATAACCCTAACGGTCTAACGATCAAACCTGGTAGCCTTAACACACGAACACGTGCAATTTCCAAGAGCTAAATAAAATGTTTTGTGACATCCACAACTGATTAATTCTAAATAGGCTGAATGTACGCATGTGGTCTGAGAAATTCTAATGCAGGCATCCCTAGTTTTAAGCAGGAAGTGAAACAGGCATGACACTATCGGTTAATAATTTTGCACACACATAAAGCAGAAGATGTTTAATAGTAGGCAAAAGTGAGAACCAAGGTTTTCTTGCTCAAATGATTGATATAGATGAATTTCATATAATATACTGAATGAACCAACAAAGTAAAACAAATGAGGTCTGTTCTTGTTCACAGTTGTCATTACTTAAATCCTTTGTAGGAAAACTGGTAGAACTAAGCACTGTTTGGTGCCAACTGGTCGTAGTGTGCCTACACAAACCTCAGTAAAAGGAGAAAATGTAGCAGTCACTGAACACAAGAAGAGCACTTCATTCCCTCTCTTTTCTCTCTCTCCCACGCTCTTTGTAAAACTGAATAATAAATGAGCTCGCACTGTTTAAGAAGTGCTTTAAAAGAATGAAGGGCTTAGGGGCCACAACAGGAGCTTTCATGAGTCACACTCACACACACACACACACACACACACAT
>JAQMYF010000013.1:12605534-12628760 GCA_030014195.1 Neosilurus mollespiculum | reverse complement strand
ATATATATAGAGAGAGAGAGAGAGAGAGAGAGAGAGAGAGAGAGAGAGAGAGGGCACAAGTCAGGGGCATCCTCTGAGGTGTAAGATACAAGGTTGACTTGTATGTCTTTAGGATTGCTTGCTTATTCATTTTGGTTTGTAGATTTAAAGACCACCCTTGAGTAAGAAGTCAGGTTTACATGGAAGGCCACTCTGCAAGGTAATTATCAGTGACTCCAGTAGCCTTAGTGTACTTTTGGCCTTTATTGTCAATCCCTTAGCACACAAGCTCTCATTAAGACAGACTGATTGAAGGCCCCCAGCTGGCTTCTGCCCTGTAATTATCAGATTGTGTCAGGATCCAAAGGAATGACTATAATTGGCTCAGAATTCAGTATTGCAACAGTAGAATTGGGTACTATGCTGTGGTAAATTGCACAACTTAAAGGTTTTAAGATCAAGTCTGGTCACTAACAGATGGAAATAAAACAAATGGAAAACCTTGTCAGCAATACATTTCTTGGCTGATGCTGTAAAAAAAAAAAATTTTTTGTTCCATGAAAACATTTAAATTGATGGATCTTTATTTATAGTGGGGTCACAGAGAACTGTTTCTCTCTATATATGAATGTTACCCTTATACACCACCATCAAAAAGTCATGCACTCTACCATTACCCCTTACTACAGTGTGTAATCACCATGTCATTTTTGACAAACTTAAGCTACATTACAACATTAATTTCCATCCAGAGTTGGGTTCATTTTTCACCGACATTTGATGGGAAAATTTAACCACTCCATAAAGTCTTCTCCAGCACATCCCAAAGACTTTCAAGAGGGTTAAGGTCAGAACCTGTGGTGGTGCCAGTTCATGTGTGAAAATGATTCCTCACATTTCCTGAACCGCTCTTTCACTATTAAAGCACCAATTTTATATTCATGCCACCAAGAAAGAAAAAGTCCATCGATTGTATAACTTAGTCATTCAGTACATTCAGGTCATCAGCTGACTTCACTTTATTGCTACATAATGTTGCTGAGCCTCGACCTGACCAACTGTATCAACAATGCCATGATGATTATGTACTATAATGCAGGGTAAAGATGGTCCAACAAAATATTATTTTGTAATGGTCAGTGTATTATAAGTGTTATACTTTTGAACAGAAATATCAGCAGTCCCTCTGAAGACAAGGGAGTTATACACAGGAATCATATGTGGGAGTTCTTTAAAGGAATGAAAATGTAAATGAAGTATAATGCTCATATTTTACTCATTCTAAATCCACAACACAAACTTTTTTCAATAAAAATGTAAATAATATTCAGAATCTTCCTTCAGGCGTCTCTGTAGGTGGGTCAGAATTGGCACGTTGGGCTTTTGGGGTAAATTATAGTAATTTTAAAACTATTTTTGGCTATTTTGGGTAGGGGCTAATTACATCGATACAAATTGGACCCCGTGGGTTCTCCAGGGTTAATTCATTAATTTTTTATACTGATCATTCACTGCAGCTGGTGAACTGGAGCCAATCCCAACTGACATTGGGGGAGAGACAGAGTAGTCTCTGAAAATACCAACATATATTACCTATATGTACCTTTAGCGGAAGGACATCTTGACACTGAGGCAGGCGCCTCAAAGATACGTATCTGTTATTTACTTATTTAAAAATAATTTTGTCAGTGAATGTTATACTTTTACAAACTTGAAAAAATTGTGGTAAAAATTCCTTGCACAGGATTTCTCTTTAAACAGTTATTTATATATATGGCACTGTTTGTGGAAGGCCTGGAATGCGACAAGCAACTATTAAGTCAAGTCAATACACCCAACTTCACATCTCCATATTTATTTTTCAAATCAATCAGTCACACATCAGCTCAGCAACTCAATTTTCAATCCAATAGCAGAATGTCACATCTTTGGTTAAATGATGGATCCTAAAATGCAAAGTAAGCAGAAACACTATTAATAGAACTCACATCACATTGCTGAAATGCTTTAGACATCTGAGAGGACAGAGTGCTGTCTCTCCATAACGATGACATCTTAATAACATTACATTCAGTCCTTTTACATTCATGGCATGTGTCAGGATACGCTCATTCTAAGCCATCATACACTGCAGGTAATATACATAATTCCCTGAGAATTGTTGATTTTTTTTGTTTAATTTTCAAATAATGTCTTAACAGTCATTTGCCAATCCATATTTACGTTCCACTCCTACTGTATGCTTTACTGCCAATCACCCCTAAATTGTCCTTAATAAGAAACTACAAGCTTAAAGGGGAATAAATGGTATGTTTGTCCACCTACAATGCCATTTACACTGCCATTCAAACCTCTCAGAAGTGGATCTAACTTAACTGAAATAAATAAATAAGATTAGTATTAACAGGAAAAGGCTTTTGATGATCAGTTTGAATAGACAATGGACCCCATCACATATGTGTCTTGTAGTTACCGCTACTAATGTCTAATACAGCTACTTTCAGTCTTACATTAATGGCCTCACACCACATCAGTACATGCTTAAAAACAAAACAAAACAAAAAATTCAATAAATAAAAGAAAAATATTCGATAGAATATTAAAATATTTATATAAAATATTTATGTATATATATATAAAAAAGAAAATCATAGTTTATTGCCAGTAGTGAGTAAAATAAAGTAATTTCAAATGCACACTGGTGCTACTGTACACCCCATATTAGTCCTTATTAAAACCTTGTAACATATTCCAAGAATCACAGGACACCAAGAACAAAGTTTCTGATAATATTATGATGTCACATATATAGTGTATTTCAGATTATATTTCAAAAAGTATTCAATAATTTCAGCATCGTTTCATAATTTGAGGTTACTCTAGTACTCATTCACCTGGTATCTTTCCATCTGACTACGTTTTAAAGAAAAGGCTCTATATTGGCAGGATTCATTAAAGCTGCATATAATGAAAGCTGGGGATGAAAGAACAGGAGATTGTTTTTCATCAGTTACAATGTTCTGCGCTGGTACACTAGGGATTTTCTTTGTGTGTGCCACCAGGCGCCAAAGCACTAAATTAAACCAAAGGAGAACTATTCAGCTGGGGTGAAAAGGAGCAGCCAGTAGACTGCAAAGCAGCTCTCATTCAGACTTTCTGATCACTGATCTGATTTCTGATAAGATGCATTTAACCAGAGAAACGGTTTAGTTGAAGCAAACAGCTCCACAATGTCAGAACAAGCCAGAAAAATGTTGATTTTTTTTAGTTAACATTATGTACAACAACAGGTAGATGTGCAATTGGGAGTCAGTCGGGTCAAGGACATGATTGTATTTCCTGAATATTGGCAATATATTGGCAATGTTACTGTGCAGTTCCCAAGGGATTTGATCAAAATGAAATTAACATCAGCTCGAAGTGATTAACTCAACAAGAATTCATCAGGATCTGATGTCAGAATTCAGATAGAAATTGCTTTATTTTTAAATGTGCTGAACCAACACTGTGATTCATCAGAATTTCATCTAAATATTTTTCTTTAACTTCAACTAACATTATAAAAGAAAATGGCAATTACAATAACAGCAATATTCTAAGGCTTGCCATCAGTATGTTGTTTTATTAACTTCTGATGATATAAAAGCATACTGTATGTGATATACACTTACTAGCCATAACATTAAAAACAGCAGGACCATCAAGAGGTAAAGTGAATAACATTGATAATCTTGTGACAGTGGTATTAGGCAGAATGTAGACAGCCAGTTCTCAAAGGTGATGTGTTGGAAGCAGGAAAAATGCGCAAGTATAAGGATTGAAGTGAGTTTGACAAGGGCCACATTGGGCCTATTCATCCCCAAAATGGCAGGTCTTGGTTGTTCCTTGTATTCTGTGGTAAATACCAACCAAAGATGGTCCAAGAAGGGACAACCAGTGAACAAGCAAGACTCATTATTAACCAAGTCTCATTAATGCACATGTACGTCTGGTCTGATTCTGTAAAAGAGCTACTGTAGCACAAACTGCTACTGTTAATGCTGATTAACTGCTAATGCTGGCTGTGATAGAAAGGTGTCTGAACACGGTGCATTGCTGTCAATGCAAACCAGTCATCTGTGTATTCGTTAATGCTGTACGTTAATAGTCACTTATTTTTTAACATGATACTGAATTAAAAAAAATATATATTCTTATAATAAGAACTGGTAAAGTACCCAAATTCTTTACATAATAACTCATCGATGTAGCCTTGTACATAGCAATAAAGAGAGCACTGTAAACTTTGTACATAGCAATAAACAGAGTATAGTGAGACGTATCAGGTCTATTTCATGCTGTCATCTGCTAACGTAATCTGGTAACGGTTAAAATAGAACTTCACATTATTCACTCTTTTGCATATAGAAAGCTTAGAAATGCATAAAGTGACTTAAAGTGCGAAAGTAAAAGTTTAGAAGAGTGTCACGGGGAAGAAAAATCCTTTTAACCCAAATCACATCCTTATATTAGTTACTGATGATACATTAGTGCCCCTTTCAAGGAGAAACGATGAAATGTAGGCAAATATTATACTAAATTAAAACAGCGTTTTTGCTAATCCTAAGAATAATAATGACTCAAAACTAGCAGAATGCTAATGGTTTGCTGTCACAGTACATACTGCCTTAATGAATACACAATGTACATAGCAATAAAAAAAGTATAGTGAGATGTATTAGCTCGCATTCATGCTGTCACATTTGTTTAAGTTTAGTTTTGTTAGGAGTTGAAACGGTCCGATGCTAGTATAAATAAATCATTATTCTGAATTGATGTAGTGATGCAGTGTTTGAAAATGTGGTGAGTAGAATGTAAAGATTTTTCTTTTGAACTGGTGTCAGGAAAAGTCCAAAGCATTAGGTAATAGAAAACCGCCAAGTACACTCACACACTCACTCATTTGCTAAACTACTTAATCCTATTAAGGTAGCGGGGTGACTGGAGCCTATCTCAGCCGACACTGGACCTGAATAGCTCGTGAGACCATCATAGGGCCAACACACAACCATTCACACTCACACTCACAATTACGAGCAATTTGGAACAGCCAATATGCCTCGTGCATGTTTTTGGACTATGAAAGAAAAACCAGAGTACTCAGAGGAAACCCACACAAACACAGGGAGAACATGCAAACTTCATGCAGAAACACCCGAGCCCACGACTCAAACCCTTGTTGCTGTGAGGCAGACATGCTAACCACTACGCCACCATGCCACCCCCTCAAGTACAGGTATATTTAGAACCTGAAAGAAATAAAGTAACAAGGTAATTGCACACTGTTTACCTCTGCAGATAAGATCCTTCTTTCTTCCACTTTAGCAGTATTCGATTTGGCTTCGGGTGCACAACATAGACATGAATACAAGCAGTGAGGAGAAAAAAACTGATATGAATCTGATATGTGTGGTTTAAAGAAGAAGGATTCAGGGACAATGAACTGACAGGGGGTGATAGGATGGGAAGCATTCACAGCATCACAGCAGGATTGTTAAAATAGAAAGAGCGGTGTGCAAGTTCTTGACAGGTGAAAGAGGGGGTAAGAATGAGCCCTGAAAGGGTCCCAGTTTCAGCTTTCACTCAAGCTAAAAATACAGGTTGTTCACCAGCTCAGCAGCCCAACTGCAGTTAAGAGCTTTAAGTTCAACACTGAGAGACTTTGGATGTTATTTCAGAATAGGATATTTGACAGGATGTATTTACTTTAGTAAGTCTGCCGCTGTTAGTAAGTACACTTCAGCATTTGGTGGAAAAAGGGTTTAACATTCCCTTGGGTGAAATAGCAGCAGAGGCATCATTGAGGCTTTGATCAGAAGTGTTATAGATCTAGACCATAGAATAGCTGATTATATCAATAGAATTTTCATTTTCATCAGCTTTGAGACACTACAGTCTCATGCCTGCACTTGTTTTTCTCATGTTTTGATACACCTTTATTTTATGGGGCAGCTTTGGTCTAATTTAGAGAAGCGGGTCTGGGGCCAAATGGTCGCTGGTTTGATTCCTGAACCAGCAGAAAAAAATGCGTGGTGGCAAGGGGAGTGAGCTGCTCCTTCTCTTCCTCCACCTTCATTGCTGAAGTGCCCTTGAGCATGACACCTAACCCCCAACTCTTCTCTGGACACACACACACACACACACACACACACACACACTCCAAAACACAAGTCCAAAACTCCCACAGTCCAAAAACATGCATATTATGCTTACTGGCTGATTAAAATTTCTCCTAGATGGGAGTGTGGGAGTGAACGGTTGTGTGTGTGTGTGTGTGTGTGTGTGTGTGTGTGTGTGTGTGTGTGTGTGTGTGTGTGTGTGTTGGCCCTGCAATAGTTTGGCAAGCTCTGTTGGCTGAGATAGGCTTCAGCCTCCTCACGATTCTAATAGGATTAAGCAGTTCAGCAAATGAGTGGGAGATGAGAGAGTGTTGTTTCTTCAAGAAGTACAATACTGCAGCACAATTCAATACCACAGTACAATACACACACTTCAGTATATCTCCACACAATCATCTTCCAATTTATTGCAGCAAAGCTGTCCCAGGAGCTGTTAGATTCAGAAAACTGGCCCAGTAGCAACATGCCCAAAATGGACAGAAATATACAGAAAGATTATAATAAAAGTAAAACATATCCCATAGCAGCATAATGGCAATTTTAAAGGGGAGTCAATATTTACACCAGGCACTGTACATAATACAGTAATACACATACATCATTCAGCCATATTATTTGCACCACCTGACTGGTCTGTGGGTTGGCAGCACCACATACAACAAGCTGTAATGCAGTGTGTATTCTGATACCTTGTTTTCATTACCTATTTCAGATCTGTAAGGTAGTGTTCATGTTATGGTTGAATGAACACTGCATGTGGGGTGAATTACATATTTAGAAAATTGTTCTTGGTAAGGAAAGATGTATTTTGAGAGGAAGGAGTTTGTGCTATGTGTAAGAAATTGGCAGGCTAGTGACATGACCTTGCACAATCAAGCTGTATTGAGAGAAATTGGATCGAAAGGTTTGAAAGAGGTCATTATTCAGCTGTAATGATCTCTGTGAAGTTTTCGAAGAGACACAGAACATCTCAGGGGAAACTCTTATGAAAAAAAAAATCACTGCTACAACAAAGTGTCTGCATCAGTTGTAGTTGTTATACGTACAATAATCTTATGGTTTCTTTTGATGTACAGTGTAAGTGTTGGGCTGTATACTCACATATGGTTTGTCCAGGGGACAAGACCAACTTTACAATACAATAATGATAAGAATTATATTTATATTCCTAGCTCTAAAGTCTAAATTGTTGACCTTTGTTCTGACCACCCACAGTGCTGGAATGTATGGACGCAACACAAAACAGAGTCTCAGTGGGAGCCCATAGACATGTAGCGCAAGAGTTATGGAATTCTACAAGAGAAACGTTGCTCTGATTCAAACCCATGTAGTCTGTAAAGAAAAAGAAACTATATTTATGTTGTTTCCATGCAGGGCTTTTGAAACCCATACCAAGCATGACATTTTCTCTGAGAAATATACCATAAAGACTCAACTGTGCATGACGTGAAAAGTAAATATCCTGCATTTTAGAGGTCATGCAATCTTACTTGAGATTGTAATGATATACTTCATCTTTTGCTATTTGACACTGAAAAGCATAATAAGACATTTACTTAGGAAGTTGAAACTGAAAACTTAATTTTGCTCACATGTTTTTCTGTCTGGTGTTATTAGGGTACCATACCCAAGGCAATAACAGTTATTTATTCTCCACTGTTCTGTTTTTGTGTTGGTTCAGGATTATGCTTCCTCCTTATAAGACAGGAAATAAAACAAAGTTTTATATGTGCAGGAAAATTTCTCAGCCCGAGCTTCTCCACAGTCTCCATCAGATATAAATCAGGAGTAACACACACGGTTTGAATATATAAGCTTAACTAAAAACTCCCTTCAAACTGTTTTCGGTTTCAACACATGAAGACGTCTTTGTCTTCGTGCCTTTTTTTTCCAGATGTAAATAAGCTCTGCTATGGAAATTCCTGCTTCTTTCTGTGTCTATTTCTGAGAAGGAATTTTGCTCAAGGGACCGGTTACTGATGGCTTGCTGAACATAGCTGTGGATCTGCTCAACTCCAACTGTTTCACAGTCACTGAGACTTATGACCCTTTACTGCCATGGGAACAAGATACCCCATAATACCACAAGGCCACCCAACCTCTGTGCAACAAAGATTAAATCCTGGAGGACTTTAAAAGGAAGAAAAATTTTATAAGGAAGAACAAGAAAAATCATCTAATATTCCTTCTCTGTACTGTGCAGGAGATTTGTAATTGGGATTGGGAGATATCTCTTTTTCAGTTCAATTCAGCCATTCAATTAATCTCCACCAAGCAACTGGGACATTATGCTCTGGCACAAGTTTCTCTAATGCTAGAAATTATTAATAAAAAAATATATTTAATCATTAAGCAAGTTATTTAAATAGTATTCATAGTGTAATCAAAAGGCTGTTGTTTATGTTTTGCATTATTCAAGTTCTATGAATGTTAAGTATTATTAGTGAAAAACATTATGAAATAAATATTAATAATTTAATCAATCCCATCTGTCACCATTCTGACTGAAATTTGGTTTCATATTTATAAAGCTAATGTTGTACTAAAATTAAGCTATAAATTAAATTACAGGCTGTCTCAATTTCATGAATGAATCATGATCCTGAAGTGTAATTGATCACACGGCACAAGACATTTTTTATAATGTATGAAGAAACCTGCAACTGAGCTTTAAATAACAATTCTACCATATCATCCAAAGGCTCCATTGACAATCCTCCTCTCTGTTCTTTTTCTTTATGTCTTTGAATTGATAAAACCTGACAATATTGTCCTTTCTTTCTCTAATCAGCTATAACCACTGTAATCTTGTGAAGGCTGTTTGTGGATTTGGAGCCTATACCAGGAACCCTGGACAAGAAGCAGGAATACACCCCAGATAGTCCATTGCAGGGAACCATGCACATACATAATCACACCTAGGGGCAATTTATTTAATCAATCTTCCTAAGCAATAGGAAGGAAACTGGAGACCCTGGAGGAATATTAAAATGGACATGTGGGAGAAAATGCAATACTCCACAGGGATAGTAACCTGAAGCAAACTTATTATTGCACTAATTAAACATTATTGCACTAATTTTAAATACAAATTTAAAAGTTACCTGAGCATACTTTAACAGTTATGTTTAATTAATGGACAGACTCCATCCATCCATCTAATATCTATTCTACTCATCTGTCAGGGTCAGGTGATGCTAGAGCCAGCTGACTTCGGATGAGATGCAGGGTACACCCTAAACAGGTCCTAGTATAATTGAGGGTTAACAAATAAACAATTTAGAGTAATCAGATGACCTAATGTGCATGTATTTGGACTGTTGCTAGAAACCAGAGGACCCAGAGAAAACCCATACAAGGAAGTGGAAAACATACACACTCTATACAGAAAGGCCAAAGAATGGGATTTATCCCCAAATCCCCAAAATTGATGTGAGGTGACAGTGTTAACCACCTCGTCACCATGCCCCAAATTCACAGACTCAAAATTCACTCCGACAATAAAATACATGTATTTACACAGTTGGCTAAAATGTTTTAATTAAATATGCTAAGATGGTGGCATGGTGGTGTAGTGGTTAGCACATCCGCCTCACAGCAAGAAGGTCCTGGTTCGATTAAACGGTTCGGCATATAACTGAAATAAAATAAATAAATGCAGTAAGAATTATCTGAAAACTATCCTCATCCATGCATTATTTTTCTGAGAATTTTAAAGTAAAATTCTCTGTATTGTAAATGAAAATGTCTTGTGAAAAAGCTCTGAACAGTCTTTTACAGATGGTTTGGTTTATACAGTCTGAGGTTGGTGGGGTTTGGCGTTAGTCTTATTAAACCACGGTCAATCGGTCACAAACCATAACCACAATTTCATATAAATCTAAAACAGTTTTTCTAACAGAATTTAAAAATATAAAAACATATTATAATACATGAGACAGTAATAGGAAGTGATGATATCTATAATCTACAGGCTCAGTGAAGTGGTGCTCTAGAGAACAAACATATGACAGATTCAGTTTGGTATTTACCCTCACTTTGTCGTCGTTATGCGTCCGTTTAAGGAAGTGCAGTATTATGCTCTGTACAATATCATACATGCCAGGACATGTACAAGAGCCCTATTGAAAAACAGGATTTCTCTAGATTACAATGAAGAAAGGACTGCATTTCACTCTTGTCAGTTAGAGTGTGAATATTTACAACCCACAGTTTCAACAGACGTAATTCCATTTCTGAGAGACACACCTAATTATTTGGACTATATTGACATTATAGATCTTGGTGTATCAGCTTGATCGTGAGTGACCATGCGTGAGTAATGATGTGAGAGCAAAGTATTTCAGACGAGACACACTGAGTCAGCACTAACTGATTTAAAACTGCTTATCACTCTAAAGCTGTGCAGACATTTTTATGAAGAGCTACTGTCAGGATAGGCTACATCAGGAAACTTTCTTTAAGGTCATAATTTAAAAACAGCACTGTTTCCTCATGCAAAGTCAAATACATGCCTAGAAGTAACTCTACAGGATGAGCGAACGGTAGGAAAAAACAAACAAACAGCCAGATGACGGATTTCCTGTAGTGCATTCATAATGCACATTTCTTTATTTACTCACCTGCCTCACACTCACTCTGACCCCAAAGCCAGGAAAAATGATTTATGCAGAGAGTGGAGCTGAGAACTAAAAAGGTTCACCGGTTCATTTCAGACGCACTGCAGTCAGTCTGTGTTACTGTGTTTGATTACTGGTGATGGTTCAACTAAAACACATACAGTGGGGTCCAGAAGTCTGATACCACGCTAAATATCTTAAATATTTATTTTAGTTTTATTTAAATTGAAAAATGAGGAGAAAGTTTTAGAATTCTGATATATTTCAGACAAATAAAGTAAATGTATTGTCACACCACTGTGTGGCTAAAGGAGAGGGCAGAGATAGGGATGCAGAACTAAAACCAAGTTCGAATGCACCGCACCTACGTTGCGTGTACGTGGTGTTTAAATAGTCCACTAATAAGACACCTAAACGTCTGCATGTGGGGCTTCGGCTCTGCCCACCGAGCCTTTTAGGTGTGCTGTAGTTCTTACACCTTGTAAAGGTAAAAGCACTGGAAACAAGGCTTGAATGCTCCAGGAGGGCAGAGCTGGGCCTCGTAGAACATGGCTAAGGGTCGAGAGGAGACTGTGACATGTAAATTAATTTGAATATTTGATATTAAAGATATTGCAGTATTTACAGATGCAGATTTAATGTAAGCAAAACTGTGATGCTGAACATGTTAACTGCTTTGTTCAAATGGTCCAAGTTTCGTCATAGCTTATCTTTTCTATTGAAGCATGTGTTCAAACAACTCTCTTATAGAAAGAAAAAAAAAAAAAAAGGTTCATAAGGATTTGTACAAACTTCTGAAGTGCATGCCAGCTGCTGCTGCTGACATTTCCCCATTCCTGAGTGAAGCCATCTAAGAATCTAAGCATTTGTTTTGTGCATAAAAAAAGAATTCCATCTGGTTCTGGTAAGAGGACTTGTTTCATACTATTCCATTAAAATAACTGTCATTCCTGCATTCATTATCTGTAACACATATTTTGTTTAGTTTCACATCAAAGCTGGAGCCAATCCCAGCTGATTCTAGATAAAAGGCAGGATACACCCTGAACAGCTCGCTAGTCCATTGTAGTGCCTACACAGATACAAACAACCATTCACATTCATACTCACACCTTCAGATTAGCCAAAGCCCAGTATACACCTTACCATTTTGGGCTGTCCCAGGTGAAAGATAACCAATGTGGAACGTCACACTGATTGCTTTGATCATGGTTCCTAAACGGTGGTCCTGTGTGAGATAGGTTCTAAGACAGTGTCATGGTCTTGAATTAAAACATATTCTGTGATAATTTTCTGACAGTGTTAGAAATTAAGGACAACCATCTCACAGTGAGTGTGTGCTGCTATGACCTATGTCTACTGACTAGGCTATAAAATTGCAACATAAAATGGCATAGTATCAATGAAACATAAAACCCAAATAAGAGGGAGGCAAAATGAAGGACTCTGGGTATGTAGGATAGCCATAAAGATGTCTGTACTATGCTTCCTCTACCTGTTTTTCCTTTTTTCCACATGTTTTTTTATTGTTTTTTGCATAGTATCATACAATTTAATAGGTTTCACCATTCATAGTATAGTCTACATACATTAATTCCTACCATCATATAGTCTATATACCTGTTGTACCCAGTGCATCCATTTGCACAGTGTAAATTGCATAATCTTATGATCATAGTCTGCTAAAATCGCATACCCTGTAAAAGGTTTAATGTGCATGTCTTTGGACTGCATGGGGAAAGCAAAGCACCCACAGGAAACCCATTCAAGCACAGAGAAAACATGCAAACTCAATGCAGAAACACCCTTGATGAGCCTGGGGCTCGAACCCAGGACCTTCGTTCTCTGAGGTCAGAGTACTAACCATTATGCCACCATGCCCCCCCCATTATTTGATGTAATCAGTTCTCACAAAAGTTTTGAGTATTCTTAACTTATTTGGTGTTATAGTGTATGCAGTTATTCAGTAAATGCCTGGGAGTGTTTATTTTGGAAACGCTAATTAAGAGGTAATTAAAAAAGAATTAGACTGCCTGAGCAAACCTCCAAAATGTAATGCGTTTCTGTGAAGATGTAGATCTTCTATCTACAAATCACCAATCATTCATCAGTGAGTCACTACTGTACTTTTCCATATAAGCTTAAATTATTTAACGGCATGTAAACACCCTCTGTCTGCTTTTCTGTCTGCAGAATCAAAATCGAAACCTGCCCACTGACAAATTTTAGTTCATGTAAACTTTTCATAGAAAGCCACAGCTATGTTTGGGCATGAAATAGTTCCCCCACAACCATTTCCTAATTTGAACATTGGTTGAGCAATAACAATCCCCACAGGCGTCCTCTCCTCAAACGCAAGCTGTGCTTTAGTTATTTCAGACACAGCTGAGTGAGGATTGGTACAGTGGCCACTCTGCACTTGGCTCTGTGGAGCTGAAAACAAGGGTTTGGAATCCAAATGACTGAAATAATGCTTCCTGTCTAATCTTTAGTGCTGTAGATATCCTGTTTGACTGAGACAAATCCCTGCGGGAGCTGGACAGTGCTGAACTAAGCTGACCTGCTCCCTTTCTCTTTTCGGGGGGATTTTCTGTTTATATGTGCCCTTGCAGGTCAGTGAACACTACTGGGCAGTATTTCTCTTCCACTCAGCATGCATTGCTTTAGTGTGCACAGAGGACTGAGTGAAGATTAGAGGGAAACTGAGGGAAAAGAGTGGGCCAGAAAAGTAATTTAGGTGAAAGTAAAACTTCAGAACATGCAGCAATCACCATGGGCAATAGAAAGTTTAAGGAAAAGAGAATAAGAGGAAGAGAACTTAGAATGGAATATCAGTAACTACCTCAGAGTGAATCAGCCTCACACAATAAACTGTTCCCTGTACACCTGCAAGGGGATCAAATGTGCTTTTCTAAGAGTCCCTTAATTATTCGCCACTTTAGCAGCCTGATCACTGCGAACCGTTAGCGGAGACAAGATAACGTTACTGCTAATTAATTACTGGTATTAAGTCTGACTTCAGCGTTAGATCAAACTGCCAGGAGACTTAACCAGTGGGCTTTATTAGTTAGAGATACCAAGCTGAATGATGATGAAGGAATCACTTGCATTTCATTTGCATAGCCTCATAGACATATGGGTTCACAGAAAAAACGGCATTAGTTATTTGCTTTCCCAGGGTACTTGTTTTAAATGTGTTCACAGCTGAGAGAAAGCACAACTGTAAATTAACAAGGGAGGACACTGTGTGTTATAAAAGCAGTTTATAATTTATAGGTTCCTGTGTTGCCTGTGAAGATAATTAGTATCACATAAAAAATAAAATAAAATGAAATACTGGTCCATCCCCCAGTCGACTGCATTATCGGTGTGCATATGTTTTAAATTATATATGCTAAAAGAGTTGCAGGAATTGTGTTTTAAGCCAAATTTGATTATTTTTGGAACAAGGTAATTTGTAAGAAAAGTGGGCAGTGGAGGCTCAGTAAATAAGGTTCTGGATTACTGATCAGAGGGTTGGAGGTTCAAGTCCCAGTACCACCAAGTTGCCGTTGTTGGGGATCTAATCAGTTATAAATGAGGTAAAATTGTAAGTCACTCTGGATAAGGGTGTCTGCCAAATGTATAAAAAAGTAGATCCCCAATTTTCAACAATTTTAGAGCCAGAAGACGATATGCTAATCTTTTTGCTCACTGATTCTCTGAGCTAGTTTATGGTCTTCTTGCATGTTTTCTTAGATGTAGTCGGGTGGATATTTCACTTAGACTTGGCAACCCTGTTGCCTGGTTACCTTAAGGTAACTTTTGTTGTACTGTACTTGATGCAGAGGTAAATTCTGGGTCAGCACTCTCTCTCTCTCTCTCTCTCTCTCTCTCTCTCTCTCTCTTTTAAATGGTTATTATAGTTCTTTAAATATTACAAACCGCACCACTAATCCAAATATACAGTGTATCACAAACAGCATGCCTAATGAATAAACTGTATTGATTTTGTCTAAAGTAACTAGTCTAAAATAACTGGAAATAATTACTGTCCTGCTGAATTCCATCACTGTGCCCATATCTACAAGTTCTTGATTGATTTTTGCCTTGAAAGTCGATCTCATTACAGACAGCTCTGCCTACAACCACTGTCTTCTGTTACACATCTTGAAAAACAAGACTACCACACCCATAACAAACTAGATTCATGTTTCTGGAAGTAATTTGCATTGCGCACTGAAGTTATTTAGTAGCAGGAAACAAACTGGCATAAATATGGCTATAAATTTATATAACTGAATGGAATATGAAATTAAACTGATCTATCAAATGCTCTTTGCTGCATTTTAACTTTTCTTAATATTGTAAACCGTAAACCATCAGCAACTGTAACAGCAGAGGCTAATCTATAATAGGAACTGGAATGAACCTTGTAATATTTCAGCCTCTCCTCTCAAACCCAATACCATAAGCATCTATCATCAAGAACAAAGCCAGCCCTTTTAATACAGACGGTGAGAATATTTCAGCAGGGCCATGGACACAGAGGAGGACCAGTTATTGGCTATAAGGAAAGCAGCTGAATGGAAGAAAAACCATAGGGATTTTCTACTACTGCCATGTCCCCTGGTCTGTCATTAAGCCAGGACAAAAAGAATGAAAAGAGCACACAGAGTGAGGTTTATATACAAAGGTCGCTTTCTCTTTTGCTCTATTTTTCACTCTCTCGTTCTGTTTCTTTGGCAATCTGGGTCCAATCAGTAATCAGCTTTAGCCATCATGTGTATGTGTGTTTGTTAGGAATTGTAAGATTCACCAATTCACATTAATGCACAAATTCAAGTTCATGATGTGCTTGCCCAGATATAAAAGGGTGCTTTCACCAAATCTCATGCAACTTATAGGCATAGCTTTAACCTCACTTCAAAAAAATGTATATTAATTAATTCACTCATTTTCTAAGGCGCTTAATCATAATTAGGGTCACGTGGAGGCTGGCGCCCATCTCATCCGACTCTGGCCGAGAGCGGGGTACACCCTGGACAGCTCGCCAGGCCATCGCAGGGCCAACACACACACACACACACACAAAACCATTCACACTCACACCTAGGGGCGATTTGGAACAGCCAATTAGCCTACTGGGCATGTTTTTGCACTGTGGGAGGAAACTGGGGTACCCGGAGGAAAAAATATATATCTCAGTTATAAAAGTCCTGTATTTTTCATACGGAAACAGCACTACTGCTGCTTCTACTCGCTGCTAATTTACCCTCCCTGATGAAAATGTAAAGCTCATCAATTTGTTGGCAGTGGGTACAGCACACTGCATTATAAAATCCTAAATCCTAACTAATATTTAAGAAGAATAAAAGAACTAAAATTTAAATATCTGCAACATATTAAATTATATACCATCATATTCTTTTGCACTGCACTGAATCAAATTGTGTTGAATAGCACGGCATCACAATGGGGTGAATAATATAGAATTAATAGCTTTGTCTTGTATATTGAAGGTTTTGGATCATCAGCAATGCATTCTCAGTGATGGAGTGTCTGTGTGTGCGCGTCTGTGTGTGTGTGTGTGTGTGTGTGTGTGTGTGTGTGTGTGTGTGTGTGTGTGGGTGGGTGTGTGTGTGTGGGTGGGTGGGGTTGTGTGTGTGTGTGGATGGGTGGATGGGTGTTTATGTACAAAGCACTTTTGTGAAGGCAATGCTACAATGACACCTTAATATCAATCCATATCAAACACCATTAATGGGTCAAATTTCACAATAACATGAACAAAAACTCAAATTAAGTGAACTAGGTACAAATTTATGGAAAAAAAAAATAAAAACCTTATCATGTCAACCCATGTTTATAAAAACGCTAGGGACAAGAACAGTGTCAGCACAAAAAATATCACACCAAGTCAATTCTTATTGAATTCATACCATTCATTTTAGCAATCTGTATGAATCATATACTGATGGGATATACTAAAAATATTTTAGAATTAAAGTGCTGTATATACTAGCTGTATACTGCCTTTACTAAACCTGTTAGAAGAAAACTCTAAAGTGATTCTGAAAGAACTACTGGGTATAATACTGCCATTTAATTAAACTGGCAGTTTTTTATGACAGCTGTAGCCATAATAGAGTCTCACTTTATATTCCCTCCTGCCACAATGTAATGGCTGTACTTTCCTGTAAAAACAATACCTGATAATGCAATCATATCTCCATGAGGGACACCCACATGAAACATGTTGATTTGAATTTACAGTGGTAGATTTATGATAGAAAAGACCATTTATTACAGAATAAAAGGTATGAAATGGGATAAATTTATATTGCATTCTCTTATACATAAGGAATTGATGGCAGGGTGGTGAGATGTGGCTAAAAGCAATGCAAACTTACTCTTACCACTACAGTGTTGATAGTTTTCCAACACCAGCACATCCTGAAGTTTTTTATTTATTAAAGTGGATGCAGTGGATACTTTGCATCATTTTATAATTACATTTAATACTGTGGACCCTTAGTTAAACAAGTTAAAAATGTATGTTATACGTTAGATTATAACAAGAGCACTTGGATAGCACAAATGTCCACCAAGCCCAGCAATCCCCCATATAAATCAAAACGGCAATAAAAACCCTCCTATCTCACAGTGTTAAAGAATCATATAAAAACTTGTGGATCCAGAATTTGATCCGGATCATCTCCAAAGTCTACTGTGGTTCAAATTTCATTAAAAAAAATACACACATAACTTTTTTTTACATAATTTTTCAAACAATCTAACACACAAACTGAGGGTAAAAGTTAACTTCCTTGGTGGAGGTAACAATCTTTCTTCACAAAATTTTTTTTTTGTCCTGGAGTCTTAAACATTGGCTGTTTTAAATGTCTAAAAAAAGAGAGAAGAAGAAAAATTGCTCCAGCTCTGTTAGACTCTGGAGACTTCTTTTCAAAAATACTATACAAATACTATATAAATTGATAAGTAAGGACTGTATGGAAGCCTACTATGACCTGTTTTTTTTTTTTTTTTTAATTGTTTTGGGTTTTTTTTAGAGTACACAGGGTGGGAGTGGGGGCAATTTTTAAGTTTAAAGTCAACAAGTTTAAGTTAAAAGTTAGAAATCACATCTGAGAAAAAAAAGTCTGGAATAATTTTTGAGGAAAAAAGCCTGAAAAAAAAAATTCAAACCTAATATCTGAGTCTAACGTCAACATTTTCAAAATGGATGACATGAATATGCTTATTAAGCTATATTTCAGAAGTAATTTTAAATACATGATGATTATTTGTCACTTGGCACGTAATCACCACATCCTAACCAATATTTAGAGTCTGAAAATGATTTCTGACTTTTTGCCCTTGCATTCATGAGAAAAAAAGCATGCATCCGTGGCCCTAACACGCTTCTGCAGGACCAAGAATTCAACATCACTATGATACAAACTATTTTAACAGCCTACAAAACAAAAGTTGGCATATTAAAAAGAGGTCCTTATCATCTCCAGTGTAAGTTAATAAACTCCTCAACAAGTTGAACTAATACGATACATTACATCCGTCATAACTCAGTCAAAAGGAATCAATTCTTTCTTATAAGGGCATTCTATAATCCCGCAGCTCCTCTTACACATCTGTGTACCATGCATGAAAAGTGGCCAAAACTGTGGTTTTATGAGTTAGGTGTACACTCAGCTGGGCTGTATGACAACAGCGGTACAAGTCGAAATGAGGGTAAATATCAAAGGCATGGGATTAATGCACAAGCCCTGCATATAAAGTCATGCACCTAATCATTAAAATGCATGAAAGCTTAAGGAGCTGAAGTGTTGGAGCGATAAGGAAAGAGCTGTCAGCAGCGATCTGCTTCCATTTAACACGATTGTAAAGTGACTGGCTCGTGGCACGCTGACAAACCACAGTATGGCTCTCTCTCTCTCTCTCTCTCTCTCTCTCTCTGTGTGTGTGTGTGTTTGCATGTGTACGCTGAGTTAATGAGAAGGAAGAGCCAGCAGTATTTAAACAGTGCAGAGCGTACGAGCTAAAATGCACACAGCACAGAAGGTACTGAAAGACTTGAACAAGGCTGTTTGGTTGTTCTGTCATTTCAGCAATGTGTTTCTACTTTCACCCTCAAACCATTTCACACACACACACACACACACACACACACACACACACACACACACACACACACACACACACACACACACACACACTGATGTGACAATGTGCACTTGTCCAAAACACAGGGTTATGACTAGGGCAGTCCACTTGTTTCCCAGCCAACAACCAAAGAACTCACTTTCATCTAAAGTCAATGGCCAGTTCAGGTAGCTATTCACACTGCCCTCTGTGAACGACGTGGTGCACTTTTACATGTTATGAAGCACCGACGTGAAACCAGGACAGAAATAAGAGTCAGCAGTCAAAAGGCTATCATGTCACACTGTTGGAAAGAACTGAAAAGTTTAGAATTACAGTTCTCAGCTCTCTAGTCTAAAATGAATCGGCTTTCTTCGGTATTGGATTTTATATTATTTGGACCAGAATAAAAGGACTGTGGTATCATTGCACTCTAAACCTCAAGGACAAGCACAAGAGGAAATGCACTGCATGCTAGAATTCAATAGCTTTTTTTAATACAATGTGAACAATAAATTCTGAGCAATATGATATGCTCTCACTAAGTGGACACCAAAACATCCTTGTATGAGCTTTATAGGATTACTGTAACATTAGCAACTCTCGTATCATCTGCATCAAGGCGTGTTAGTAGACAAATTAGGAGCGCGGTGTCATGGATACCGGGCTCGCAAGAGAAAGTCACCCTTGAGATCAGGACCGACTACAGAATCAACGCTCATTTGCATAGCCAAGGACTTCTGAGTGTTCAGGGAGCGCAACACCAGCTACTTTGTGTTCTTGATTTTGTTTTAAATATTTCTGAAACTGGGTGGCACAGTCGGGCAGTGGTTAGCACTGTTTCACAGCAAGAAGGCACTGTGTTCAATTCCCGGGCTCGGGGCCATTATGTGTGGAGTTTACATGTTCTCCCTGTGCTTACATGGGTTTTCTCCGGGTATTCCAGTTTCCTCCCACAGTCCAAATACATGCACAGTAGGATAATTGGCCATTCCCATTCACCCCTAGGTGTGAGTGTGAATGGTTGTGTGTGTTGGACCTGCAGTGGCCTGGCGAGCTGTTCAGGGTGTACCCTGCCTTCGCCCAGAGTCAGCTGAGATGGGCACCAGCCTCCCTGTGACCCTAATTAGGATTAAACGGCTTAGAAAATGAATGAATGAATGAATGAATGTTTCTGAAACTGAAAGAGCACATCAATGTGGGCAACCTGGACAACCCTAAGGACCAGTTTGGGAAACACTGTTTTAAAAGTAGTCTGTATTTTACTCCCTGCAGAGTCTCATTTGCAATCGAACCATTAACAAGCTGTCCTTCCCTCCAACCGCACCCCCATCTCATGCAACTATGTATAACTAATAGGATTGGCTTTTAAAGAAAAAGGGCAAAGCTAAGCGTGTTCTTTCACTGCACTGGATAAGAGAAGAGGTCATTTCCAGGCTGGAAAAGTGTAAACAGAAGCCTAAAATGAATAAATTAGTCAGAGACATTGCAACACAGATTCTTCCTAGGGTACGAGTGAAATGAAATGATAAGTACAGAAGCCACTTTAAACTTTACTACCTGAACCATGAAGCCATAAATACTAAACATCTCTTATGATGGACAAGTATATATTGGAATTATTACCCAAAGATGACACTACAGATTTTTTCTAAAAGTTACAAGGTTGTTCATTCTTCACCTAATACCTTTCTTTTACATAAAGCAGGCAGAGTATACATCATTCATTCTGAGCAAAAAACATGACTATATCCGCAGGTTTCTACTCAAACATGTAAACAAGATTAAAAATCTTACTAACATCCAACAGAAATGGTAACTTAAGAAATCTGAAGAACAAAAATGTATCTTAAATCAATATAAATCAAATCAAGCACGTATGGGTATGATGGACAGGTGTCCAGATACTTTTGGCCATATATTGTACTTAAAAACTGTGGCCAAATTCTGATAAACATCAAAAAAAATAGATGGTGGGAAATAGGTTGTACATAACTGGATTCTTTCTCTGCTATTTTTTGGGCATCTCTACTTTAATAAAACATATCTATCAGGAAACTTTATAAACGTGCCACGGCTTTCTGGTTCCAAAAAGAGATACAGCAGTAAATGCAGTCAGCCTGCCTAAAGACCTCTCTAATCCATGTGATTTTTCATGATTTGATGTTTTTTTGCACAGCTGGGTCCTAGAGAAACAGATTTCCTACAGTAAAATCAATTCGTTCACACTTCGTGGGCTGAGAATTAACTGGATCTATCTCCATTTTGTAAAAAACCCACGACTTGGCAATAATGTTATTTCTCCATGAGTAGATTAGGTTAATATAGACGGAAGCGAGGTGTCTTTCTGGAGAACTGGAATGAGCTCTTTAAATAAAATTTTCTCCCTTTTCATTCTTGGAGTAAGCAGACCAGTTTTTTTCTTACTTCTATTGGATAAGAGAAACAAAGAGAGAAGTCAAAAATGCCTGAACTATATATAGTAGCCTATAAATGTCAAAATGTAATCATGTGCAGTTTCCCCAGGCCATTACACATATATTAATATGAAATAGGTGAACTGAAGTGTCTGACTTCTCTAATGTATTTTTAGAGCAGCCTATATTTTGTCAGGTTCAGCATTGCATCTAGAAAAAAAAAGGAAGAAAAAATTTGTGTCAGATTGTGATTACATGGCACGATGGCACAGCGGTTAGCACGCCCGCCTCACAGCAAGGTCCTGGGTTCAAGTCATGGGCCCAGGTGGTTCTGTGTGGAGTTTGCATGTTCTCCCCATGCTTACGTTCCTCCCACAGTCCAAAGACATGCACATTAGGATAATTGGCCCTGGGTGTGACTGATAGTGGGAATGGTTGTGCGTGTGTTGGCCCTGCAATGGTCTGGCAGGCGGTTCAGTCTGTACCCCGCCTTCGTCCAGTGTCGGCTGAGAAAAGCTCCAGCTTCCCTGCCATCCTAGTAGGATTACGTGGCTGGACAACTGACCGAGTGAGACTGTGATTAGTTGGGATTAATGTACTGTATATGCACATGGAGCCTATGCGTAAACTTCAGTGTTGTATTAGACAGTGATCCCCACAGTGCAGCCTTGTTTGTTGTTAAGCCATGCATGTACACAGAAGAGTCACAGGGTCACAGGGTGAGCAGCTCGTGTTTAGGATACTCACCGCCGACGAACTGCACACCTCCTGCCACGCGGCCCACGGTGCGGGAGATGAGCTCGGACACGCAGCAGCCCATCAGCGCCGTGAGAGCCACAAGCAGCAGCAGCCCGCAGCCGGTGCCCGTGATCACCGTGCAGATGCGCCACTCCACGCTTGGGATGCCTTGAAACGAGGCGTAGCGGCCGCATTGCTCCAGCATCACCGTGGCTTGCCTGGCCTCATCGCGCACCGGGTACGAGCAGCGGCGGAATGTGCCAAAAGACACCGGCTTGTCCATCTGAGATCCCAGCAGCCAGTACGGCATGAAGAAGCCCACGCAGCACGCCGCTGCGCTCAGCAGGGATACGAGCGACCACACCACACCCGCACACGTTAAACTGGAGGCCATTCTCTTCTATATGATACGCACTTCCCAAAGATTTCCTTTCTCTGCACCAGGAAAAAAAAACTTGATTCCTCTGGCTCTTTATTCTGTTTACCCCCACGCGTTTTTCACCATGGTTCTGTACGCACTGCGTTCCTTCTCCTACCACACACACACACACACACACACACACAAAGTTAGATCATGTATAAGCACACATATACTTCCCCAGTGCATGACTAAGTTTAGTGCACAACAGCTGGAAAGTAGAAAGTTAAGTGTGTATTCCTGGTGTGAGCATGTGTAGCATCTATACTGCATAACAAGCACTTCAGGAGTCGCTTAGAACTGTCTGCATGCTTTATCACCTGCACATCTGTTTACACTGGACAGCTGTGCCTATGAACAATCATCAGTGCAATAAAAAGATATGATATTAGTGAGGAGCAAAACCCTGCATGTGGAATCTCACCCCCTGTTGTCTCAAGTCCAAATCTGCGATGATCTGTCCCGCAGTCGGAATCCAAACTTCCTCTAAGATCCGGACGCGCTGTCTGCTTTAGGACGTGCTTGCGAAAGTTCCCCGACGCGCTTCTCTTTCACTGCGCACCCAAGAACAACAGGACAGAGCTGCACATCCCGGGTTCCGACCCTCACATCCAGAGATCTCAGTGTGCAGCGCACCGCTTGCGCTCCGAGAACAGAACAGCGCGAGCGCAAAACTGGAGACACTATGTGTGTGTGTGTGTGTGTGTGTGTGTGTGTGAGAGAGAGAGAGAGAGACAGACAGAGAGAGAGAGAGA
>JAQMYF010000013.1:12588337-12604906 GCA_030014195.1 Neosilurus mollespiculum | reverse complement strand
CCCCCCCCCCCCCCCCCCCCCCCCCCCACCCCCCCACACACCCCCACCCACACACACACACACACACACACACGCCCGTGAGGACTGTATATTGCCATAATTATAAATGCAGTGTAATGGTTTATTTGATTTTTTTAAATTTATTTGTTTGTTTGTTTGTCTGTTTTTTAATGAACTAATGACAGGTTATATGATTAAATCTAACTACAACAGTCATCTCACTAACCACAGTGATATATATATATATATATATATATAAATGCAGGTTAAAACAAGAAGCAATTTTATGGACTACAAAAATGTCCCTTTAAGGACAAACCGGTCATTTATTTTCTTTGTATAGGGAAACGGGGTTTTAGTCAAGATATTAACCCCCCCCCCCCCCCCCCCCCAAAATACACACACATCAGATTTTTCATTATTACCATCTTCATAATAAATTACTACTGACTGAAGTACAAAGTGATGTTAATTATAGGTAATGTTTCAGGAAATAATACAACCAGAAGGACATGGGTTTGATTCCCGGGCTCGGGGTGTTTCTGAATGGAGTTTGTATGTTCTCCCCATGCTTGCGTGGGTTTCCTCTGGGTACTCTGGTTTCCTCCCACAGTCCAAAAGTATGCACAGTAGGCTAATCAAATTATCCCTAGGTGTGAGTGTGAATGGTTGTGTGTATTGGCCCTGCAATGGTCTGGCGAGTTGGCTGAGACCAGCCTCCCCACAACCCTTATTAGGATTAAGTGGCTTAAAAATGGATGAATGAATGAATATTTGTATTCTATTTTTACTAAAAAGGATGTTTTTGTTGTTTTCTTTTTGTTCCCTTTGGGAACAGAACATTCTACAAGGTTTAATCATCATGTATTCATGTCACCACTGGGACAGCTGGTCTCCACTAAGAGATAAATAAACCCACACATAAGAGTCTAGACACATTTTTTTGCAGCCAGTAAGTCCTTTAAGGGTAAAGCATTTCCACAAAATCACTGCTTTTAACTCAGCATAGTGGGCACAATGCCCAGATCAGAACAAAACTAACAGTGATGCCTGATCCATGTGTCATTAGACTGCTAGACTCACCTAGGCTATCAGATTTCCCCAAATGAACGGTGCTGAACATTACACATATTTAATGTATGAATAGATTTCTTATACATTACTATTCAGATATGGGGACCAGTAGGTAAATCCTGTATGTATGATATTAAAGTTATCACCTTATGGGTTTAAAAATGTAAAATAAATGAAATGTAATGGTAAAAACACAAGCATTCACTCAGTTCTACTTAAAATCCAGACATGCTCATTAGGCTAATTGGCAATTCCAAATTGCCCCTAGGTGTGAGTGTGAATGGTTGTGTGCGTTGGCCCTGTGATGGACTTGTGAGCTGTTCAGGGTGTTTCTTACCTTCATCCAGAGTCAGCAAAAATAGGCTCCATCCTACCTGCAACTCTAGTTTGGCAAATTTATGAATAAATTTATACATATCACACTACTGAGTTTATAGAGGTTACATGAGGGTTACATTTAGGTTGCCATGATAAAGCCATTGCCTCTTTCTGACTTATTTTATTTTTGTCTATTCATAATATTTCATTGTTTCTGATCTCCAAACAAATGGAATATAATACAAAAGACAACTTCTCTTACTCCTTTGCCAAACTGCTTAACCCCACTAGGGTTGCAGGAAGGATGGTGCTCAGCCAACAGTGGGCAAAGATGGGGGTACACCCTGAACAGCTCACCAGTCCAACACACACACACACACACACACACACACACACACACACACACACACACACACACAGGCATTCACGTTCAGTCCTGGAGGCAATTTTGGAACCGCCAATTAGTCTAACGTGCATGTCTTTGGACTGTGGGAGGAAACTCATGCAAGCACATGGAGAACATGCAAAGCATGCAGAAACACCTTAGCCCAGGAATTAATCCCAGGACATTTTTGCTGTCAGGTGATCTTGTTAACCACTATGCCGCCGTGCGGCCCAAAATACACAATTTTTAAATGATCTTGGGATTAATTAAAGGAAAATCCCCTACCAACACCTACACAACCCATTTGTAAAAGTAATTTGCCTTTAGTCACTCAAACCCTATTTAATTATTAAAGCGTTCAGTTAGGCAAATCACACCAAAGATTGATTGTTGGCATAGAATGTAGACATCACTTAAATACAACCTTTTCAGAAATGTGAAGCAACATAAAAGATCTTAGCTAGATTCCCACAAGGATAGTAAGAAGAATATTAACGTGTGCACATGGGCCTGCATTCATATGAATATGATTAGGTCAATTTATGAGTGTCCTTTACTCAGAGTCATTTTGATCATCTCCTCATTTCTGACCTTCCTCACTCTCAATTAATATGACTTTGACTTCCTGTGGGCCATCTGTCATGGTTGTGTCGCGACTATTTAATAAAAAAAAAAAAAAAAAAAAGAAGAAGAAGAAAAAAGAAGCAACAGAGTGTGGAATGGACTGTGAATATATGTGTGTATACTGTATCTCACACCGGTTGAATTATGGCTTTCAGAGCTGCACGACTTCTACAGTACTAAAAATGCCAACAAGTGCGAACAATCTGTAGCAGGAATACAGAGATACACCAGGGAGGTGTTGTTTGTTGAGTGCAGGAGATAAAGTTTGTGGTGCATGCTGGGGCATTGGAGTTTACAGAAAGGAGGCACTGCTGTGAATTATTCAGAAACCCACTGCACATAAAACCTTAACCCTGCTTCTGACCTTAACGTTTCCTACATTCTAAATGTATTTAGTTTCATTATTTTACTCCAATGCAGTAATTTGTAGAAGAGATATATTTAAGGTCAAGGACATTACTCTTTACTCTTTACTCACAATATCAAATTTGGGAAACTTATAATATGATTGTGGTGGGGCATTTGATCCTGTATTTACGTCCTGTTTAAACTTACAATTTTTTCAAAGGCATAAAAAAATATTGTTTAACACCAAAAAGTGTGTAATTTAACACTATTCTCTCTTTACTCCACTTATCTCTTAAGCTTATTCTGGCTTAAATACATATAGGGGTAATAAGGCATTGGCAATCCATCTGTTAGCTTCTTTTCAGGAGGAAACCTGACAATATGAAGAAAACTTTTGTGGACATGAAGAATCATGCAAAACTGTGCACAGACAGTAAGTAAACTGGAAAAACCCAGACAGCTGCTGTTAAGTGGCAGGAATACCTGCTGAATTACACTATGCTGCCCTATTAGGTATAAAATCAATAAACAACCATTGTTTAATTTTACCTTAAGGACTGAACTGCTTGCACAACTAACAATTATAGATTGTTTTGTGAAAGCAACAGAAAATTGTCAATTTATTTATACTTTTTACAGCTAATAAAAGATGAACATATCCATTCTAGGCTGGACAAAACTCTTGTCGCAATCATTTAACATCAAATTCTGTATCAAAGTAATTAATAAAATTTGTAAAATATAATAAGTCAAAATTATTAAAAAATAATGAAAACTGCTTGAATAACTAAATATACATAAAATACAGGTATTAAAGCAGCGTTTGGGCTAAAACTGTAGAAACCTTCAAGTTCTCCTAAAAGCAACCTAATTTGCAAGCAGTAGTAAGAAATTTCAGACACCCTTGGTACACATAGATAAACTCGGAAATGCAAGGAAAACTATCCACAAAACAACTGACTGCACAAAAGTTGTAGTTCCTCCTGATGACTCCCTCAAAAGCTCCATTAGGACTCATAGCTAGCAATGTCTGCTTCAGCATCAACTCTACATCATATTATTTCTTGCAATGGTCACCATACACCATACAGGTTCTGTACAAGACACAGCTAGAACACCATGACATGCTGTTATTAGCAGAAACATGGAGAAAAAAATATTTAAGATGAGCTGCCATCTATAATAGATTACTCGTGTATTAAAAATGGATTACAAGTGTCTTGGGATTCAAGAATTTTTAGTAGCACCTACAAATTCTTATTATTTGTAATTTGAACATCTTGTGTCTGATTCTTTTAATATGATAATTATTCATCATGACAAGCACCTGGGAGTCTGGTACGATCATGGCCATGTTTGCAGAGGAATTTTTATATATTTATACTACAATATTATATATTTAATTATAAACAAGGCCATTTGATAATTTTTCTGTAATAAATATAGTCTTGAAAGTGAAATTAACAAGACGTTTGTCCAGGCAAAGACGGGAATGTTTAAATTTAAGAAGCTGTAAAGATTAGAAGAAATTTATTTCCAATACTGCTGCGAGCACATAATATTCAGTACCATCAGAGGGTTATTTTAAGACATAGGTATGAAATCGGTTAATAGGTTATTGAGATATGGGCTTTTATACATCAATGTCCACATGTGTGACAAGACTTTTGTCAGTGGCTGACAGTAAACTTTTGTTAATTATGTTCTTAGAATTAAAACAGAATTATACATTTTTAATACTAGCAGGTTAATTAGATATATTATTAATATTATTGCAGATACTGTTGCTGATCATTTGAGGAACATTTTTCTCTTTTAGTATTTTACAGGGAGCGGCACGGTGGCATCCGCCGCACGGGAAGAAGGTCCTGGGTTCGAGTCCCTAGCTTGGGTGCTTCTATGTGGAGTTTGCATGTTCTTGCGTGGGTTTCCTCCGAGGATTCCGGTTTCCTCCTTCAGTCCAAAGACATGCACGTTAGGCTAATTGGCTGCTCCAAATTGCCCCTAGGTGTGGATGTGAGTGTGATGGTTGTGTGAGGGTTGGCCCTGTGATGGTCTGGTGAGCGGTTCAGGGTGTGCCCTGCCTTAGCCCAGTGTCGGCTGAGATAGGCTCTGGCCTCGCTGTGACCCTGATGGGATTATACTTTGCGGAAAATGAGGGAGTGAGTATTTTTATATTGTGTCTCCCGGCCGGAACTCGTTGTTGAGGATCGCTTGTAGCAGAGGGACGAATATCTGCGATGCTCAAAACAGCTTCCTGGTGGTTGACGTGGTTTGTTTACGATGGCAGATGCAAAAGTGGACATTTCTTCTGACAGTTTGAGTCTGATCCCAAACAACGGTAATGTTTCCTCTCAGCCTAATAATCCGCTGTCAAGGAAGCTTAATAAGATTCTGGAAACCAGGCTGGATAATGACAAGGTAAGAGACGGATTCATTCAAACTAGCTTACAGGCTAGCTGTTAGCACTGTAGCAGGTGTTGAACTAATGCATTTATTCAGAGTTAAAATCATTTTAAAGTTACTGATAAAAGTGCAGAGATATCAAATCTGTTCACTAACAATTACAAGTCCTCCTAATGAATATTAAATAAATATAATCCAAACAGTCAGCTAGCTTACTCCTAACTAATAGTAATTACTCCTAACTAATAGAACAAGTTGTGTTTATATAACAGTTCTACTTTCTTTCTTCATTTATTCACTTATTACTTACCAGGTGTATTTCTTTCTCCTGACTGCTTTTATGTCAGATTATTTAGTTATATGTTGATTTAAGGTTTTTATTTCTCCAAATAATGTTTACCTTTAAACAAATAAGTGAAATGGTAATTATTATAATAGTACCAGCAACAGTAATATAAAATAAATGATCTTGAATTTACACTATATTATATGATTCTTTATTATGTTATATGCACATTAAATCTAAAGTGTTTTTCAGTTTGAGAGTTTAAGCGCAGTTTCTTCCCATTATTTCATTGCAAATGTCTACTGGGAAAAAGAAACTCGAATTAGATCTGAATCTGGCCTCTCGGATCCAGTAAAAATGAAAAGAGGAGAACAACAGGGCTGCGTTTTACCTCCTCCCTATTTAATCTATACGCTGAACACATCTTTAGAGAAATGGAAAGAACGCCTGGACTGAATGTAGGAGGTGTTGTAATTATTAACTTACGATATGCAGAATGATCTCAAATGATAATGATGATTTTTCCCCCACATTCAATCCACTTTAAAAATTAATACATACATCAGCAAACAAATGAATAAATAAATAGCTAAAGAGTGTTAAAATATCCTTCATCATCATCACCATTATTATTATTATTATTATTATACTTGTTGTTTAGCATCATCATTATTATTGTTGTTATTCTTGTTATTATTATGATTATTGTTGTTATTATTGTTATTTTCATTATTATTATTATATTTATTATTATTATATTTATTATTATTATTATTATGAATATTTTCAAATACTGAGGGTTGCTATGAGCCATAACATTTTTGTACCAATTATACAAATGTAATATTTTAATATCCTTGAGTTTTATTTAAAAAGAAACCTGTAGTGGGGATCGCCAGAGAAATAAGCGATAAGAGGTGAAATTTTCTCAAGCGATACGAAGTGGGTGAACTGAGCTGAACCTTCACGTGACGTGATTCGAGCGATTAACAATCAGAGTCTAAACATCCTGTGTTTAATGGCTGCACACAGAAACTGCACACAAATATATTATCTGGAAGCTCCATGCTTGGCTTCATTGAAATCATTTGTTCCTTGGCCCTTCTCCACCTTCCCTGAAAATTTCACCTAAATTCGTTTTTTTTTTGCGTAAAGTTAAGTAGTAGGGAATTAGCTCGATGCTGAGGACATAATTAGAACATGTGAGGGAGTTACCTAGGCAGCAAGAGTTGACGACACTTCAGCGGCAAAGCAATATGCTTCCCTCACGAGGCGTTTTTGCGTGTAGTTCAGCGACAAAGTGATTTGTGTGTCTCTCGTGGCTTCCTGTGTTATTTTGGCTTAATTTCTGTACTGCACTTTTAGTTAATGAATAAAATTTATTTTTTTACTCAGCTTTCATTTTGAGTATAAGGTTTCTTTTTTGTCTTCTTCTTTTACTTCTTCTTCATTTTATGGCCATTGCAAGCTGCTTTGTAGTGAATAATAAGCCTCAGTTTTGAATCTTTTCTTCATTATTAGGAGATGCTGGAGGCTTTAAAAGCTCTGTCAGTTTTCTTCACTGAAAACAGTCTTCGCACGCGGAGAAACCTGCGAGGAGACATCGAGCGGCGCAGTTTATCCATCAATGAAGAATTTGTGGGAATATTTAAAGATGTGAAGGAGGTGTGCTGGTCCTTAATTCGAATGTTGCAGTAATACAGAGAACATGTTTATTCACTAAATAGATTTTTACAACCTTACAGAACTTTGTCTTATTTTTCCTTAGGAGCTGGACAGCATACATGAAGATGTTCAAGCCATGAGCTCCTGTTGTGAAGAAATGACCAATAGATTAAAGGTATACTGCTCTTTTGGAGTCTTAGCCAAAACTAAATAACAGGAATAAAAAGCAGTGCTGCTTTGGACTGTGTTTATTTCACTTTGCAGTGTGGTGACGTTTACAAAATGAAGTGCTGTTCTTTTTAATAGGCAACCAAGGAACAAACCCAAGACTTGATTTTGAAAACCAACAAACTACAGGGAGAAAAGTAAGTTGAACTAAAATGGCAAAATATGGTGAAATAAACCCTGGGTTTACACTGGGGCACGATGTCCACGATTAAAAAAAGCGTGGCTCGCCATGATTTATGAGCACACTGGGAGCACGATTGGGGTATAAAAAGGAGGCAGGATGCATCTAAGAGATGAAATTTTGAAGGAATCTTGTTTCCAAGTTCATCAAGATCCCCTATGATAGCGCATCGAGGTCTGTAATGCTCTGTTAAGGTCTGGTAAGCTCTAGTAAGCTCTACTACGATTCCCATGTTCTATCAGGTTTGATATCAAATCGTAATAATCATGGCTAAATTTTTGACAGTCAAAAATTGTGCCATGATCAGCACAATCATCACTAATCTACCATGTTCCCTCAATATCATCACGATTCGATCCCATGACACCCCCCCCCCCCCCCACACACACACACACACGATTCTCTCAGTTCACAGAGATTGTGGACATTGTGTCCCCAGTGTAAATCCAGGGTTAAACACGTTGTTTGATTATTCCCAGTTTGTATATAGAGACATGTTTTGTTAAATTTTTAAAGTTCAGTTTGACTCTAAAGGAAACTGATCTTAAAGCATTCATATTAAAGCAATTAATTCATTAATCATTCATAATAATTCATTCATCAAGTCTTAATTCCTCAACGTTGAATTCCACAGTGAGAAAACAATGTCCAGTTACATGTTTTGTGAGTTGAGGGAAGAAAAATGTTGAAAAGAAAAATGATTTCCATTCTAATGCTATAATGCTAATAAAAAAGAAGGCAACCACAACACAGAAGATTCTGATGTCACGTACCAAAATACACTCTCTGCCAGTTTTTGTTGGTGCTGCAACACGCAGACACACAAACACACACACACACACACACCATGTTAATTTCTGATGACGTGCTCAGAGGACGTTAGGTTAAAAGAAGGCTGGGAGCATGTGGCAACCATGATGTATTCATGGAAACATTCTGAGCATCAAGTATATTCCCTTCTATAAGTAGGACAGTTTTCTCATCACAGAAATTCAAAATCAACATAACCGAAAAAAATCAACATAATCAATCAAACCATATGGAATGATTTAGTGAGTGAAGAAATGAAAAAATATGTGAACACTATGCCTAAAAGGTTAAATGCTACAATCAGAGTAAAGGGTGACCACACTATATATTGCATTTTTTTTTTTTAAAAAAGAGACTGTTATTTTTGTTATTACTATATATTGTTGTTTGTTTACTTATTCTCATCAATAGGATCCAATATTACATGAAATAAATAATTGAATAGTACTTGATTTCTGATTTATCTTCATTTTGTTAACTGTATAATCATCACTGCACACTTAGTTACTTCGCTTGCTAAACCATTCCATATGGTTTGAAGTTCATTCATTGTTTATTAGCCATACTTTTACCTCAATATACTTGTTGGAATGATATGTTTGATGCTCATTGCCTACAATAGAATTTTTCAATACATTTTCACCAAAAAATTTATAGAGGAGTAATTTTTAAGTTCTTTTTATTAGGAGCCCTTTTAGACAAAAGTGGTGGCATATAATCTTCACTGCATATATATATACATATATATGTGTGTGTGTGTGTGTGTGTGTGTGTGTGTGTATGTATATATATCTCGAAAAAGGAAAAACATAAGAAAAAATTTTTGGGAAAGAGTATTTTAGAGAACAAGAAGCATATAATACTCGGGTCACATGATGTGACGTCATCGTTATGTTATCATGACGTGAAAGAAATAAAAAGCTAATGATATTCTTGTGTTACTGAAATGTTCTCTAAAGCTACAGTTTCTTAGTAATGTACTAAGTATGTAATGTAATAATGTGTTTGGTTACCGCATTTTTATTCCTTTCTTTAAACTAGAAAAATTCTTAGATTTCTCCTTAAATTAATTTTACTGTGTAAAGCTGCGTTGTGACAATGTCAGTTGTAAAAAGAGCTATACAAATCAAACTGAATTGAATTGAATTGAATTTAAACAAGTTATTAAAATGAATTAATCTTGATTTACATAGGATAGGTGTATGGGGTTTGAGAGTGCCCATGAAAAACTTGTTAAGTAAGGGAACTTACACAGGAGCTCCACTTTTTGTCAGTACCCAATTCTGTATATTCTCTGAGATATAGTGGAGTAGCAGTACAAGTTTAAAGTTGCATAAAGTGGAAACGCTCATATAAAGTACAAGTACCTTAAGTTAGTATCCAAGTACAGCACTTGAGTAAATGTACTTGGCTACGTTCCACATCTACTTAACAGTAAGTGTTTTTCTAGCAGGCTCAGTCAGTATTTTGTGTTCTCATAAAATGTGAAAAGAAATGTGAAAAATGGAAAAACTATCATTATATTAATGGCCAGTGCTCTTGAGACTGGCTTTGCTTTACTGCTGGTTAAAAGAGGATAGTCCTTCCTGGAAGGTTGAGTGCAAACAAAGGATTACAGCTTGATATCTCTCAGCACAGCAGTAGCATATGTATGAGGAGGTTAAATCTGCTGAAGGTACATTCTTTTATTCTGGGCAGTTTGGGGTGCAATAAAGTGCAAGCTGATCAGATTCATTACCAACATGAATAGAATGAACACCGAAGCTGTGAATCTCTTAGATTGCCAGTGGAAATGAAAAGACTGTAGATCAGCTTGTGATGGGATTAATAGTAGCTGTCTAGACCAGGCCTTGGACCCAGTGTATTAGAGCAGTTTTCAGATGTGTTTTGTAGAGCAGAGGTCAGCTTGCTATTGTGCAAAACTAATTTTAAACCATATTGTTTAACACTGTGTATTTGAATGATTTATGAAACCCAGTTCTTTATTTTGAGTTCTTCCTTTATGATGTCATTATTCATAATTAATGAATAATTCATAGTTAATAACATTCTTTGGGATTAAAGAGAACTGAGTTGGTTTTCTTATTTCTATGTTATTTTAAAAACTGTGTGTAAATTGCATTTATTATGTACTCTTTATAACATATTGTGGGGACAGTGGTTAGCCTAAGTGATTAGGATGCTGGGCTCACGATCAAGAGGTCATGGGTTCGAATCCCCGTTAGACCCCCACTGTGCTAAGACCCCTGGGTGAGGTCTCGACCACAAGTGTGCTTCTGTCCACCCAGCAGTATAAATGGGAACCAGTAAAAATAGTTTGCATACACTTAGCCTAAAGATATTTGAACTCAGGTTTTCGCAACTCCAAAATTTTCAGATTTTCTTCAACCAGTCACCCATAACATTACCAGCATTATGATCACTGAGAGGTGAACATTGATGATGTAATTACAGTGGTACCTGCAAGGGATTGGGTTGTATTAGGCAGAAAGTAAACAGTAAGTTCTTGAAGGTGATGTGTTGGAAGCAGGAAAAATGGGCAAGTGTAAAGATCTGAGTGAGTTTGACAAGGGCCACATTGTAATGGCTAAATAACTGGGTCTGTTCATCTCCAAAACAGCAGGTCTTGTGAACTGTTCCTCGTATGCAGCCTGAGGAAGGACCAATAACAAACTGGCAAGAATTTCATGGGTGAACCCACAGAAGGGCTACTGTAGCACAAACTGCTACTGAAAGCTGTCGGAACACAGTACATTGCAGCTTGATGAGTATGGGGTTGACAAGCTGCAGACCTGTCAGGTGGTGTTAATGTTTTGGCCAATTCGATTAGGGCAACTACTTTGTTTTTATCAGAGTTATTTTTAAACTAATTGCTTGAGACTTATTCATTTATTTCAACTTTAGTTCACTTGCAATTCCGGTGGGTCAAATGTTTGAATGTATTAAGCTAACTGTCTCTTTAGATAGTTTCCAGAAATTGATGTAATGCCTTTTAGGAGCATCAGACTTCCTAGTTATCCTAAATGTAAGCATACTTGTGGCTGTAAACAGGCCTAACATCAGAGATGTTATTTTGGTTTGATACCTCTGGAAAATTTTAGGCAATCCAGCAAAGACCTGTGAACTTAACCTGTGAACTGTATTCGTCTGGTTCATTGGAGCATGCGGAATGCGTGAAAATATAAAAATCTGTTGACTATGCAGAGACTGCATCCTTCAGGAATTAACTCCTAGGGATAATGTTTGGTTTGAAAAGACCAACTAAACCCTGAAACAACGACAACAAAAAAGAAGGAGTGAAGGCATTACTTACCAAAGTATGTATGTCCACTATTAGCAGCATTCTTCATTCACATGGCCTGGAATAATGATGTGCAAGGACGAAGACCCCATTTGAATAATGATCCCTGGGATGAAGTCCTGGCCTTTTGGAAGAGTGCTTTCTGGTCGGATGAAGCAGATCTTGAATTGTTTGGCTGTAATGTATTGAGGAAAAAGGTATGGCTTTTAATCTGAAGGACACCATCCTAACTATAAAGCATGGGAGTGGCAGCGTCATGTGGGGTGCTTGAAAAGGGACTGGTGCACTTCAGAATATATATATGGCATCATGAGGAAACAGGACAAGTAGTAAATTGAAATAGATTTTTTTTAAGTATTACTGTGAATTACATCTTATGGAAATAAATTAGACTTAAAGGGTACCTGTGGTGAATTATTTGTGGTAAACTATTTAAAATGATCACGTAGGACATCAGCGGATCCTTCTGGCAACATCAGTCCTTGCTCCTTGTGAAAGTATGTGTGGGTGCTGCCACACTGGACATGTTCAGAGACATGTTGCCTTCCTAATTGGCTGGTAGTGTCGCAAATTCGTTGGATTGGCTGGGCTGCGTCACTGACCCTGCATTTCATAACACATGCACAGAGATCTCGGAAAACATTTCTTTTTGTTCCTAAACCAACTGACGACAGGAAAGCCGAGCTGGCAAAACGTTAGCTGAGTAATCCATTTTGGTTTTACCGTCACGCTCATCTCTGGCAGAGTCACTAGAATGTGACGCTTCACTGTCTCCACAAGAGACTCCTCCCTCTCTGGTTCAAATAGATAAACATTTACACCCATTTCCTCGAAATTGCTAGCCATAGTTGCTTCTTGAACATGTTTTTTATCAGCTAAAATGTCGCATGCTGGAAAGATCTGCTTATTTACTTGTGCTGGTCAAAACAGACCAACGAGTTCATGTCATTCCTGGAGAAAAATGACGGTTAACCATTGGTTTAGCCCTGCTAATATTACATAGCTGTGTGCATTTCATGGTCACTTATGTTAAAATAAGCATCTGTATTACTTAAACTTATTACAGATGAACAAGTTATGCTGTAAGGATGACCGATACTGGTACCCTTTAACCTAAGACATAAACTTTTGTAGATGGCATATACAGTCTGTATGGACTGGGAGAGGAGGGGTGTACGATTTAAATTTCATTAGATCCTTTAAAAAATGAAAGGAAAATCCAGTTTTCCATTTTTCTCATACACTGTCGCACTTTCCTTTTCTTCACTTTACATTCCTTATTAGCATGATTAGTGGTTAGAGTCGATTCTTATTGAAGTGTGAATGAGGTTAATTAAAGGTGGATACTTCTAAGTCTTCAAGCTAAAATTGTAATTCTCTGCATTGAACAACAACACGTGCCGTTTCTGCAGTCTGGTAAAAGTATAGAGAAAACCTTATTTTTAAATGATTAGAATTAAAAAAGATAAAAATAATAATACAAAAATTCTACTGTCGAGCATGTTGTCAGATCTTTATTTGGTCTTTGCTTTGCCGCTTTGCATTACATCTGAGGAATGTAAATGAGGGTCCATAGATTAATAGATAAGTCAGATATTCAACAGTTGATGAGGTCTGATGAATTTTTCATAAGCTGTCTCTTTGAGTGTTATTCTTATCGCACTTCAGCGCAGCATGTGTAATTAATAGTGTCATAGCTCTTGTTGGCTGCTTATTGTAAATTCTACTGATTGTGGTCCATGACACATATGACAGCAACGCTTGGCCCTGGGCAATACAACATGAGTATGCGGTGCAGTGAATGATGAACCAACTCTTCATCTTTTCGCCACCCGCAGATCAGCTTTACTGCCCCTGCTAGTGGCACAAAGTTGTTTATTTCCATTGAGAGGCTGCCAATAAAACTCATTTGGGCATAATTGATTAGAGGGAGAAGCGATCGAGGAGGTGACAGGAACACGCAGCAGAATGTCTCGCCTGATGAAACATTGGCATGCTTGTGTGTGTGAGAGAGAGAGAGAGAGAGAGAGAGAGAGAGAGAAATAGAGTGATTTATGCACAGGGGGTTTGATTGTGAGAGTTTGAGTGATAGAACAAGGTTGAAAGTGATGCCATGCAGAAAGTGACTGCTGGAGCTGAGCAGTGCAGGTTTGCTATGTTTCTGACCTTGTGCAGCGACATCTGCCTCTGGCACCTTGCCGTAGCTGAGGTGGGCATCTGGTGACTCCATGGATCAGTGGCTCTGACCAGAAAACTTTTGTATATGAACCCAGAATTAAATATACCGTTAATATTATACTTACATACTTAATTCATAAGCTATAGGGTTGAATAGGTTTTTTTTGTGATATGATATGATTGAATTATTATGCGTTGATTGATACCTGGTACTTATTTTATAAACATTAAATACAAATTCTATTTTGATTTCATTCTGAAGTCTTCCTGATTTAATTCAGGTTTAAAATTGATTCTATATATGGATTTGATACGGATTCCATTGAGATTTGCTATTGATTTCATCCCGATTTGATTCTGATTCCATACTGATCGATTCAGATTCCATACTGATTTGTTTCAGATTTCATACTGATTTAATTACAAACTGATGTGAATCCAATTCTATACTTATTTCTTTCCATACTGATTGATTCTGATTCCATATTGATTTGATTCCTTACTGATGGATTCCAATTCAATACTGATTTGATTCCATAGTGACTGATTCAGATTTAATACTGATTTTATTCCATAGTGATTGATTCAGATTCAATACTGATTTGATTCTCATTCCATACTGATTAATTTGATTCCATACTGATTGATTTGATTCCATACTGATTTGTCTCTGAATCTATGGAGATTTGAAATGAGTTCCTCCTGATTTGATTCTGATTTCTACTGTGGATTTCTACGGATTTCATTCTGATTGGATTCTGATTCCATAGTAATTTTTTTCTGATTTGATTCTTTACTACTGGTTTGATACTGATTTTATACAGATCAGTATTGAGTAGATTCTATTTCTAGATTAACTAGATAAATTTCTTTAATATATATTCTGATTTGCCACAGTATTAATGCTGATTTCATCATCATTTGATAATGACATAACATCACAGATACAGATAAACCTGCCCCCAAACACACACCCAAACACACGCATACACACACACACACACACACACACACACACACGCACACACGCATGCCCATGTACCCATGGCCAAAAAAATTATTAATTAATCAGGTGGAAAATGATTAATGCTCTCTTTCCATATTCATTTTAGGCTTGTTTTGTTCGGGTCCTGGATAATGATACAGGTCATCTGTTTTTCATTGTTTTGATATGTCACTGCAAGCTAGGACCAATTCCTAATCTTAAACATCTCTTGCTTAATCCTTGTTATAGATGCTTAAGACTGTGGGGTTTTTTGTCAGTGCAGTATTGTCAGTGCATTTTCCTTTTTCATATCTCAATTACAGGTTTTTTATTTTGAAGCTATTATTGTGTCAGGTCCTTTCGATAAATGTCTGCATCATAAGGCGTTTTGACAGCACTTCTATGGGGTTCACACAAATGACCGTTAAATATGAAAATATCAGTAGTTGTATGAAAAGATCATCAGCCAGGATTTAGTAATTGTGACAGCCTTAACCATTTTTAAACCAAGTAACTGAAAATTTGCTTAGAAATTAGATACAATTTAATGTTACTCCTAATATTACTATACTTTTGTCTTAGAGTTTGTACAGATCCATAGACATGGAGACATTTAAGGTTTAGGAACCCTCTCCCATGCCATGCTCCCTTGCAGTTGTGTATATTGGATCATATTTAGCTTTCTGCTCATGCTTTGTTATAATGCATTTAAGATTGCTTGTATTATCAAGGGAAAAGTCTACTGAATGAATCAGAAGATTTTATAAATATAGAGTGGGCTTGCTCGCTTTGCCATTTCGTCCCCAGTCCCTTTGGGACAACTCGGACTTAGTGACATTTTCATCAGTGAATCAACAATACTCTAGGCCAGATGGAAGCATTGCTGTCTGCCCAGCTGCTCTATAACCTTGCCTGACATCTGCTATATCTTATAGGGAGAAAGTTGTTGGAAATACAAGACCAGGACATAGAATGTGCTTTTTTTCACTTATTGGGACAAAATGAATGAACAGATATAATTGAAATGGAATTATAAATGAATGGATATAAAAGATTGTATATAATTGTATATAATTCATTGTACAGAAAAGTGCATTTTTTTTTCAATTTCCTAACACTTAGAGAGTACTAGTGTTCGTCATCCTTACAGCATAATTTGTGTGCAATGTAATATGTTTTAGCGATACAGAACTTATTTAAGTGACCATAAAAATCACTATAGTGGGCAGTTTTATCCAGGTGATGTTTACTAGCAGGGGCTGAACCAATGCAGAACAACCATTTTATTCTGAAGGGACATGAACCTGCTGGGCCGGGTTGTCGAGCACGTATAAACAAGCAGCGAGCGACATTTTAGGTGATAAAATTCCCTGCATACTAAGGCTCTTATCTTTGACTGGTTCCTTTTGAAGAGGCGCTACTTCAGGCCTTTGGCGTTTTCAAAAGCTTTATTGTCATTCTCCTACATTACATGTATTGCAGGTGAACGAAATGACGTTTCGTGCGGACACAAGGTGCAGTAAACAGTAGTAAAAATAGGAACATAGAATACGATGATCTAAATAAAATAAATGATAAAAAAGTATAATATAATAAAATAGGAAAATAATACTAAGAATTGCACAAAATACAAATACAAAATGTGCAATGAGGATGTGCAAAATTACAGGCAGACAGTAGTGGGAGAAGAACAGTGTACAAGGTGGCTCGTAATGGTATATACACATGCATACACTGTGATTATAATAAAAATAATAATACCAATATACTCTGTTTGTGT
>JAQMYF010000013.1:12529099-12546130 GCA_030014195.1 Neosilurus mollespiculum | reverse complement strand
GCCCTCGCCCAGAGTCGGCTGAGATGGGCGCCAGCCTCCCCGCGACCCTAATTAGGAATAAGCGGTTTAGAAAATGACATGACATCTTCTCAACGAAAACAATTTACAATATTAACAATTACTTTGTAAAGTTACATATTTTAATGTGTAAATGATTACACTGGATTATGTGGAACATCTGTGAATGAGTTGCTTCTTGGGAAAGGATAAATGTTTTAGAAAGAGTGCATCGTCAAAGCCTCTACTGTTTCAACTGCTGTTATAGAAACACCTCTAAGCAGTAAGATATCTGAAGTAAACAGAGCTGTGGTAACTTATTACAACCAATATGGTTTCTTAAAAAAAATCCAATTATTTTCATTCAGAAGCTTTCATGAGGAGCCTAAAGTGGTCAGCAGTTTGGTCTGTTGTTGTTGGCTTGCAATTAAAAAATACAGCAGGCGGAATGTGTGGTAAGTATAACAGTGTAGTCACGAGATTTTGTGTATTTTTTTTATTCCATATTCAGTAGCTTGGTGCAGACAGTCATCACAAAACTTGATTTACATCCATTCAGAAGTACAAGTGATTTAAAGAGGTTCTGAAATTTAAAGTGAAGCAAAGCACCAGGCAGGAACAATGTCTGAGTAAGGCAGTGAGAATGCGGCCTTGGCACAGTTTGGGAGTCTGGTCGTTCCCTTGCCAGTCCTCTGCCCACTCCCCCCATGAGAGGCTGCAGGGTGACTAACTGTCTCAAGACACCTGCTGTCCACAAGTGCAGAACACAACTGTCTCGCCTCCTGCTTCAGTGGCTTCTCTGTCAACACTTGGCATTAATTATCAGTGCCTATCGTTCTCTATTACTCAGACTTCTAACAGCAAAAATGTTCTGTGAATCTGGCTGGAAAAAAGTCATCAGAATTTTTGCACACTTTATTTGTGCAAGACATTTTATTTTATAGTTTTTTTCTTACAGGCTTGCAGTAGGTGTCAAGTCTTTAATAGAGCCTTTTATTAAATGACTCTGTATTTCTGTTTTTCATTATTGATCAATAAATAGTCTGTTTTACACTTGTGGCTTTTGGTCAACTGTAGATCTGGTCTTCGTGTGTTGGACTTCTTACTGATAAGTGTTGGGTTTAAGCGATATTCAGATGGCAGTTCAAATCTGATTTATTTCTTGGATTCAGTGTACAGGTTGCAAATTAGAAGTAACCAAATCCGATTGGTGCATCTGGATTATAGTCACATTTACTTGTGTGGTCAGATTGGTTGTCATGAGAACATTGTAGTGTGGGGCAGTGGAAGGTTAGGAAGTTGGGGATTTAATTTAGAAAATAGGATCGTAAAACACACAAAAAGTGAATTTTATTTATCTGAAAGCCCCGATGTTGTGAAAATACAAATACTTTCTGTTATGCATTCATTGAACAACAGAACAAGATTTTTATTTTTTATTTTTTAAATGAATATCAGTATCAGATTTGTTTGCCATTTATTCTCACAATACTTAAAAGACACTGAGGCACAGGTATGGAGTCAGGTGCATGCAATGTCTATTTGCTCCAAAAACAAAACAAAACAAAACAAACAAAAAAACACTTGTGATGCTCCAGAGATGTTGATAGCGCTTATGGACACAGTTATCAGAAGGTGTGTGGCATAAAGTAGCATATGGTTCTGTCGGCTATAACTTAATGGGGATGTTGATGCATTGCCATCAGAGGGATCGGAGAGCACAGGTGTTCAGCATAGGCTTGTGCCCTTGCCTTATAATCACCGAAATTCCTCTAGATTTCTTAAAGCATTTAACATATTGACATTATGCACCTCATATGGAGACATATCCAGACCCTTCCTATCGTTTTTCGGGAATATTTTTTCACATTTGTTGACTAACTTAGATCCTTCGCAACTCAAAGACATGGTCTTTACTGAATACTGCAATACCGTAGCATACCTATCACCTGTTTCAAATCACATCATTATTTCATTTCTTTCTTTTTTTTCATTTTAGAATGTGAAACAGGTATGAAATAGAGGACTTAATATATATTAACAAATGAAATAATGTTGACCAGACAATGCATGAAATATCTTGTGTTCAATCTCTTTAATACAAGTCAAAGTAAAGTTAGAAGTTCACTGTGTTCTTTTTAAAAGGCTGACTTGATTGATTAGACATGTTCATTAATCTTATTATTAAATTAAATTGTGTTTTTGGGTTCAAACCCAGCTCATGAATTCAGACTGTGGAATGTATAAATTTTTCATGCTCAGACTATATCTACCAAAAAAATCCAGACTGGAACTGAATTTCTGTTCATAATCAGGGTCCTCTGTCCAACCTTGCAAGTATGGATGGTACATCCCTGAAGGCAGCTATGGTAAGTCTCTTTATAAAAGTATAATATAATCCTATAGCACAATATATACAGTTTAGTTGTGTCAAGGAATGCTAGCAGTGTAAACCAGTAAAATGTCTTTAAAAACAGAAGCCGATGATTTCTTGAATAAAAAAATACTATAAAAAGATTTTCGATTGAATTAAGGTCAGAACAGCTTTTTATCTGTTATGAATGATGTTATCATGCGTAAGCATCTTCCTTTAGTTATTTCTACATTAGTCCCTGGAAAGTGTAGTGCACATTGTCATATCACCCATCCCTAACACCCACACACAGATGCAGACAAACCCACACACACAATTCCACAATCGCACAGTCACAATTCCACTTCTGTTATCACTTTATATTTATCTCATTTCATCCACCAACACATACCCACACATATATTTTATTTAGACATAGCCCTTTCCTTTCTTCATGCACAGGTGCAGTTTGATCGTTACTTGTCGTCACCTGACACCTTTGTGATGCCTCAATTCAACTTTCTCCTCAGTGCAGCTATCAAGTGAGTATGTCCTTCTTTCTACAGCACAATCCATTACATCTTTGCATTTGTGAACTTCACATGGGGACTTGTAGTTGTAGCAAAGGCTGTTGAGGGGTAGGGTTCTATAATGTTTTCAGCACTATGAAATAATCAGCTCCTCCAACAAAAAATCTGTCGTTTTCCTAATGGAATCGCCTTACTGTGCGATGATAAAGGTTGAACACCTGGTTAAATGTAATTTAGTGTAAAACCAGATCATTAGTTGCTCAGCAACTGGTATAAAAAGGCAACTGTGTGTCAGCAGGCATGATGGGACCCTGTTACACACTGAAAGGCCTTAAAGGTTAAAAATCCTTAGTCCAACGCGAAAGCTATCATTTTTAAATTATAATATTAACAACAACGACAACAACAAGAATAATCATTTAAACAGCAGTTAAATTGCAGCTATTGAGTGGAATTGTTTGATGACTTAGTGGTGAGCACTTCCACCTAACAGCAAGAAAGTCCTGGGTTCGAGTCCCGGGCTCAGGCGTTTCTTTGTGGAGTTTGCATGTTCTCCCCATGCTTGTGTGGATTTAGAACATTCACTTATTTCAATGTTTCCACATTATAGCAATTCCTTATAATTCCTCAATGTTTCCATGAAATTGTGGCTTATATGTATGTGTTCACATATGTCACACAACAGGCATACAACATATCCATGACAGAAAATTCTGCAAATTCCTAGGACACTTGGAGGTGTGATGTACGAAACTCAAATAACACTATAGACCCTTGTCATGGAGTTTTAAACGTGTTCAACATTTTTACAGTAGGTAATACTTGACATTAGGTCTGTTTCATAGGTCTGTTGTGTGATGCCCTATGACATACTGTGTTATTAAAAAAAATGCAAATTTCATATGCATTGGTCAACTACTGTGCTCAGAAACGTACTGTTTTCTTACAATATCAATATCAAAATCATTGCCCTACTTAAACTCACAAGACTTCCTTATATACCAATGTGTACCGCACAACATTTTTACAACAGTGTTAGATTGTAAGTCATGTAATACATATGTTATTTACATATTGTACCTCAACTGACTATCACAGGAATTGAGAATTTTGTTTGTGTTGCAAAAGTCTTATCACTTTCATATGAACATCGACCAAGTTGACTTACAGACCTGACCTGATTCCTCCACAATGGACATCCAACACACATTTTATATGCAAACACAACTATGCAGCTTTCAAATCCACCTCACCCAAACATACATCAGTCCCTTCTGTCACATCTCCGCTAAATTCGTACTACAAAACAAGCACAGGATGTTTGTGAAAGGGGATTTAGTTTTTATACTGCTTATACATGAAGCACAAATGATAACCACAGAGTCTGGCCAACAACTTACGAGCTGGCTTTATGCCTTCATCCAGGGTTATGTCTACTTCCATCATGCTGAACAGCTCATTAGCATTCTTAAATAAAGTGCTTTTGTTGGCGCTTGCAACTATTTGTTTGGTCCAAAGGATCCTACCTAAAAACAGAGTAAGGATTTCTGTTGGTATTATACACAAACTGAGTCCCAGTATAGACACCAAATAGTCTGGTAACCAAGAGAGACTGTATGTGCATCTGTTCCGCCTCCCCAATCGCCTTCACTGCACGAGTATGCTTTTAGCGTGAGTGTGGTGTTGCTCTTTGAGGGAGAAAAAGAGAGACTATCTGAGTCACATTGTTACTGGGAAATGTAGCAGGGCCGAGGAGCACTCAGTGTGCCTCAGGTTAATGTTCTCTATTAATGGAAATGGAATCGTGGATGGGCCAACCACAGCTAATTATCCCCTGGTCCATTTCCCCCCCACCCACCTCTTTCAAGCACCGAGTCTCACTCACCTACACATAACCGGTATATGTGGCTTGACTCTACATGGCTTACAGAGAGCCTTAACTAGAGGTGGATCATTTATTTCAAACCCGGGCATTTCAATGCATGCATTTTTAAACATTTTAAACTATTCATAAGCTCCTAGCATGTACTTTTCAGTTGCTCATTTTTATTAAAACTTAAAGCATTTTATTATGTTCAGTACAACAGTTAAGCTCTCAGGGAGCTGCAGGTGGCACTGTTAGCCTTTTCTGCTACATGTGCATCAGTGCTCAGTTTAATATTTCGTATGTGCTTGTACTACCAACAGTCTAAATCAGTTCATTTTGTTTACAGTAGGCACAGTTGGTACGTGGTGCATCACCTACAGCAACACTTACAGTCATTTATGATTGGCTTTATGCACTGAGGGTAGATTCTGCACATGGTGCTCTCTTATTGCCAAATCTCAGTATGCTTGGGCACACACAAAATATCCTCACTAAGCGCTTTTAAACTAAAGCATAGAAGAAAAAAATAAAAAACAAATGTTATGTCCTTTGCAGTACTAACTTTTTCACTAATGGAGCTTTATAATGTTCTGCATTAGCATGAGGTTTTATTTTTCTAGAATATAAGTCTGTACATCGTTTTAACTAAATGATGTACATGTAAATCTTGTTTTACCTCTAATGTCCGTCTGCAGTACCTTTTTATAGTAGTGTTTAAAATATTAAGGTAACTAAAAAATTCATATACTGTTTACTGTTGAACTTGTTTGTGGAACAGTTTGTAGCAAGATGATTAAAGGTATAATTTACTATAACTTACGTGTGGATAAAAAAGTTATATTTTTATATAACAATTTCTGTATGACCTGTGTAAATGTATTCAGTTGCATAAAGATTGGCAGGAACATTCCACCAGCAACATAAATAACTTGTGGAGAGAACACATGCGATCACTGACCTTTCGCGTGTTATGGGTACTCGGATACACACATGCTCTGTCTAACTTGAAGATGCAGTTGAACTTCTAACTTCCAATTATCTAATTAGATTCTGGCGTTAGACCTATTGGAAAGTTCCTGTCTGTGTGAATGTAATAACTATCGTTACTACTCCCACAGTCCAAAGACATGCACATTAGGCTAACTGGTTGCTCCATATTGCCCCTAGATGTAAGTGTGAGTAGTTTTGTGTGTGTGTTTTGGTCGGTCCTGTGATGGACGAGCCAGTCCTTTTCAGGGAGTACCCTTCGCCCAGAGTCAGCTGAAATAGGGTTGAACCTCCTCGCAACCCTAGTAGGATTAGGTGGGTCGACAAATGTATGAATGAATGTGGAGTAATAATTTGATGTTTAGAAACAAATTTGCCAAAGTGAAAAAAACAACTCATTTGGGCAAGCTGCGCAAGAGAAAATTTGCATTTCATTTGAGATTTCCAACAAGCATTTAAAAGGTCAAAATGAAAGGGTGAGTAGGTAAAAAGTGCCTTTTTTGTCTTGTAAATTTTCACGCATAAGAGTGCACGGATTTCAATAATACCTGTTGCAAACAGTCAAAATTGCAAAAAAAAAAAACAATTACTTACACATTCTCCGCTGTATATATTTTAGGGGAACGATGGTCAAAGCAAGCAGCAAAATAAAAAATAGGAAATAAGATTGGACTTGGTGTGTGCTTTGCCACGTTTCACTGGATTGACTGTCTCAGTTTACGTACTTACATTTACATTTATGGCATTTGGCAGATACTCTTATGCAGAGTGACTTACATTTTTATCTCATTTGTACAACTGAGCAGTTGAAGGGTAAGAGCCTTGCCCAAGGGCCCAAAAACGGCAGCTTAGTGGTAGCGGAGCCCTATAGGCATTGAACATGACTTGTGTGCTTGTTCTGTGTCCGTACTACCAAAGTAAAACCAATAACCAATTTTAATAATGAACCCAAAACCCAGAAAATAGAGGTTCATACATCATCACTCAGACTTGCACAGAATAAAAAAAAATCTACTTCAGGTAAGCAGACAGACTTTCCCTCAGCAAATCAATGACAAACATGAATGGAAACAGTTAACATGAACTCGGTAAAGGGATAATTAAACTAACATGACAGGTGATATTAATGAAAGTAGAAACCAGTTAGTGAAAGGCTGCGGAAAGAAAAGTCAGCATTAACCTTTCCTTATTTCACTCTAGACCATAGTTGGGAAAAGCAGAGGAGATTCCTTCATTCATTCATTCATTCATTTATTTATTCATTTCTTCCTTCCTTCCTTCCTTCCTTCCTTCCAGGAAATAAAGCTAATTCAGCCTTTAAAGGAGCCACGCAGCTGTTATAACACCAACCTCGGACACCTATCAATATAGCTCGATGTCTATCGGAAGCTTCTCTTTTAGGCACTACCTGAATCTATATATATGACCCACTCCAGCATAACACGGATTAAATAGGAAATTTGACATACTGATATATGCTTATGTTTGGAAAGAGAATTTAATATGCTCCAAAATGAGGTATAATACATGATTATAGCATAAAAATTGACTGATAGAGTTAAATTACTTTGTATGTCGCTAATCAGGAAATGCTACCTTCAGCGGGATATTCCTAGCGTCTTCCTAGAAACAGATGAGTTCTGTTTACACTGTGTCATGCCTGTTTTGAGGCTTCTCATTGGTTTACTATTATATGATTCACGGAATCCCTCTGGGATTCCATAAGTAGGTAGAGTATTCTGGTACCGAATATGGATAATAGGGAAATACACTGAGCAATCACAAAAACGGTTTGAAAAGTGGCAAAATAAGTGGATTTTTTTCATTGTTTTTCGAAAACTTGGACATGGAAGCCTTTCTTAAACAAGCATTTTAGCATGGGTAGATTGTGTTTATGGATACTTGAACTTTGTCATGTCGAAGATTATGCTTTGAAGGATGTATTTTTGGCAATATCGCTTTTTCATTCAGGTACGTCTTCTTCAACTTACTTTGGCTCTTACACAAAACACTAGAGGAGTGGGTCACAAATTATTGTAGCTTGAACCTTCCAACCTTCTTCAGTAACCCAGAGCCTTAACCACTAACCCAAAACTGCCCCATTCTTGATATTTTGTGTGCATAAGTGTATTCTCAATAAGATGTATGCGAATATGCAGTACACTATGAGTATCCAGATGGTTTTGTACAACAAAAATCCTTTCGTCCTCAATGGTGTCCATGTTGGCTACATAACAAAAGGGAAGGGCTCAACAACCTACTTTTAGCCAAATAGAGGAGGGGATGATGCTGGCAATGATGGAGATGGGGATTCTGAAGCTTCACATCGCATGAAATGTCTACAGTATGTGGACAAAAAGAGGAAATGAAAATCTCATGAAATTTTAAGAGGTCCTCTAAAAAATCCCAGGAGCAGTGATGAACAAACGTAATTGACACATCTGTCAGCATTTACTCACTATGCATGCATGTACATAGCACACATATATAATATGCTAAGTAAAGTACATGAATTGAGACATGTAGTATAGCACTGTGTTTCATCTGGCTGAACTGCTGATTGTTTCTGAAAATCAACCTGTCATTTAGAACACTAATGGCACATTAGGTCTTCCTGAAGTGAAAAGTGATGAATACTGACACCTGACTACTGATTTACTGTTTCCAGAGAGCAGATCTTTAAACAGTCCACAGAGCTGGTGTGCCGTGCGTACGGAGAGGTGTACACAGCCGTAACCAATTCAGCTAATGGCTACAGAGAACCTGAGAACGTGTTACACAGATCCCCTCAGCAGGTACAGACCCTGCTGTCCTGAGCCCCAGCAAATACTCATGTTCGTGTTCACACACACACACACACACACACACACACACACACACACACACACACACACACACACACACACACACACACACACACAGATATACAGAGGATCAGGTACCATATGCTGGCCAGGTTGCTATATGAGACAAATGAGGTGGAATCAGGGATAGGGTGTGACCGTGTGTGTGTGTGTGTGTATGTGTGTGTGTGGACACCAAATGTCCTTCTACTCCTGCTCCCACACTGTTGTGGGTAAAAGACTTTGTCTGAGGGAGATGGAACAACTCACGCTGGGGAAAAACAAAAAAGGGGGATAGAATGTTCCTCTCAACATGAGCTTCGATTCCTGCTGGAAAACCTGAAAGAAAAATCTTCAGACTCTTTTCACACTACACATGAGAAAATATACACAAACTTCATTTCTATTAAATATTATATGCAAAAAGTTGTATGACTCTTGTATTTATACAGTTATACACATGTATACAGTATACACACACACACACACACACACACACACACGAATCAGCTCTGTAATCTGAACAGTTCTGCCTTTCTTCTCATTAATTAAACTGGAATAAAATGCATCCAAATGTGCACACACTGGTGTCTTGCTGCATCTCACCCCCAAACCCCCCCTTCCCTCATTTCAAAGAGATACTTAAATGAAATTGTGTGGCTGACCAGCCGAGGCTGCGACCAATAGCATAGATTCTCTCATACAATGGCGCTTTTATGTCTTGATCGCTAGTCATGCCTGATTGCTAGTCACGCCATTCTTTAATTGCAGGCAAAATGCCTGCCAGGCCTCATTCGTCAACTATATTTAGCTGATGAAAAGCAGCATAGTGCAACAAAAAAAAATTGCTCTTACGCTCCGACTAATAATAGAAGTGTGTGTTAATTTATTTTTTCTAAATGGAACAAGGCCAAGTCCAAAGCCCTGGCAGACACACAGAACAAGAGAGAGAGCTGGTACATCAGTTGACTGCGTGAAAGCAGTTGAGGACACGGAGGAATAGTCTTAGGAAAAAGGGTCACATGGCTGTGGTAAAGGGACTCTCCCCATCATGCCTGCAGCAAGTAGAGCTACAAAGATATTCACATGCCTAGCAATTTAGCTCAAGGCTCAATAAAAAACCCACAGTCAAGCAAAAGTCAAGGAAGTACAAGTATTGCTGAATGTGATGTTACTCAGTGAAAAAAGGTTGACATGGTTTGTTTCATTGCATGCTTATTTTATGTGGCAGAAATAAACATGCCAAATCTGATCAAGTTACTGCAAAAATCAAACCTTGCTCAGAATTAGCTGTCATTATTTTCTCTCATTTGGCCTATTTATAGTGCAAATATTGTTAGTTTTGTAGTGGTTGCCAGATATTACCCTGGCACTCTTCCCTGATATGCTAAAGTTACAACCCTTGTGGTGTTATTTAAGATGGCTTTGTGTTAAAGGCGATGATGTCATTGGTTGTCCCCACCAAACTCCACTCAGCGCACTTACCCTGGCAAGCACTCGAAGTGCTCTGGAATGCTGTACAACCCATTTTGGTGAAGAGAAGCAGATTCAATGGCAGCCTTATTTTTCCGTTTATTTTAAATAGTCTTTTACATGCTTTAAGTCAGGGGTGCTCAGCTATAATTAAGGAATGTTCTTCTGTTTAACATTGCTGTCTTACAAACATACAAATAAGCAGCTAGCTAAATAAAGAGTAGAAACTCTTACATTTTAATACTTAAACCTGAACCCAGTGTAAAATGGCATCATTGTAACAGCTATGAATAAGCCCGTTCATCTAAGTTAAGTTTTGTTTCACACTGACACTTCACATATTTTTTTTTTTTTTATTAGTATCAAGGACTATGTGCATGTTGGACCCATCCATTTTTATTTTGACATGCAAAGAATAAACTCATACTTCTTTGTCCATTAGTTGCCCCCCAGTCTTCTGTTTTTGTGATTTATATTTTAAAACAAGGCATGATGTCTGTTTGCTAATCAGACTAGAGGGTGTGAATAAGATGAAGAATCTGTGGGGAAAAAAGTCTCTTTCAGATCCAGCGTCTCGCTCTATTCTGCACTTCACAGCTAAAAGTATGTGAACACCTGACTTTCAAACCCATTTGCACCGATTCCAAATCCATGGGCAGTTGTTCCTACCCTTACCTTTGTAACAAAGAGCTTCATGAGGAGCTCATTCAGTCACAAGCAAGTTAGAAGGGTTGGTGTTCCGTGGGATTGAGGTCAGGGTTTGGGCCACCAGAGTTCTTCCACATTGACCTTCACAAACCATGTCTTTGTGGAGCTTGCTTTGTGCACATAGGCATTGTCATGCTGTAACAGGTTTGGACCTTTAATCACAATGTTACAACATGCAAAGACATTTTAAACAACTGTATGCTTTAAGCTTTCTGGCAACAGTTTGGTGAAGGCTTACATGTAGGCATATATGATGCGGTGTTCACAAATTTTTTTGCTATAAAGTGTAATTTACCGAAATACATGTGATGTGCTGAAACCACAAATGAGGACCTGCTATACAAGTTGAGCTGGTTTATGTTTAGAAAATGAGTCAAACCCTGTCTTTTTATAATGTTTCTGCCCTAATATATAGTATACCATCTATACTTGATTCATTCTAGTGAAGCACTTTGCCGGACATTAAACATTCTGCCTTAAGGGCTTTGAGAGACTTAATTAGGCACCAATGTATGGGTTGTATCTGTTGCTTGAATTAAATCAAGTTAGTTTTTATTTATTACAAACCTTTGACCTTTCAAAAACATACTGATTTTTGGGGGGATGCGAGCAGATTTAACCCCATGTCAAGAGCATCATTGATCCAAGTGATGCTTATATAATTATGAAGCTATGTATACAAATTCCACTGTTAAAGGTAAATTTGTATACATACCCACTGAGGACAATAAAAAGTAAATAGTGGTAATGACTTACTGACCACATTACATCAGCATTGGACAAATGGCCTGAGGTTAAGGGAATACGTTGTCTCAAAAGAGCTAAACAACTAATACTTCTCAAGTATTCATTAGCATTCTATAAAATATGATAAATCTGCAATCAGATCCAGCGTTCCCCATGGTGTACACCATTTTCTGTGTACATCTACACCTTTAAATGCCTTTCACATAGACACTTCAACCGAATTCACTGTAAAAGCAAAGACCTTTGGGAACTTGGATCTTACAGCTTCACAAAGGGTAGTAACATTTCTTTTTTTTTCCGACTATTAAAAGGTCACTGTGTCATGGCTCAGTGCATATTGAGTCTTTTCTAGAAACAAAGCTAAAACCAATTATTTCCAGTGTTACCAAGTTGAGCACTTTCTGTAGTGTGTTCAGTGAAAATCTATGGCACGCTCATATTTTTGAGGGAAATACTTTTTATTTCTCTGATTTTTATCAATTAAATGAAATAACCCAAGGTTGTTAAGCATAGCCATGATGCAACAATAGGCCAATAACAACACTAGGTTAATTAAAGTCAAGGAAACATTGATTAAGGACAAGCTAATGCTATACAACATTATCGTCATTAGCGGCTACTTACTGTAAAGAAGAATCATGGTTGTTGTGTTGTGTATAATATAAGTTAAGGGAATATGCCTGTGCCGACGTGCGACAAAGCACAGATCTGTGCTTCACCTGCACTGTGGCCATTTAGCACACGTTACACACTAAGCTAGCTGATGTGCGACAGGTGGTCAGCTACATAAACAGGTGTAGAAGGCACCATTAGGGTCACCACTTACACAAACACAGGTGACGCATTCATGCGCCCATCCAGTCAACCATCGAACCATCCATTCATTCATTTCCCCACCCCGGCGCTCTTAGTTAACTAGTGCGGAAACGTCCTGTGTTCACCCTTTGACCTACTATGTGTAATAAAACAGGTGTGAGCAGGAGCTTTTTTTGTGCTGATGTCTGCAGGTTCTTATTACAGTCAAGGCGAGCGTACAGGTTTCTGAAGCTGTTCTTAGGTTAGGGAGGAGGAATATGAATATACAGCCTGATATTTCAGAAGCATTTTAACATATGATCATATATCATGGAGAATGTGATACAGTGGAGCCCTATCAGTATTCTCATCAATCTGAATGAATATCTGTCTACCGTGTCTGTTGAGTGTATGTATATTTGATTATCAGAGATAAGAATTTTAAACACAGGAGTTTGTATGGGAAAAGGAAAGGAAATCCCATTTAATAAGTATCCTGTAACGGAAATCTCACAGGGCAGTCGGGAACCATTTATGTGAAAGCGAGACTGAAAAAATTTAATTAAAGGTTTTTGTAAATTCAGCACTAAATCTGTATAGTCTTTCCTTCGGGCTAATTATTTTTTGAAGGGAAGAATTTGTGGTTATGGTTATTTGTGGTTCGTGGTCAGCATAGTTCAGGGTAAATACATCATTACTTATGCCTGAAACTAATGTACTGGTTGTAAGTACCACAAAAAGGATATAATTACTTTTTTATTGTTTTATTTCTTTGGCCTACAATATATTTGTTAAGTGTAAGCACTTGGAATAGATTTTTATTTGATGATTTTTGATGTTATCAAGTAAAAAGACTTACAGAAACTGCTCATCTGTCTGTAAAGAACGCAGCAGGTTACGCAAAGATTACACAACTTTCAAGAAAAAAACACAATAAAGACTGCTGGGTTTAAAGCAGAAATCTCCAGAAGAATGTCACTGGTTCTGAAAGATGCCCAAGAAAATCTTCAGCTCATTTCCTTATAAAACTGTACAACATTTTACCAGAGATTACAAATTTTTTATTTTATTTTTATTTGTAAAGCAAAGTCTTGTCACATGAATACTGTCTGTTTCATTTATTGCTCTTCATAGTGTTTTTAATAATAAAAAAAATAATAATGTATTTACATTTTATTTTTGAAAGCATCTTTGCTCCTCAGAATTGCTTTGCTGGTTGCTCAAGACTTTTGCACAATTCTGTATGATAAAGCACAATGGGTCATACTATAAAATCATATTATATTCCTTATTCCTAGAACACCGTAATAATTTGTTTTATAATGCAGTAAGTAATGTAAGCCCTTGCTTGGTATAGCAGTTATAATTACTATCATATGAGTATAATAAGTGTATAGTTTCCTCCTGGTGGGTTTCCTCTGGGTACTATGGTTTCCTTCCACAGTCCAAAGACATGCGAATTAGGCTAATTGGCTGTTCCAAATTGCCCCTAGGTGTAAATGTGTGTATATTGGACCTGTGATGAACTGGCAAGGTCTTCAGGGTGTACCTCACTTTCACCCAGAGTCAGCTGACCTACCCCGCGACCATTGTAGTATTAAGCAGTCCAGACAATGAATGACTGTTTTAATTATTATTATTATTATTATTTTTGCTAAGTTCCTCACTGCTCATCACTCGACAGCTACCAACCCGAGAGGACAAAGGCCAACACATGCTTCCTGTGAGCTATGTGACGCCAGCCAACTGCATCTTGCTGTATCACAGAGTGGCTTCATCATGGATGATTTCATCACATGGAGAATAGTGATATCCATCACTGGCTAATGTCACTGTAATTGACAGGTGAAAGCGAGTGATGGCACCCCTCCCACCCAGAGGGTTTATTAGCTCTGACCACAGATGGATTGCCAGGATTTGAACTTGTGATCTCCAGTTGATAAGGTGAACTATTTTTTTTTTGTGCCACTCAAGCCTCAAGTATCCCTTAAAAACTTGTGGTACTGGTTGTGACAATACAGGAATTGGTGGTTCAATCAATCATCTCTGGACTTTACTCAGCAGCTCCACGTGTTAAAAATTCCGTCACTGACCTCAAACTACTATGTTATTGGCTTTGTTTCAATTTCACACGTGTATCATCCTCTGTTATGAGAAAAAAACACTGACAGTCAAAGCGAACCTTCTTTCTTACCATGATAGTGAAATATAGATGGCATTCCATTGTGCTCACTTGTTTTCTGCTACCTTTGTGAAATTTTGGGAACACTTTTCCAGCTGGAATTCAGTGTTTCAGCCAAATTCTTAGACCACCTATTGTGTGGTCAATCTTGGCGCCTCCCACTCAGCATTAATCCTCATAATAAAAGCAGTAGTTACGCAACTCTCACATTCTGGTTACTGCATGCCAGAGGTAGCATAGGAAAAACTTTGTTCCCGTTCACAAAATCTGCATGCTATCCCACATTTATTGGTAATACGGCTTGTAATCCTCCTGCTGTTTCAGGTATTATAGCAAAGAAACGCGGGAGCTCCATGTACAGAGCATTTACGATGCAAGAGCGTGGAATTAGGATTATAATAAAAAAATAGTATTACTATAGTGTGAGATATCCTGCAATCTGTATACATGTCCTGGAGTGATTTTTCAGTTTATTGAGACATTGACTCAAAGCCATACAGACTGATCTAAGGTAAATAAGTTGAGCTAACAAGAAGCAATAGTGTTTTAATACAATTATGAAAAAAATTGTGAAGTGATTTTTTTAAACACTGTTATAACTAGAAGCTGAAATAGAATGAATAAGATTATCTAACGTGATATAAAGCACCAGGACACAGTGTCCCCATGTCAGGGAACATGAATAAGAAATAGGTGTTATAGGTCCATTAGAGCGTAGCTCTTTTTGACTTCCCTGTTTAAATATTCATTGCTCTGTCAAAGCGCCAGATGCTTGGGACTGAACCAACACAAAAGTGCAGTGAAAATGCTCTGTGCATGGTAGCTTTCTTAATAATGATTTGACACCCTGGAAAAATGTGTCAGATATAATAACAAATCGAAACGCAAGCTTTTCTTTCTCATTTGAGTATCAGAAAAGAATACAAATATTTCTAACTGCATATTCAATTCATGAACATTTAATTCAGGAACCTATGCTTACTACTAATCATTAGGTGTAGTGTGACATCGGGGAGAGTTGTTATTCCATTAGGCAGGAATGACTCAGTGGTCATACACATATTTACACACATTTGTTGCTCTTTTAGTGCTTGAGGTCATAGTATTTTTTGCACTTTTAATGAGGTCAGTGTGACAAACCAGAAAAAACATAATATATACAGAGTGTGTGTATATCTGTGTATACTATATATATATACATATAGTCTTTGTGGTTTAGGGGAAACCACTGATGAAGAAAACGGAAACTTTAGAATGAATGATACATAAACAATAACGTTATAGGTCTACGTTTTGGAAATTTTGTTCTAGATTGAATGGAAAGTCTGAGTGCCTCCAGCGCCCAATCTCAGCTGCTACTCAACCCTCAAACCAGTATTTTGACACTCCATGTTTTATTATGTGTCATGAAGTATTACAATTGTATATTAGAAGAGTATCAGGATGACAAAGCCTTGAGGGTTGATTTTAGTTGAGAACAGCATAGTCATCCAAATACGTGAAAGTGTTTTATTTATTTATTTATTTATTTTTCCCTTATCTTTTTTTCTATTAGGTGAAGTGATACAGGTAATGCACTGATCTTGCTTATACGCTTCCACAAAATGTAAAATCATTTTATATTCATTTATTTATTTCTACCTAGTTGACTAGTTTACATCCATCCATCCATCTGTCCTCCATCTATGCACCAGTTGAGCTGTATAGATCTTACAGAGATTGTTGAGTTATGAAAAGTGCTACACAAATAAAATTTAATTAAATTGAATTGTCCATGCAAAGACATTTGGTACTCTTACAGTAATTGATACTGAAGTATTCAGTGCAAGTGGTGGTGTTTGTTTTATTATTATTATTTTATTTGAAAAGCATTTCGAGGACGTACATACATGTTATTCAACTGAGCATTTGGTATTTACTACACGGGAAAGGCATGATCTGATTGATTCGCTCTCTCAGGATAATAAGTAATTTTTCAATGAGGTGAAGAATGTTATGGAAAATTATTCAGAGTGAGGTCATCAAATTCTGAATTATTCGATGGCTTTCCACCAACCAGCAACAAGAAAATATTTTGAATGAATAATAATGGACATTATTCACCTCCCAAACTCAGAATATTTAAAATGATGGACAAAAACTCACTGTTTTCGATGTTTTCTAAACTCAGTTATGTTCTTCCCCCCCAAAATTAAAAAAGCTACGTAATATAGCCTTTTGCATTTTTCAATTTAAAAAAGCATTTTTTTTTTCTGACTTAAATGAGTTACAAAAGATATCATGAAGGAGAAAACACTGGGATAGACCACTGCTTCAGTTTGTTTGTCTTACGTTCCTGTCTAATATATATGAAAATAATTATTCACCGCACACTTGTTGGATATCGCTGAATAGTCTCCTTGATGTTCCGTACAAATTTTGAATATTACTTAGCAGTTGTTTTTCATTCATTCATTCATCTTCTTCCGCTTCTTTCGGGGTCGGGTCGCGGGGGCAGCAGCCTAAGCAGTGAGGTCCAGACGTCCCTCTCCCCAGCCACTTCCTCCAGC
>JAQMYF010000013.1:12512352-12526380 GCA_030014195.1 Neosilurus mollespiculum | reverse complement strand
GGAAACGAATTCGACATGTTGTTACCAATGCGGACCAAGCTCTGGCTCCGGCAATACAGAGACCGAACAGCCCGTAGCAACGGGTCCGGTATTCCATATTCCCCGAGCACACCCCACAAGATAGCCTGAGCGACAGGGTCAAAAGCCTTCTCCAAGTCAACAAGCAGTTGTTTTTTTTAATTCATTTTTATTAACAATAAAGCAAGATTTCGACAGACAGGTTTGTTTTTCTTTGATATTTATCTTTAAAGTATGCAAAATATGTACTTATCATATGTATAATGTAACTTCGTGACATGACAAACTTTTCCACTGCTACAGTTTTCTAGTGTTACATTAGATGGAAGTCTGATGATGATGAATGGATGCTGTATATGACCAAAAGTATGTATACATCTTATGTTCACCCCATATTTAGGACTTCCCCAAGCTGTTGCCTGACCTGAATACCACTGAACCCTTTAGGGATGAATGGGAACTCTCAGTCTCCAGTGGCAAAGCAGCTTTACATGAATCAGAATGTAGACTTATATTTAGATCCCTAATGAGCAAGCCAGAGGTGACAGTGGCAAGGAAAAACTTCCTGAGATGACATAAGATGAGGAAAAATGACTTAAGTGGTTAAGACTCTTAAGGAAGGATATTCCAGGATATACTGGTAATTCTAAATAGTGGAAATCATTATCTACAAATGTATATAATAATGTTGAATTCTCTAACACTTTGAAAGTATTTTCAGTATGGCTGTGATGTTACAGTTTTTATGATTACTGGTGCAACTGATAAAAGGTGGAGACTTGAACATAAGCTGTTTTTGGAAAGTCTTTACAGTATATCCAGCTGAGATGATGCACAACAGCAGAGTGTGCAGAAGTAGCATCAGAATCAGTCAGTGCATGTAAAAGTGAGTCATACTGAGGCAGCGGCACCACATCAGTCAGCGGTAGAGCACGTACAGCTGGAAAGAACAGATTATTACGTATTTGCTTATCCTACTCTGGTTTAAAAGTACCTGCATTGTTGAAGAGATAAGGTAGGAGCACCAGAAAGTCTATTTATGGCCACAGATTCATTAAAAGGGAGAACATACACCCATCAGCAGTAGCATTACCACCACCTGGCTGATCACATAATCTGCAGGTCGTTGTCGTCGTCGTCACCCCTCCCCCTTTCCCCGCATAATCAGTATTTGAATAATCACGTACAAAAAAAAGAAAGAAAGAAACCTGATTAATGAAATGAGTTAATGTTTATGTAGTGTCCATTTGGACATTTGGGGGGAAAATACTTGACCTCTGAGATCAAGTGTTGCAAGCCAAGCATGACTTCCCTTTTAACAGGACTACCTTCTTGGTCTTTTCTTAGGATTTTTAAGGCATTGCTATTTTTGGATGAAAGAGTTTAATAAAAAAGTCCACGAATGCAATACAATGAAAATATGAATGATACCAATAATAATAATGATGATGATGATAGTAATCTTGTGCCAGTAATAATCTATGCAAAAGCATTGGAATGAAATGTTGCGGTCTCCTCACTCTCGTCTCACTTGTATGATATGGAATGCTGACAATTTGAGCCATAACCTTATTCACTCGAGCAAGAAAGAAAAAAAAACACGAATGCCGTTTTGTACAGTCTTGCATGTGTCAGCGGTGCCCTATTGTGCAAGCCCTTTTCCTCCCGACCCTGTGGAAATGTGTTTGCTTTGCTAATGTGAACACTTTGTCCAGGTTCCTGGAACATAAACAGAAAATGGTTACATAATTTCCAAATAGTGGCAGCATGAGCTGCTCTTGGTTGTATTGTTTTGGTTGTTGTTGACGTTTCTGTTCTGGAGTAGTGTTGTGCTTCGATGTAGTCGGGAACGTTAATATTCAGTACAGAAAAAAAAGGCCACGTAAGCAGATTGGCCAGATTACATCCCACATTTCATCCGAGGTATGACAACACCACTGGGCAGATTTGGTGTTTTCATTCATGAGTTCATGTCTGGCTGAGTTAACTGCAGCTTGGGTGGCACTGTCAGACCGTTCCGCTCACATATCATTGTAAGTGTGTTCTATGGAGCAGTAAAACTTCTGGTTGTTCCCGAGATACCAATATCTGAACAAGTGCATCATGGCAAAAATGTTTCATTCATGAAGTACTGCTATTGAGTTTCTGCTTACGTGATACTCAGAAATGTACACCAACTCCATTTAAACTTATCTGAATAAATAACTTTCTAATTTCATTTCACCACCTAAGCAATCCAATTAGGGAATTGGAAGCTAAATCAATAATTAATTATTTATAGTAAAGAGTATTTATTTGAGAATAGGCATGATTTTTCACTTTATATACATTTCACATTAAATTGGTTGTATTGTTTTGTTTGCTGTTGTTGTTATGGTTCTGAAGTACTGTTGTGTTTTGATGCAGTTAAGAACATTAATACTCATCATTCTCTCTCTTTTGCCTGACCTCTTAGTCCTACTATTAGGTTTGCAGGGAGGCTGGAGCCTATCTCAGCTGACAGTGGGCGAAGGCAGGGTACACCCTAAACAACTTGCTAGACCATCACAGGACAACACACACACAATCATTCACACACACATCCGCACCTTTAGGCAATTTGGAGCAGCCAGTTGATCTAATTTGCATATCTTTGTACTGTGGGAGGAAACCGGAGTACCCAGGGGAAACCGTTGCAAGCACATGGCTTTATAGCTTTGAACATGCAAACTCCACACAGAAACACCGTGGCCTGGGACTCGAACCCAGGGACTTCTTGCCGTGAGGTGAACATGCTAACCAATATGCCACCATGGCGCCTACATTAATACATAATATAGAACATTTTATGTAACCAGATAGACCCAATAACATCCCACATTCTTCCAAGGTGTGAAAAAACAGGCAGATTTTTAAAAATAAGGTGGAAGAAAATCCAGTCCAAGATGAAGCCTGGTATTGACATTTCAACCCAAATTTAAATAAATACTTACATACACACATACATACATAAACTGGCAGATCTGCATGCATCAAGTGAGCAGAAAAGTAATCAGTGCTGAAGTGGTGTGATATAGATGAACACAAAATGGATTTCAAGTTCCTACCATAAACCTGATTATTTTTCTAAAACTGCATATCCCAAACTGTTTTATTTCTCGTATACTATGGAAGTTTGCTTATGATTGCAGTTTTAAATTGAATAACCTTTTTATTTGGTTTCAGTTTTCTTTGTTTTGTCTTTTTGTTCATGTGTATACAGGAACTAATGTTTTGCATTAATAAACCCGGTAAATGAAAAGTCATTCAGTGCATCATAAAATGTATTAAATAATAATAAATAATCACAGGATACTTTTACATAACAACATAAAGTATAGTACAACATAAAAATATATGTTTAAAAAAAAAATAAGAACCTGCAATATGGTTATATAACCATGAATAACCATTTAATGTTCATTTAATGGCGGCACAGTAGTGCAGAGATTAGCACGTTCACCTCACAGCAAGAAAGTCCCGGGTTTGATTCCCGGGCTTGGGGTGTTTCTGTGTGGAGTTTGCGTGTTCTTCCGGTGCTGGTGTGGGTTTTTTCTAGGTACTTTGGTTTCCTCCCACAGTCCAAAAACATGCACAGTAGGCTGACTGGTGGTTTCAGATTGCCCTTAGGTGTGAGAGTGAGTATGACTGGTTGTATGTATGTTTAGGGTGTACCCCATCTTCACCCAGGGTTGGCTGAGATGGGCGCCAGCCTCCCCGTGACCCTAATTAGGATTAAGTGGCTTGGAAAATGAATGAATGAATGTCGAGACCAGTTCATTACTTACATTTTAGCAGCTATAAAGAGTCACCCTCTGAATATTCAAACTTTTTTCTCTTTCATAAAATTTTCTTTCACCTTTGTGTTATCATGAAGTCCTCTGTCCTAAAGGTGGAAAATAAACTGACTGTTACAAAGTGCTGACAGTAAAGGCTGCTTTAGTAAATGTTGCATCTCTTTACAAAAAAACTTCACCATATCAAGTATTATAGTTTCCTTCATCCAAAGTTTTGCTAAATAGCACATTGTTTTAGTTTGTTTATTAGTGTCCCATAAGAATGGAGCATGATTTCGATGGCTGTCCTGTGTCCATCTGTCCATCCGTCTGTTCCAACGCTATTGCTAATGTGATGCTTATTTCCATTATTTATTCCCTTCTTAAAGTTATGGTACTCTTATAACACCAGCCTCAGCCTAATGTACGCCTGTGAGTTGCATTATAATCTGAACTAGTGTTAGCACTGTTATAGAAAATTTATCAACGTCTTCTGATCAATCAGATACAAGAATTTAGCAGAGCTTTTCAGGCAGGCAGCTTACAAGTTCAAAACACGTCCCTGTTGCTTTTATGTGCATGCTTATACTGTGTGTCTCCACTTATAGGTCTGCAAATTGCACCCTATCTTCATCCAGAATGACACGTTTTTAATTCTGTGTCCATAGTACTCCCAGTCCTGGTGCATAGAAATTAGCTGATCAAGGTTAGTGCTCGGTGGTGGGATGTATCCCAAAGTCACAGTGAGGAGTCCTGTCGCCCTGTTTCAGTGCCTCTTGTACACTCAAGGTCAGTAAACAAACATAGAAGAGAGGGCCTGTGCATACTGATCATGTAAAGTTTGGCACAGGAGGTGTTTATTGTTTCTGTGGCATCCACCTCACAGGAGAGGTATGAAGAGGACAGTACCATTATGTCCATCTGCTATCTTAGTATTCAGAGCATCAGCACACCACTGACATCTAAATTATGTTAATAATATTCAGGTATATCTTTCACACAAGAGTCATTTCCTAAATGGTCTCAAACGTTATTCGAATTTAAATTTACAAATTCTGCTTTCATTTCATGAAATCCAAGCTGGATTTACCTAAACAAATAGGTAAAAGCCTCCTATTGAATAATTAATGCCGTGATTAATGTGTTTCAGCTGGCAACAAGGTATTTAACTCTAAATGATGCAGTGAGTAGCTTCACATTTCTTAAACAATCATGTTAGAAGACAGATCCCGTGGTCGTGGCCTTGCACCAAGCAAAGAAAACAACTAGAGAGGTTGCCGAAACTACTAAAACCTGGTTAAGAATTGTCTAATGCGTTGTTAAAACCTATAAGGAGAGGGATTATCCATCACCGTCAAGGAAGAAGTGTGGTTGAAAAAAAATCTTGAATGATTGGAATTGGTGATCACATTTTTGGTGAAATCTGATCATGAAAAATTAACAGTAACCACACCCATGGTTAATAGTGAAAGCTGGAACATTTCCACACCGCAATGTGAAGAAACCTCAAGGGATTGGGACCAAGTGAGGCTAATCAGAAGAAAAGGTTTCAGTTTGTAAGTCAGCATAAAGATTGGACTATGGAGCAATTAGATTACGTGGTCTGATGAGTCAAGATTTACCCTGTATGAGAATGATTGGTACATCAAAGTCAGAAAAGATGCAGATGTATTAAAGTGCATATCAGGCATAGCGCTTACCATACAAGCCTGTGGAGGCAGTGGGATGATATGGAGTTGCTTCAGTTAAATGGGTCTAGGTTCAGCAATGTTATGTTCCCAAAGACAGCTGACCACCTGAATGTACTGAATGCCAAGTTATCCCATCAATGGACTTTTCCTTCACTGATGGAACAGGTATAAAATTGGGGCTCACATAGTGAAAAAGTGGTTCAGAGAGCATGAGGAATCATTTTCACACATGAAGTGGCACCACAGAGCTCTAATCTTAACCTCATTGAAAGTTTTTTGGGATGTGTTGGGGAAGACTTTACGGAGAGGTTCGATTTTCCCATCATCAATGCAAGATGTTGGTAAAAAACGTTGCTTAAGTTTGTTGAAACAGTGCCATGGCAATTATGATCTATAATCAAGGCTAAAGGCGATCAGTCCAACAGAATATTAGAGTACACAACTTTTTTTTTTTTTTTTTGACCTTCACTGAATAAAGACTATCGATCATTTTTGAATGACTGCTGAATGTTGATATGGATAGATAGATATCAATAATACTAGAGATATAGACAATTATATTTTATATATAACATTTTTAATAAATGCAAACGAAATCAGTGTACAGAAGTTGCTTGTAGATAATCAGTATGTTAATGCGTTAAATCAGTAAAAGCCTTTGCCTCTTTTCAGTTCTGGGTATAACCAGCCAGTAAAATGCTATAACATTACTTGTAAATGTAAAAAAAAAAACAACAACAAACAAACAACAAAAGAGGAATATTTTGCTGTACAGGAAAGCCTTGAAGAGGAAAGTTCTATATGTCAGAAATTCATCACATTTGCCAAACATACAGTATCAGTCCAACACTTGGACACACCTGCCCATTCATTTTCCATTAGAAGGTGTGTCCAAAACAAAATATGCCATGTTAGACCTTTTTTCTTCCATAATACACAACAGTTGAGACAGCACTGGACACATGCTGGCTTTGCTTCATATTACATGTCAATAAACACTATTGTAAACATATCTCAGCTGAGATTGTTCTCAGAGAAAGGAAACTGGTGGATGTGGAGCTGAAGGGTTGTGAGAGAGGCCTCTAAGAGGGAGGCAATCGCCCTGGTTACTAAGTAACCTGGGGCAACAGTTGTTACTCACCTCTCCCCTAATACCCTCTCACCCTCAGGCCCACGTGAAGAAGGGCTGCTCTGCTGATCTACACACACACACACACATGCACATACACAGACTGAGACTAGAGCTGATTAAACTTAGTGGTGAAAGGACATTCAGGAGAAAATGTTTTGACATTCATTACATCCCGACACAAATTTACATGGAGATTTGTATAAATGGATCCTTGCTGTATGGTTTGTTTTGAAAGCAACAGAAAGAAAACAACCTCTGTGCTCAAGTAAGAACAAACTATGCAAATATTTTTACCTAATTTTACTCCCTAATTTTGCTCATTGCCAAATTTCTCCCCTATCACGCGACAACTACCACCCTGGAAGAGTTAGGGCTAACACCTGCATCCTCCAAGACACACTCACTGAAAGGGGAGAAAGTAATGCCATCCTTAATATCCTGAGTTCATTGTCAGGTGCCTGCAGTGCCTGCCATGCACTCATTTCTCTAATTCATCTTAGTGGGGTTTAGGTCAAGTCTGTTCAGGCCACCTTGCACAAATCTTGGACAACCATGTCTTCATGGACCTGGCTTTGTACACAGGGGCAGTGTCATGCTGGGACATGTTAAGGCACCTTGGTTCCATTGAAGGGAATTTGTAATGCTACAATGTACAAAGACATGTATTCAATTGTGTGGTTCCAAGTTTGTGAAATCAGTTTGGGAAAGAGCCACAAATTGAGGTAATAGTCACATGTTTTTGTACCTTAGTGTGTTCACGCTCTCACTCATTTGTAGAACTGCTTAGTCCTACTCGGGTTGCGGGCAGGCTGGTGCCTATCTCAGCTGACAGTGAGTGAAGGTGGGGTACACCCTGAAAAGCTCGCCAGACCATTGCAGGGCAACACAAACACAACCATTCACACTCACACCTAGGGTTAATTTGGAACAGCCAGTTAGCCTAATGTGCATGTCTTTGGACTGTGGGAGGAAACCGGAGTACCCAGAGGAAACCCACGTAGGCAAAGAGAAAACATGCAAACCCCACCCAGAAAAGCCTGAGCCTGAGCCTGAGAATCAAAATCAGAACCTTGTTACTTAGAGACGGACGTGCTACCCACTACACCACCATGCCACCCTATCTTAATGTCAAAGTTAAATAAATAATAAAAATGGCAATTATATTTTATTTAATCCTATTTCTCAGATCCACACTGAGTTCCTTGAACTTATCAACTCTACTGTGTATTGGTCAATCCAGTGAGTGCCGTCAACAAAAAAAAGGATTTTATGTTGACACAGAGATGCTAACAACCGTAATCAGTCATGATCACCCGCAGAAAGTTAAAAGGCTTTGAGAAAACAAAGCCTTTTTAATTTTAATTGAATTTTTTTAATTCAAAGCACAAATTAAAATTACAAAAATTTATATTTTTGTGATTTTAATTTGTGCTTTGAATTAAAAAAAACATTTAGTGCATATGGTTAAAGATACTATACAACCATTTTTAATAATAAAATAAACAAAAATCACTAATTGAAATAATTGAAAGCCAAATATTTTGTTACTTTTTGACCATGATAATGCTTCAGTATAATATAATTGGATATATTTTTCATGTTTTCTGGCAAAAACAAGAGTTAGGAGATTTATTGTTATTAAAATTTAAATAAATAATACTTAGTTAAAGGCAGCCATTGTTTAAAAAAATGATAAATAAAAACGAGGTGGTGGTGATGGGAAGAAGGTAACCTATCACATTATTTATTCAAGACAATGGCCACTACTCAGAGTCTTTAGTTGAAATTTTACTAAAAGAATAGCATGTGGTAAAGAGGGAAAGAGTTTTGCCAGTGTTGCACAGGGTCACACAGAACTGCTCATTACTGTTAATTGAAAGTGATATGTGAACTTTGTGCCCCCTCTTGCACTGGGCTGTCCAGAAAGAGAAACTAATTTAATGACAAAAAAATGGCAGAAAGTGCTCCAGACATAAAGTTTTGGACATAATACCAATTTAATGAATGGTCTGTGATAAATGACAGGCGACAAGGCCTGTAGTAAAATATGCCAAAAACATATACAAATACTGCTCTAGTAATCACTGCCGTACTGTATATGAAAATATCAAGGAATTATATGGAAATATCATGACCTTAATATAAAGGGTGTTTGGTTACTAAGTTCCTTCTAAACATGGAACAGCTGTTGAATAGAATTGGTGCCAGTTTTTAAGGTTCAATTTTAGAGTGAAAAATTAGTTCTGCAACACATTTGAGTAGGGAGCTGTTAAGATGTCAAATGTGATCTTATTTTGCAGATGACTGTATTTTGCTCTTTTAGCTATTTGCGCTAGGACAGACATGAATAGCTAAATGAATGGCTGTCAGTAAATCACATGTTATGGCACAGCATTAAGATCCAAGCTTCGTGACTCAGAAGATGAATCAGACAACCTGTTGTGAGTCGAAGTCAGAGGAGCAGCTGTCTCAACACTGAGGTTACAGTTCTCCAGAGTTCCACCAGGGAGCTTGTTTTCCCTCTTCCCTTTTTTTTATGCATGCGAGACATTTCAATTGGTCTGCGCTTTCATGATTTAAGCAGCGGCCCACTAAAAAACATGCTCAGAAATAAACACACGAGAGCTTTAGTGACTACGTGGAATAACAAAGGCTTCCATGGGCAAAAAAATGCCTCATATTGTTTTAAGTTGCTCTGGAGCTTGGGATAAACTCTTAAGGTCATTTCCCGTCATTCAGCTCTGAATGGTATCGACTCGCTTTTGAAAGAGAGCCGTTGCCTGCCAATAACACTTTAAGATGCTGTTGTAAATGATCTCTGCTCGGAAATAACAATAGTAGTACTACTGAGCTGTTGTGAGATAATGAGGGGAGATCATAATAGGAAATAAGATCACGATAACACATGAAAAAGCCTGAGTGAAAATAGTAAACAGGTTTTCTTTTTATATTTGCCATAATGAGTGATTCATGCACTTGGCAGTGCTCTGTAAGCTTTTTGAGTAACTGGAGCTTATGAAACAACTGGACCACATTCAGATTACGGTTTCTTCTACTCTTGGCTGATTGCCTTTTTGGGAGCTTTTTTTCCAACAGGGCTATTATTGTCACTCTGGTGCCAGATGAGAAATTCATTTATTTCATATGACAGCTTTTAAATTATAATGATATGCAGTGCATACTATAATTGTCTGGATCGTTTTAGTCCTAACATCATACTGTTATTTTTCTGGTTTGTCCTTTCTGGTTTGCGTAAGGCATTAAGGCAAGCAGAAGTGCTTGTTTGCATTTTTCTTCTTCCCGTGTTCTGCCAACATGTAACACAGCTTAGATCTGACGCTAGTCTGCTTTCTAATCAGTGATTTATCATGCCTTTTGTGGTTTCATTTAAATAGATGAATTAAGCTGATCTATGCAGTTATAGGGTGAGATCTTTAAACTAATATAAATATACTTAGAGTGTAATGTACGCATTGTGACATTGCATACACTCTGAGTTGATGGACACAAAAATGTGCTGAAATTATATTGTGATTGTCCATAAGAGATAGCAGTTAGATAAGGGCTTTTTCTGGTTGTTATAGAAACTGTCGATCTGACGGTTAGCCAAATGTATGACTCATCAAATTAGATTTCTGAGATCTCATCTGCTGTCACGATATGTGAGAATATTTAGGACTGATTGCAACATCAGCATCACGACTCATGCCTGTGTGAACAGAATACCTTGATAGTATCGGTTTTTGATTGATATAATCTGCAGGTACTAGGTTTTAGAAATCAAATGGTCAACTGATTGTAATCAAACTTGTGAGTAAAGATTTACTATAGAAGCCCTGCAATTTATGGTGACATATTTAATGTGTACGCCGACAGTGGCCCAAATTCAACTGGGTTTGGCTCTAGCCTTCCTCACGACCGGATGGATAGACAGTATAGGTAGTATGTGAATGGATGATGATATTACTGTAATATTATTTTAAACATACATTTCCTTAAAGTTGTCTTGTAAAAGACAAAACTCTCATTACATGTTTCTGCTGCTACCCCACCCCACACTTTCTGCAATTTGGTCATATGCAATACCTACCTATTAGCTAGCTCTCTCCTATCACATGACTGCTACCATCTGGGGAGCGTGAAGACTATGATGTGCTTCCTCTGAGACACATGAAGCCGGCAACCATGTTTTTTTTTACCTACTCATGCTGCATCGTAGAGATAGTATAACATATTCGGAGGAAAACGCTATCTGGCTTCTTGGGCATGCATGTGCTCAGAGGCTGCCACAGTTGGTTAATGTTCCTATGATCTACAAAAGAAAGAGTATGCCATCCTTCCCAATCACAGACTGCTGCCAGGTTTGCTGTCTGGATTCCTGGGGCAGAGATGGCGGAGTCATTGTCTGAATTTTAACTTGTCATACTTTCTGTTGTGCCACATGGTAGTAAAGTTAGTGTTTTTCGCAACTTACCCTTTTTTCGTCAATGGCAGACACGAACCATTACATAATTATATGTTTGCTGCATGTGTGTCATTTTTCAAATAAGAGTGTAAATGTCAATTCCCTTTGGATCGGGGGTTCAATCCCCATTATCATGAGTTGTCACTGCTGTCCCCCAGTGCAGCTAACTAGGTTATCAAAGGTCAGCCATGTCTCTCACTGTCTGTGAGAAACATTGCTGTCATTTGTAAAGTTGTTGTCAGCGTGTTTCTGCCATGCGATGGCCTGGCAAGCTGTCCAGGGTGTACTCTGCCCTGCCCAGAGTAGGCTGGGACCCTTATTAGGATGAAGCGGTTCAGAAAATGAATGAATGAACCCTTGGTTAGCTCTCACTCAGTCTGTATTAGGAACATCTCTCAATACCAAAGACCTGCAGGAGAGCTTATATTTCACAGTTGGATTGGGAAGTGCAAGGGATTCATAGAAGAACTTAGAATCTGTGGATTAAGACAGAGAAGGTTTGGCCAACCTTTCTCAGACTGTTGCCAACATGACCACTGCCAGGAGAAGCAGAAGTAATGAATGAATAAATTAATTTAAAAAAAGCAGAACATTTTTGAATGTGGTTCTTACATTGACTTGCACAGTATTCACCCTCTTGGCAGCTTTCTTATTTTATTTGTCATATGATCTTAGTATATATATATATATATATATATATAGACATCTGTAATTTGTAATTTTCTTCTTGAGACTTTATCCTTATCTTATCCTTTTCTTTGTGCACACAATTCTTTGTGCACACAATTTCCTCCAGAAAAGTATTCTGATTCTGATTCTGATATACATTTACATTTGTGGTTGTTTTGTGACTAAATGTGGAAACGTTTAAGGGGTATGAAGATACAAAGATATAGCCGACAGATGCCTGTCTACACTAGTACTATAGTAGTAGGAGCTACTAATTAGAAAAAACTTCCTGCTTTTGAGACAGTAGAGGTTATTTTTAAATACTGAAGAGTGATGATAAAAGACAGCTCAAAGGAATACCACAGTTTTTAACCCTGACCTACTTATTGTTCCAGTAGACCACACACAATTGATTACAACTACACTTGAAAAAGTAACCCCTCACAAACAGACATGCAAGACTATTTAAGAAGATAGCACATATCATCTCCAAATGGGTCCTCATAGCTCAGAATGGTGACCAAAAGATACTTTTAAACAGGTTGTAGACTGGCTGACAGACTTTTTTTATTATTATTATTATTATCATATTTTATAAAATAAACTGTTGTATAAAGTAAGGTCAATAAGTATTTTAATATGGTCAGAATGTAAAATATATATATATATATATATATATATATATATATATATATACACACACAATTGTCTTTGTACACCACAATGATGCCATGACTGCATTAAGCAAGAAGTTATTGTTTCTTAATTACTTTATTTAAAGAAATAAATTGTTTGGAATTTATTCCATGTGGTGATGTGTTGATTTGATTTCCATATTTGCATTTGGCAGCTGCTTATGGGAAGTCTTAATATTCAATTGATGTTCAACTGGCATGCAAATACAAGTAAAAGGAGCAATCATTAGGCTGAAAAAATAGAAGCACCTATGAGAGAGATGGCAGAAATTTTAGAAGTGGCCAAATCAACAAGTTGATATATTCTTAAAAAACAGAAAAACACAAACAACCCCAAAATACCTGAAAGACTCTGGAATACAACCAATCTGGATAATTGTAGAATTATTTCCTTGTTAAAGAATTACCTATTTCTAGCATACAGTCAAGTCAAGAACACTCTTGAGGACATCAGCCTATGATTGTGATTATGTGATTATGAAGTCTACAGTTAAGAGATGCATTCAGGAATGCAAACAAAAAGGGTTTCTCTTAAGATGCAAGCTACTGGTAACACTTAAGAAAAGAAAAGCCAGATTAAGCCTGCCCAGTTCTGGATCTAGATTCTTTGGACACATGGAATAAAGAATGACTTTCAACAGAATAATGGATGGAGAAGAGTAAAAGAAAAAAAGAAGCGCTTATGATTCAAAGCATACCACATCATTTGTCAAACAGGGTCAACTTAGGCATGTATGGCTGTCAGTAGAAATGGGTTACTGGGGTTCTTGATCATGTGACTGGTGGTAAAAGAACCAGTATGAAGTCTGAAATGTTAAGAGATATATTTTCTGCTTAGATTCAGTCAAGTACTGCAAAATGTTCAGAAAGGCACTTCACAGTGCAAATGGATGACTCAAAACATACTGCAAAAGCAACCAAAGAACGTCTTAAGGCAAATAAATGCAATATTCATAAATGGGCGAGTCGGTCAACTCAATTCACCATGCTTTTTAGTTATTGAACACAAGACTGAAGGCAAAGAAAGGCGCACAAACATGCAGAAACTAAAAGCAGCTAGAGTAGATTAAAGTAGATTTTTTATTGTTATTTTATGAGGACATACAATGAAATTTAGATGCATTCAAAGTTCATCTCAAGTATAAATTAAAATTTTAAATTCAAATTTCCAATTTATTTGTCACATACAAAATCATACACAGTACAAAATGTAGTGAAATGCTTGTTATGACTGTCCTATAGTTGAAGAAGAATAAAAATTAATAAAAATTAACTATAAGAAAAAAAATTAACTATAACAATAACTATTTGAAGGACACCAGTAGTTAAAAGTCAAATATAAATATAAAATATAAATGTAGTGACGATAAATAATGTGTAAAGTGTCAGTGCAGTATGCACACAAAGATGTCCAGTAAGTGTAGAATGTAATGTTCATGTGTAGGGTAGGTCTACAAAGTCCTGGTTGAGTGCCTGAATGACCTGCAGGAAGAAGCTCCTCCTCATTTGCTCAGTGTTTGCTTTCAAGGAATGGAAACGTTTCCCTGACCGCAACAGAGAGAAG
>JAQMYF010000013.1:12483369-12502997 GCA_030014195.1 Neosilurus mollespiculum | reverse complement strand
CTCTCTCTCTCTCTCTCTCTCTCTCTCTCTCTCTCTCTCTCTCTCACACACACACACACACACACACACACACACTCGTCGCTCTCATTTGCTAATTACGACAGCAGGTCTTCCCGTCTCTTCTTTTCCCCTGGTGTGGAGAATTCTCACCATGGAAACTTTGGCTCCATAATACCCAAAGGCTGGCATGTTGCTTTTTTTCTTGTCTCTTGCAGAGCATTCAGTAATGAGAAGTGTAATAATACATGACCTAAGACTTTTTCTTGAACTCTCAAGATCAGCCAGGATTTAATTGTGCAGTACAGCATAAAACATATTTACTAGATTTTATTTTAAATAAATATTTTAATATTTGAAATAGTCTAATTTCAGTTCAGTAAATACACTTTAGTAAAATATGTGTTCCGTTCTGAACTGGTTTGATCAAATTTGGTTTACTAATGTATGCTATTTATGTTTGGTATACTTCAGGTGTTAGTGTGTTGTATATTCTGAGGTTCCAGTCATGTGTACTTCTCTCTGCAGTCTTTCTCTGCTGAGCCATGCTCCCTTTCTCTCACTTTCAGGGGAATCTGTCACCATAGCGATATTGCTGTATTCCAAACGACCATCTGAACCAATGTGCTCTGATCTAGTTTTGAAAAGATGACACCAGTGACATGATCATATGCTCGCATTTTGCTTTCATTAAGCATACAGACTCGTTTTCATTTAATACGGACACAATAGGTTGTTCTCCACCTCTCTCTCTCTTTTTTAATAGAGCAGTTAAAACAAACAGTAAGTGACAACATATGATTAATGTTTAAGATTGTTTTGTGTGTGTGTGTGTGTGTGTGTGTGTGTGTGTGTGTGTGTGTGTGTGTGTGTGTGTGTGTGATTAAGCCCACTGTATTACCATGTTTCCTTACACGTCACCAATATCAACTTCCCTTTCTTATTCTGGTACAATAGAAAAAAGGCACAGCTGTGGGTGTTTTGAAGTTAGTGTATGTGCACATGGCTAGGGGTCAAATCCATTAATTCTTTGCTATCATAAAAAATAAAGAACTGTGAAATAAATGGGGAAATATCAGGGCCATATGAATGTATCAATGTTGTACTGAGAAAAAAACCCCAAGAATATAGCTACAATAATCGATAATAGTCAATCCTTGAAAAAAAAAGTATTATATGTTACAGTTCACTTAGATTTAATTATACATAGTAATCTAGAGGACAACTACCATTATAATATTATATTATATATATATTATATTATACTTCTATTATAATATTATATTATATATATTATAGCCAACCAGTTTCATCCACTTCTCCTGTTAATATCAGTCTTCTTCTCTATCATTAGGTCTCCTCTGTGTCTATATTACTAGACTGAGACACTGATAAGCGATGGATGAGAATCGAACATGCCTTTGCACATGGCCAGACAAATTACTGTGTCTCCAAGCATTAGGCTTGCTAATTCTTTGGCACCAGGCCTCTCCCTGTGCCATGGATTATAGCCCAGTGCTTCCTTATGCACTCTGCTTAACTGGCCCCATCATTCAAGGAGCTTACAATCAATGTGAAGGTCACAAATCTCCAGTCTAGAATGTACTGTGTTGTAGAGGTTATGAGGAGTTTCAATATTATTACTATGATCATTAGATAATCAATAAAGTAGGAGTTATTTCACTTCAATTAATTCAAGAATGTGCAGTCCATGACCTTGTCTGGAATACAATGAATAAAATATTTTACCAGTGTTTGTTATATATTGATAAATATATGTTGAAATATCAAATTAAAAAGAACTGTCAACTAGTTTATGATGAAAAGGTTCTGAAATGCAACCAACCCTTTATACTCAAACATCACAGTCTGGCCTTGGTTTCTGTACTGATATTGTCATGATGTATTAAAGCAATAGTTTGTATTATTTGGAACATTCTGCTGATTATGTGGCAGATAATTATTGCAACAAAATCTAGACAAGCCTTTTTGTCCTCCTAACCACCCCTACATCTTTTGTTCAGACTGATCAGACATAACATTAAAAACATTACGACTATTGATAGGTGAAGTGAATACCATTAATTATCTTGTTTCAGTGGCACTTGCCAAGGCATGGGATGTATTATGCAGAAAGTGAAAAGTCAGTTCATGTGTTGGAAGCGAAAAAGAATTAACGATTGTAAGGAACTGAGTGACTTTGACAAGGGCCACATTTTGATGGATAAACGACTGGGTCTATTTATTTCTAAACAACAAGTGTCTCTGGGGGTTTGTTCCTGGTATGCGGTGCTAACTACCTACCAGAGGTGGTCCAAGGTGGTCTTAGAGTGTCATGGGTTTCCAATGATGTGCATTGAGCATGAAAGCTAGTATGTCTGGTCTGGTCTCACAGAAGTGCTATTATAGCTCAAACTACTAAAACTTTTATTGTTGGCTATGATAGATGTTGTCAGAACACAGTGCATTGCAGCTGGAGCTGCCTAGCCACAGACTATTCAGGTGGTGTTAACGTTATGGTGGATTGGTGTATATTCTTCCATTTAGGGCTGTAGCAGTTATTATTACACTATGTAATATGTTATATATTTAAGGCCAAATAACGGTCACCTCCCATTGTCACCTATCTTCTATTTGAAAAAGTAGACTTCAACACACTGCAAGACACACAACACACTCCTCAGCTTAAGGTCAAATTTTGGCACCTGGGGAAAAGATAATATCTTGGAGTTGATGGAGCTTGACAGTGTCCACCAGTTGGAGTGGTGTATCAGGCAGAGGTGAGCTGTTTGGCCAGGACTACAGCAAAAAAATAAATAAATTGAAGTTTAAAGCAAGTTATTGCATACCAGTATTTCAAATCATTGAAAATCTAGAGAACCCTTAAAGAATGACAAACTTTACATGAAATGTGAGACCTGAGAAGGTACTGGCTATGGGGGGGAGTTAATTTCTAGCCCTAAAAAAACCCCACAAAGTTCGAAGCCAAGTAAAAAGTTCCTGAGTAATACACAGGCTTATTACAGGTGTCTACTCCTCCCATGTACGAAATTTCCCACAGCTACAGATCTGGGTATAGGGACCTTCTTGTTTTTTACTCCCTATAGACAGTCTCCTCTGTGTGCACACAGTTGTACGGGTGAGCAAACAGCCACCACCCCTTATGCCCAACAAAAAGTAGGTTGTTGTTACAAGTTCTCCATATAGAGCCCCTGGGTGGTTTGTTGATTAGTGCATTTTCCTATTGGTAGGAATCACCTTTTTCTCTTTCCCTGTATGTGTCACAAGCAGCAATTCTCAGCTGACTCAGGTATCCGTAATAGAAAAACCTGGTGTAAAAATGAACACAGTAAATAGGGTGGTCTTTGTAAATGGATATGAGGTCAAGGTAAACATCTCAGTACAATTTCAGAATTGAGAGTTTAATAAAACTCTTCTTGGGTTTAGTTTTCATTTACTACTTCTAGTATTTAGTGATTTCTAGAGTCCTCACCTGTCACAACCTGGAGATGTTAACAATAGTCTTCTATAGGCTTGAATTTAAGTCACTCTCATTGTCATTAGGGATTTTCCCCATGTAAATATTAACATTACTATAGGACTTCCACCTCTGTCTACGACCCATAGTGAACTACATTATATTGCAAAATGTTTGCGAACACCTCACCACTCATGCTGGTGTATGCTTTTGCACATCCCATTCCAGACGTAGTCATGCTTTCCTGGTATTTTATCCTCCACTCTTCTTGGAAGGCTTTCCTCTAGACATTAGAGTGTGGCTGTGGGGAGTCCAGTCAGCCACAAGACCATTGGTGAGTTCAGGTAAGAAGTCCCGGTAGGTACTACATCAGTGCTCAGGTTCCTCCCAAAAGTGTACACTGGGGTTAAGGTTGAAAAAATTGCAGCATATAAAAACACCCTAGACAATCACATGCTTCAATTTTTGTGGCAAGAGTTTGTGGAAGACCTGTATTTGGGTGTGATGTTCAGGTGTCCAAATACTTTCTGGCTGTAAAATGTATTTAGTCAATATGATTCGGGCAACATTAAAATGATTATGTCAACAATAGAGAAATATAGTAAACAGGGAATGGGCAGCACAGTAGTATAGTGGTTAGCACGTCCACAGGAAGAAGGTTCTGGGTTTGAGTCAAAGTCTCGGGCATTTCTGTGTGGAGTTTGCATGTTTTCCCTGTGTTTGCATGGGTTTCCTCCGGGTACTCTGGTTTCCTGCCATAGTCCAAAGACATGCACATTAGGCTAAATGGCTGTTCCAGATTCCCCCTAGTTGTAAGTGTAAGTGTGAATGGTTGTGTGTTTTGGCCCTGCAATGGTCTGGTAAGCTGTTCAAGGTGTACCCCGCCTTCGCACAGTGTTGACTGAGATAGCCCAGCCTCCCTGCGACCCTAATAGTAGGACTAAGAATATTGAGTGAGTGAGTGAGTAAACAGGAAAACATACTGAATTCAGACTCAGCAAAATTCATAATGTTGGTTTACAGAGATAGAATGGTTAAAATTTCCTCTCAGTGCAAACATCTGGTGAAGAGACTGATGAACTGGTCAAGATCCAGCAGAGCATATTTCTCTAAGACTAAAGGGACAGACTCTTTCCTCACACTCACTTAAGTTTCTTTCTTGTTTGTACTTAGTCCCTAAGTAGTAATTATAATTGATACATTTCTAGCATAACTATTTCCACACACATTCCATTAAGTCCATTCCAGGTTTGGATTTTGAATCATTTCTGTCTTAGTTATTTATCTAGCCTGAAACTTTTATTCAAATGGTATGTCCCAGAACCCTACTGTAGATCTTTACCTCTTTTACTAACCCCTTAAATACCCAGAATCCAACAGCAGCTCCAGTCCTCACCATCTTTTTTTAGTTTCACTGTAGTGACTAAAGAATGCATAGTAGTTAATAATTACACTCTCTGACCTAAAAAAAAAACTCGCAGTGTATTATTGCATCAGCTTTAGCTTTGATTTTGAATGTGTTTGTCGTGTCATTGTTTCAGTGTTCATTCATACATCCAGGTCATCAGCTGACTTCATTTTATTGCCACATAATGTTGCTGAGCTGATATGTTGGTCATCAGCCAATAAGGTTAGCCATCTCGATATCATCTGATATCGAGATGACCAACTGAAGCAACCCCAGATTATAACCCTGCCTCAAGAGGCTTGTATAGTGGCTGCTATGCATGACAATGACATCATTTCATGCGCTTTCCTTCTTACCCTGACACACCCATGGACTCATTGGATCACACGACCTTTGTTCCTTACTCCAGAGTCCAATCTTTGTGCTCCCTAGAAGAGTAAAGCCTTTTGTCCTGATTATTTGCGTTAACAAGTGAATTCTTGTGGCAACACAGCTGTTTAATCTCAATACTATAGTCCTCACTGCATTGTGAGCATGGAACTGCTTTTACTATCACTAATAATCATAGCTGTGTGTTTAACTGTCAGTTAATTATGAATTAACAACATCAAGCAAGTATGTGATTAAAATTGTTTAAAATGTTAAAATGTAAAAAACAGTTAAAATGTTTTCTGAACACATTTACTCTACAAAGTTGAGTGTTCAACTCCGTTCTTATTCTAGTTTATGTAATTTCAACAATCTCCTTAATTGTTTCCAGTGCTTGTTACAAGCCAAATATTTCACCCTTCTGATTCCCTATGACATTTTTTGATTTTGATTTTAATATACTATATTAATCTCACTAGAGAAATTAGGCTCTGCACTTTAAACCATTGATAGTGAGCACACACACGTAGACAGCAAGCACACACACACACAGGAGCTGTGGGCAGCCACAGTGCACTTCAGCTGTGAAGGTAGAGCATAGGGGTGGGGTTGGGGGGTCCTCCAGCTACCACCACACTATTTCCTGCTGGTTCAGGAATCAAACCAGTGACCTTTCAGTCCCAAACCCACTTCTCTCATCATTAGGCCATGACTGCCCTCTTTTATATCTTTCTACAACCACAAGACAGCCACCATATCTGTCGACATCTTTCTATAACCACAATATACATCTTCTGACATGGTTGTTTAAGGAAGGAGAAGCTACTCACTGCATCAGTAAGAGATGAAAGAATTATTGCTAGTTGTAACAATCATCATTGCAGCAATTATCCATTGTAATATGAACTAATTCATTAATTTATTAATTTTTCAAAACACTTTGTCGTATTAGGGTTGCAGGAAAGCTGAAGCCTATCTCAGCTGATTCTGTTCAGGGTACATCCTGAACAGCTTGCCAGTCCGTCGCAGGGCCAACACACAACTATTCACTCTCAAACTTACACCGAAAGGCAATTTGGATTACACAGTCTTTGGACTGTGGGAGGAAGCTCAAGTACCTGGAGGAAAAGCTCAGCTCATTGAGCCCCGGACTCAAACTCAGAACCTTGTTGCTGTGAGGCAGACATGCTAACCACTATGCCACCATGCCACACTTTAGGGAAATGATAATCAAATCGTATGCCCCTGTTAGCACCTAAAAGTTGTTTATTTGTGGAACATCTGCAAAACAACTTAGTTCCTGTAATCACATATAATATTAACATTTTTTTATGCTTTTGTTTATTCTTATTCTTTTATTAACAAAAACTTCTGGATGGTAAAATGCACCCATATGTAGAAAGTTTCTGGTTAAGAGCTTACAGGACATCAGCAACCCACAGATTATGACATTTCATTTAGTCATGCCTATGTACCACTGGGGGAAAATGCAGACTGTGTTCGTAAGATGGTCTGGTTTGAAGAGTAATATTTACAGAATCATCCCCAAGGGTTCTTCATTGAGCATCGATGAAAAAGCTGTACACTAAATGTGGCTTCACTGTATACTGCAGTGCCAAGTTTAAAAATGACCGATTCTAAGGGGCATCATAGTTCATAAAAGTAATGGGTCTATGTGTAGCAAGAAAAATAAAACATGTTTGGATTTGTACATATTTTTCTGTGAAGGAGAACAATGCCTGGTTAAAGTTTATCCTTTACAGTTGTGTAAATAAAGCTGTTATTATCCAGCACTTAAGTAATCGGTCGGTGTTTGTTATTGTTTTGAGGCTTTTGCTTGTACTGAATGGAACAGACCAGAGTAGGGCAGCACAGCAGAGGAAGGAAACATTCACCCAAACACACACACACACACACACACACACACACACTCACACACACACACTCTCTCTCTCTCTCTCTCTCTCTCTCTCTCGAGCAACACGCACTATTGTTGTTTTGCAGCACTACGAGGTGTTGTTCTTGAGCCTTTGCCGCCCACGTGGCGTGGTGAAGTTTGCCAACAGGGTTCAGGTAACCGGGATGTTTTCCTGATTATAATACAAAAACACAGGTAATACCAATCACCAGCCAGCCAGGGAGAGAACAGCATCTAATACACTCATTACTGACTATATTCATTACAGAAGTCCTAAGCACCCAGTACAATTCGATTTTAGACTTGGGTGTAATTAATCTAACTTATGGCTCGAATACCCACACTCACGTGTATATTCTTATTTTCAGAGATTTTAGTATTAATACTGAGTTTACAATAAACGTCATTTTATCCTTATACTTTTCACAAGTTATTGAAGCATCTGTGCATTGAAATGATTACTAGATATTAATATTCATAAAGCAGACCCCTTGGTTTATTAATATTATTTAGCTTGCTTAGTTCACCGATAAGTACATCCAGAAATCTCCTTTGAAATCAATATATCAAATTTGAGAGGAAGTACGCTGGATTATTTTTGATGTCATGATAATTGAGACAAATCCCAGATAGAGCCAGGAGATAAATCAGTTGCTTACAGTCCAGTCCATGTTTGGCGCATCCCAAATTACATACTCGAATACGAAATAGTACGAGGAAATGGTTAACCACTAACTCTTCCTTTATAGACTGTTTTAATGAGGTAAACAATACCAAGGTTACTGCACACATCTGTTGCTAACGCATTTCTATTTGCACTGTTTACGAAAAAGTGAACTAAATATATAAAAATTTAAAATAAATCCTTGATTGTCATTAAAAGAAGCTGCTTACCCCCCAGACGTGTACCTCATTTACCTCAGTGTGTACTTTGTCACTACATAGTGTGTGTACAAGAAAGAGAGTGTAAATGTGTCATAGTTTGGATACTTCTTAAACGAAAGGTGAGAAATATTTAGTCTTACCATGCAGATGTCATCAGTATAGTGTATGCTGAGCTTGGTGCAATACGACAGGGTCTAAAACATGTACAGCCAGGTGGATTAGCTACACTAGGTAGCAGGGTACTGCACAGGTCAGTATCCTAAAAGCATTTAGCACACAAGTTGCTGCCTTGCCCTGCTACAAACCAGGGACTTGTTTCAGGTCTGAGGGAACATCCAACAACTAAATCACATGGTCTTCATTTTAAATAAGACACCTATTGAACTAAGCTACCAATTATTATTATTATTATTATTATTATTATTATTATTATTATTTTATTTTATTTTACAGTAGACCAAAGATGTTTTAGGAACACTGATATCACTTCCTTTGCTTCTGAAAGCCCCATACACTTCAGCCATATTCCCAATATATCATATGCTAATGTAGTAGCATATCAATTAAAAACAATAAGGACCCAGTATGGTCTCCATGAATGGGAATGACATGGTCAAACTTTTGACATGTAGTGAGCACATGGTGGAAGCAGGTAAGAATTCAATAAGGACATAATAACAATGTAACTAGAAACTTCGGTTTTGTCATGTAAATGTGGTGTGAAGTTGTTGAACATAGATGTGAACACAAGGAACCTTGCAGAACAAATGAAAAACACAGCACATGACACAGTAGTCATAACAACCAGACAGACGCAGTGAGAACATGGTAAGTGTGTGGAGCGATCTGATTGGTCATAGTAAGAGTGTAGTAAGAAAGTATTGGACATGGTGCATGAGTAATCAAGAAGAAATTATTGGGAACATATTAGATGCAGTGAGACCCTGGGGTGGATGTAGAATGAACTTAAAAACTGCACATTATTCCATTTTGACCAAGTTCACGCTGCTTTCATCAGAATTTTCGGGACACTATGGTCTTAATGGTGTTTAGCTGAGTGTGATGGAACGCTTAGTAGTCTTGAAAGGGTCCATAGTAAAGAGTCTTTCTGTTAAGAATGATTTGCAGGTGGGAGGAGCACCCTGTGTTTGTTAGTTCGGTCAGTCAAACTTAGGGTTTAGTTTATAATCGTTTATTCATTCATTTCCTAAGCTGCTTAAGTCCAATTAGGGTCACAGGGAGGCTGGTGCATATCTCACCTCAGCTGACTCTGGGCGAAGGCGGAGTACACCCTGAATCTCTTGCCAGACCATTGCATGTCCGCCACACAGAATCGTCTGAGCCCGGGACTCAAACCCAGACCTTCTTGCTGTGAAGCAGACGTGCTAACCACTGCGCCACCATGCCGCCCGTTTTATAATCATGTCTAAATTAAATAGTAATAATAATAGCTGGCTTACTGATCTGAAGGTTGGGGGTTCAAGCCCCATTATCACCGAGTTGTCACTGCTGTCCCCCCATTGCAACTAACTGGGTTATCAAAGACCAACCATGTCCCTCACTGTTTGTGGTCAGAGGCATGTAAAACAATCATTGCTGTGGTTTGTATAGAGTAGGCCATTGGGTTGCCATTGGTGTGTTTCTGCCCTGCGACTGTCCAGGATATACTCTGCCCTGCCCAGAGTCGGGTGAAAAGGGTGCCAAACTCCCCGCAACCGTAATTAGGATTAAGAGGTTCAGAAAATGAATGAATAAATAAATAATAGCAATAAAAATAATGATAGTTATTCCAAAAATTTTGTATTTTCTTATTGTTGCTGCAACTCCTTACCCTCTAAAGAAATAAAACACAAGTTGCTATTTTATACTTGTCCTTCATTCATTCCTTTTGATCCCTCTTTGTTAACTATCATAGAAGCATGTGTGAAAAGCATACTCGTGAGCAGACTCTTCTGCCTTTTCTAATGATTTAAACATTCCACTGAATCTCAGCCTTAATGTCAGGACTGGCAGTGAAAAAAGAAGCATCTAGTAACAGAGGAAAACACAGATACATAGTCACTGGCTTTGTGCTGAGCGACATGGCACCACCCATGATAGTAAGCTTTGGTTTGCCCAATCCCCCACGCCTGCACATATAATCATCATAGCCGACTGATCAGTCATCGCCAGCCAAGCGTAACATACTTCCTCTTCAGCTTCATAATTGAGTGCAGGCCTACATTAAAACAGTGTCCTAAAGTCAGTGGGGTTTTGTGGAGAAAAAGAGAGCATTGAATTGCATGTTGGAAAGTGTTTTAGTTTACTGTTCAGACATGTTCGGTGTGTGTGCGTGTGTGTGTGTGTGTGGTTTATAATACAGGGAATGTCTTCTTCTTACTCACGCACATACACTCACTCCAGAAGCATTTAATCCATTTAAGTGCAGAGATTTAATACAAAATCCTTTACTCTCTCCTGCACCTAGATGGTGTTGCTGTATGATATTGAGCTTGTTCAGCATGAAGGGAATTTGGAAAACAAGCAGACTTTCACTTCCCCTTTGTAAACTCCATGACCCTTTTTCTAAAGCAACTGCTTACATACATTAGGAAGAGTTTCCTTGGAAATTATAATCATATGGAACACCTGTTTATCACCTATGCTAGTTCATATAAAGGTATATGAACTTTTTTTTTTTTTTTTTTTTTTTTTTTAATCATTTCTGATTTGATATTGTGTGGTTTCTTTAAAATAACTACAGTCAGCTTTCCAGGAATATTTTCACCATATACTGAAAAGAGGAAGCCGACTGTGATACAGTGGCAGTAAAGTGTATCAAAACACCACATGCCATGATTCAGCACGAGGTATTCTGGTTCATCCTCATCATCATGCTACACGTGCTCTGCCACAAGAACACGGCATTTTAGGGAAATCACACTGTTGGTAATTTTGTAATATAATGTTATTTGATATTATGAAACAGTGTTAGTGTCTTTATTAGGGAATTAATCTGAAACATAAACTCAAACCTGAAAGTGGTGCCTGTATGCTATATTTGTTTTCATTTTCTCTTTGCTCAGATTTTTTTTATGTGTTCCTGTTTATAGATCGGGTGACACGGTGACATACAGAGTGGTTAACATGTCCACCTCACAGCAAGAATGTCCTGGATCCGAGCCCTGTGACATTTCTGTATGGAGTATGCATGTCCTCTTTGTGTTTGTGTGGGTTTTCTCTGGGTACTCTGGTTTCCTTCCACAGTCCAAAGACATGCACATTGCATGTACAATACATACCTCAAGTCAATCTTATGACAGGCTTAAAGAGGATTACATAAGTGATCTTGTCCATTAGTAATAGTCAAATTTAAAACTGCTGCTCCAAATGTTAAAATGAACAAGCAGCATTTTTAATACCTTGCTCAAAAGTTGTGCACTCTAATATTTTCATGGAGTGCATTTAGCCTTGATCACAGCATGTAATCTCCATGGCATTGTTGCTCCAGTTGGTCAGGTTGAGGCTCAGCAACTTTAGTGTGGCAATAAAATGAAGCCAGCTGATGACCTGAATTTGCTGAATGAGCAGGTTATCACATCAAAGGACTTTTTCTTGCCTGATGGCACGGATGTAAAATGGGGACTCAAATAATGAAGGTTTCAAGTTCCAAGATTCATGATCAGGGAGCATGAGGGAATTATTTTCACATATGTACTGTCACCCCGGAGTCCCGACCTTAACCCTATTGAAAGTTTTTGGGGTGTGCTGGAGAAGGTGTTTAAATTTTTTCCTCATCAATTTGGTGAAAAATGAACCTAGCACTGGGTGGAAATAAATGTTATGTTGCTTAAGTTTGTTGCAACAAAGTTATGACGACTATGTGCTGTAAGCAAGGCTTAAGACGAAACAACAACATGCGTGTGACTTCTTTTTTTTGGCCGAGCAGTGTATATGATAAGTGTCATTAACTCCACTTGCTTGTAGGCCTGTTTTATTTCTGTGCTTTGAAAAACAACTTTTAAGGAATTTTTTTATGGCTAATTTTTTTTGCCATAACATTAATACTTTAAAAATATAAACAATAATACTTATTAATACATCATGGACCACTGATCTGTTTGTCTGTATGAAAGCAGTACATTTTCACCAGTTGTACTTGATAAAATATGGTAAATATGAGCTTTTTCCTCCTTGCAAATTGTTACCAGTGGATGGCACAGTAGTGCAGCAGGTTGTGTTTTTAAAAAAAAAAAAAAAAAAAGTGTACAGAACTGTGCCAAAGGCTTAGGTACCATATTTTTTTATTATAAATTTTGCTACAGATTTTTCTTACTTCTTACTTTTTATTTTTCTTGCTTTGTAATAATTTTTTCTATATAGTAACTCTTTGCTCCACAGCATTTCTTTGCATGTCTAAGACTTTCGCACAGTACTGTAGGTGGAACAGCTATCCTAAATTGCCCTCAGGTGTCAATCAGAATATTTTTCTGATTCTCTGTGTTTCATACATCCTGTCCTGTGGCCAGTTTTCCCAGGATTGGCTCCAGTTCCACCACAGTCCTGATCAGAATAAAGCACTTACTGAGAATGAAAGGGAAAACAATGAATGAAAATGTCACCAGATCCTCAGTGCTTGCTTGTGCACTCCGTTCAGCTTAGCCCACATGTTTTCAATTTGCTTTAAATAATTGGACCATGACAGCCATTGCAAAAGCTTGACTGTGTGTGTGGTAATTGTACCATTTTTATGCAGATTTGGAGGAATTCAGTTTATTGTTGTGTTGGGGAAAAATGAACAGTGACTCTGTTTGAGACTTGTCTGCTACTAAATGTCTTGGAAATAGACACCCTAACTTCAAAGTGCCATGTCCCAGCAGTACTCTAGGGAAACAGCCCTATGACAAGTCAACACCATACTTTATATTATGAATGAAAGACTTTTCCAAGTGTACACTGTTTTTCCTGAAAATGACTAATGTACAAGCCCAGATAAACTACATTATGGTCTCATTTGTCTATGAAACCTGGCTTTAATCAAGATTCCAATATTATTAGGAAACACCAGGAATCTACCTATGTGATTTGAGGAGAGTGAAAGGTTTTCATTGGCAAGCCTTTTAAAAAAGCTTGTTGACATGGAAATGGTGTGTTACTGTAGTTTTGGAAACTTGGTGACCCTTGGATACAAAGCAACATCTGCAAATCCTCCAACTGTGATCCTCACAGAAATTCTTGCCTTTTGAACTACCTCAGTCTATAGGGGGGAAAATACACACTCATCATTTTCTAACTAGGATCATCACATCTCCATCTGTTTAAAACTTTTTAATCACTATCCTTATCGGGCGGATGATTAAATTCATACATGTCATTTTTTAGAACCGTTATCTCATGTAAGAAGGCCAAAAATCTGTTTTATTATTAATATTTGTGTCTTTTACTTTTTCCCATGTTGATAGATTAGTGAGCAAGTGTGGAATGTGTGTAATTTCATATTTATACTGTAGTGAAAACTGATTCAAATGAACTGAGGAAAAGTTCTACAATTACACTCAGGAACATTATTAATCAAAAGTTTGGACATATGTTCATTTTTATATTCTCTACTACTTTAGCAGAATAATGAGCAGTATGAAAGCAATTAGTGAGCAGCAACAGTGCTAAACAAATTAAAAAATCAACTTTAAATTCTTGCTAGAGTATGTATAGAAAAGAATGATCCCCTTCAACTCACATTTGGTTGCATTGCAGTCTGAAATGAAGACACAAAAAATATTTTTCCAGCTGTATTTACTCAACTCAACTTGTGACAGCCAAGTGAAAGATAATAAAGCAACAGTTCAGAAGAATATAAAACCAGAATCATTAAGATGGTGAAAGGATCGCCCCCACCTAAAATACTCTTGTAAACTCACTGAGGTGTAAGTAATATAAACTTAACTTATCCACTGCACACCAAGCTGAGTGGCGTCCACCTGTGAACAACTGTATTCATTCTGAATAGTTCAGCATAATATCTGTCATTCCTGAAGCATTAAAGTGCTTGGAGGTGTAACTAAAAGCAAACAGTCAACTTTGGGTGGCAAGGCACTGTCAAAAGATCTCAGGTACAAAGTTGTGGACAGGTACAAGTTAGGAGGTAGATATTAAAAAAATAATCAAAGGCTTTATCAGTCAATAGGAGCACAGTGAAGTCCCTTATCAAGAAGTGAGAAGTGTTTGGTATTATTGGGACCCGTTGTGGTATCAATTCATCCCACCAAAGTAAATGGAAGGGCGAAGAGGAAACTTGACTGCATGTGGGTGTGTTAGTCTGTTGAGCAATTTTACCCCAACTGGTGAATAAGATTACATGATAGGTTAAGTACAGAATTTCCTAAGGTACAATAACATTTGAAGGCACTGTATATGTTTGCAGTTATCTTTTTCCTACAGAGTGCCCTAATGCTGTGTGTCGCTTTGTATTTTCTGTGAAAAAAGCGAGATGGCCTTTCTCCCTCAAAGCCTTTATTTTTGGTATGCTTAATGCTTAGCAGAATGACATAAGGCAATGCTAATGAAACCCATTTGTGGGGAACAGTGAGGCCACCAATCATATGTGCTGTGACAGCATAGTGTTTTATGTTACCACTAGGGCACTGTCATAAAACAGTTTATGCTTTAATGTGTGATTTTGAAATAATTGATATGTACATACATACATACATACAATTTGATTATTCAAATCCTTCCCCAAACAGTAACTTAGTCCAGAATTATGAGGCTACATTTTTTGGCATAAGTTCTTTCACTTCTTCTCATACATCATTGTGCATAAGCTTCTTTGGCACATTATAGCTAATCTCTAGTACTTTCCTTCTTTTTCTAATGGTTTTAAAGTAATTTCGGTCATTTCCAGTGTACAGTCGATGCCCTGGATCACCTTTAGCTGGATAGAATGCAACCACCCAAAGCTTTCTTCAGCTCTGTTTCTTTCCACACTCTACATCTACAGAAGCGGCAGCTGAGAACAGTTATCACCATGCCAGCATGTGACGCTATGCCATCTCTCCTCTTACAAACGAACTACATCTGCTTCTCCTTTTGCAGAGAGTGCTTTCTCTCCAACCCCCCACCCCCACCCACCCTTCATGTGGGTTGATGGTTTTTCTAGTCATGTTCACTTTGTGTGGAGCTATGGGGATTTGAAATCCCTCCAGATAGTGGAGTATAACTGACCTGATTCCAACCACCACACCACAACCTGTCAAAGACCATCACCTCATAAGCAAACGGGAAATAAATGTGAAATAAGAGTTAGTTTACTGAAGGGGAATTCCCCCCTTTTCCTCACCTAATTTAGTAGTAGTCAATTCCCACCCGTCAAGTATTGCATCTCTATCACATATGACCACCAACAACCAGTTTTGCACCAGACTGTCTCACACCTCTGTCATTCATTATTTTCCTATAACAGCATTTTATTTCTTAGATAAATAATAATACAAAGAAGAAAAAATAAAAAAGTGCAGTGCCTTAACTTTTTTTTTTAAAGGAGGGAAGGTATGACATAAATCCTTATTGTTTTGGTTATTGTGGTTAACCAAAATTTGATGGAACAGTTATACCTTTGATTGTTTTAATGGCAGAGTTGTGAGTTTTATACAAGATATAAATAAATGTGTAGAACATTACTCTTTATTACGCTTTGTGAGTGTGTATTTCCTTTATCAGTGCAAATTATATTTATACTATTTATAGAATTATATTTATATGAGGATATGGCAGGTTTGCAGCTCTTCCTCACACTGAAGTTTTCATGTTAAACCTTTTCTTACAAACTTAAAACTTATAGTAGTGTCAAATGTAAAGTTAATATATGAGTGCCAGTTTGATTCAGTTTTATACCATCATACCGTACGGAATGAGCAAAAAGAAAAGACCCACAGACAACGTGCATCATTGAAGCATGTGGAATGGAAGACATCCCTTTGGTGTTTCTCAGGTGCCCGTTCCCATCAGGTGTGTTCCCTAGATAAAGTGACATGTGGTGTAAGACCCTCTGCTCTCAGCCCCATTGTGGCTCATTTACTCCAGCATAAGACTGTGAGTCAGAGCAGGAACACTGGTCCTCAAAGAGTTGGTTTGAGTTATATAAAATAATATAGTAGTGCAATATATCAGTGCATCTCAGTTAAACAAAATACTATAAGTGAGTGATAGATTCAGTTTCTCAGGTTTTCTTTGATCCTATTTGTGAATGAAGTCTTCTTTGCATCAATCGAGAAGGAGGAGAATGGAAAAAGGAGAAAAAAAATGTTTAAATGTTGGTGAAAGTGATGGTTAAAAAAGTGTTGGTATGTGTCCGGATGTAGCCTTTACCTTCCCACCTTCCTTGCCTTTTCTGCTGGAAGAATGCAAAGGTGGTATATAATGTTGGCTGCTGTCCACCCCAGCCACACACACACACACACACACACAGAGAGAGAGAGAGAGAGAGCACCGAATTCCTCAGGAGTCTGCTCATAAGCAGCCTCCGGGGTGGAGCTGTCCCCTCCCTCCCTCCCTATGCGCTTTTTCTCCTCCCTGCACTCTCCCCTCTGTCAACACACACTGTTTAAAGGGAACATTGGACCACACCACTAGACAAAAATAAAAAAATTAAAAAATAAATAAAACTTGGGGGAATTATGAGGACGAGACATGAATGCCAGCTCTTTTTCAGCGTTCAGTATTTTCACCTGTTCTTTTACCAGCTGCAATCGAGACCTCAGCTGAACTGCTTTGAGCCATTTCAGGGTATTTTCACCTTTGTTTCAATGATCTTAAGGGATATAGCAGTATTTCATAGTTATAGCCAGTGGGCTGAGAATTCCTGGCACTATGTTTGTGAGACAGGAAAGCCTGGGCTCTAGCTGGTATTGTTCCAACTGTGAGGCCTCAGCTGGAATCCAGAGTCATAAGAGAAACTTTATAGCCAGAGAGAGAGAGAGAGAGAGAGAGAGAGGAGAGAGAGAAGTGCCAAATCTGCACATATTTTCTCCTTGCCGACTTTCTGTACTATCAAACTGAGTGCTTTTCTCATGACTGCTCTGCCTATTGCTGTCTGGCTTTGAAATCCACAGCTGATCATATCTCAACGTCAAGAGAGAGCCAGAGCATGGGTCAAAAGGACATGAAGTCCATGCAGAGGTGACTGGGTTCTTCAGGCATACGTTTCTAGTAAACTAGGACTTGCATCACTTCCTAGAATTTTCAATTTTTATATATATTTTCTTTTTTGTGTACATCTAAGGTGTGATCACAGCCAATTAGCCTAATGTGCATGTCTTTGGACTGTGGGAGGAAAGTGGAGGAAACCCACACAAGCATGGTGAGTACATGCAAACTCCACACAGAAATGGCCGAGCCTGAAAACCAAACCCAGATCCTTCTTGGTGTGAGGTGTACATGCTAACCAGTATACCACCGTGCCACCCAAGTCTGTATTCTATAAGATTAATTTGTTAAATTTACATTGATGTATTTCCCAGTGAAATAAGGAAGGTGGTCCTTTCCTTTCCTTTTTTCATTCATTCACAGAATTGCTTAATCCAACTAGCATGACTACGATGCTGGAGCCTCATCTCAGAGGCCAAGGCAGCCGATCTTCCTGGGCAAAGACTGGGTCCAACCTGAACAGCTCACTAGTTCATCATAGGATAGAATTAATGAATAAATAGTTCTGCCTTTCCTCAGTGTACAAGACTCCTTTGGATCACGCGGACATTTCATCTTACACTATTGCATTTTTAATGCGAAGACAACTTTTACATAGTCTAGGATCACTTGTCCCTCATTAAAATTGCTAGGAAAATTTTAAAAATTTTAACAGCCCACCCATACATTTGTTTCTATTAATAAATCTGCCCTAGTGTTATGCTCCAGGCTGAAACAATCAAGTTCATGGCATACCTTTAGCTTTTAGCATTTTATGAGCATATTAAAAGTTCGAAAAGCTTCTAACTTCATCTAGTCTACATAAAACTAAAGCTTTTCTCATGCTCTGCTTTAAATTACTGTTTGTGGGGAAAAAAAACCCATGAGCTCATACAGCCCTGGGCTTTTCTTAATAGAGCAACCGTTATTCATGAAACATTGACCAAAAAAAAAAAAAAAAGCATACTACACATCTGACATATGGGTTATTAAATACTATCCTCTGGTATTTGAAATGTCACCCTTTGCCACCATGGTTATGTTTTTAAATTAAAACACAAGACACACAGCAGATTCTTTTTGGTTTAAAATCATTTATATACATATATGGCTTCATACAGCAGCAACATATTCTGGTTGTTGTATTTGAATACAAGCACATCAGGAAAAAGTAATTTCGAGAGCCTCACACTATACAAACCGTTTGGCTAAAAGACAGTCATTTACTGCCAACAATCTCAAAGTAAGACAGACTGCATCAATACGGAAATGTCAGCATAATGATCTCCAAACAATATCATTTTCTCTTGTATATAGATTTATTATTTATACATACATTGATTGCACATTCAGATATAGAATTTTATTGTGAATTTCTGTACATAAGTTAAGAAATGTAACAGTTTGTTTCAAAATAGGTCACATCTTCACTGCTTTGTTTCTTTATGAAAGTGCAACATCTTAACTTATAGATTCTCTTCTATAAAAATTGGTCCAAACCTCAATCTGAATACACAAATTACTAATTCACCTTTATCAAATTTACTTGTAGTTTCGCAATTTTTTTAAAACATTTTTTCTCCATTATTTCTCTATTTAATTTAAAAACTGCTGTAAAATACAAGAATAACAACAAAGTCAGTTTACAAAAAAAGCTTTACATGTAAATCTACTGTCTAAATACTTCATTTTTTTTTTCATAACATCATAATTTCTCCACAAGCCCATAGTACATGAGATATATTGTCATCAGTAAAAACAAACCAAAAGTAACAAAAAGTAATAAATGAAGTACAAGAATGCATAGGTGTAAGCATTTTCTAAATTAACAAAGCATATACAATATATTAGCGTGCCCATATCTCAAATATTGTTTTATGGTTTATCCAATAATATTAGTAAATATTTTCTATGTTATACTTCTCTTTTTAATGAGTGGCCTGCACAACAATTATAATTCAAAGTTTCATCACTTCAGTGATAGGTATGTGGCAGTCTTTTAGCTGCTGCCTCTGTGTCCCAAGCTAACCTCGTAAAAGAAAATCAAATGCTGCAACTTTAATAAGATTTCTGTGACGCATCAGCTCCTTGACATTTAAGGAGAAGTCACTGCATATCACTTTAAAATACAGATGCATTCACATAATAATAAAATAACTCGAAGGTGTATTGTGGGTACATATGCCAGCATTAATAAAGCCAGAGTTCATCCTGCGAGACAGATTCAAGTCTTCCAACTGCGTACTGCTTAATATTACAACAAAACACTGTTATTTACTATGCTTCAGATTAAGCTTGTAACTGACTCGGCTGAGACTGGATTTAATTTTTTGGATCCCCTAGGGCAACATGAAAAACACACACAGAGACACACACACACACACACACACACCACACACGTATACACATGAAAA
>JAQMYF010000013.1:12459995-12469995 GCA_030014195.1 Neosilurus mollespiculum | reverse complement strand
CAGTTTTCTGTTTGGTCAACAGAACAGTTCAAATAAACACAAGTACATATTTTCACCTCTCCTGTGCTTGTACTGTAAATGTATTAACTCAACACATGTTTATGACTAAATCACCATAATTTGAAACCAATCTGCTGCTGAATGATCATGTGAGTATTGCGATGATTACCTCAAGGTGGACTTGGAGTTTCAAAGAGTCTGTGTACAGCATGTCGTTGGGAAAAAAGCGACAGGGGGAAATACCAAGGCAGAACTCTGTGTGCTGTGTGAGATGAGTTTGGCAAACGAATAAGTCTACAGTGTGGTCATAGTCAGAGAAGCCCAGTTTCCTGCTTTGGGTCATGTGTGAGAAGGCTCTTTTTAACCAAGCATGAAGTAACAGAACACCGGATCCTCACCACCTTCTTGTGTGAGTGTTTTGTGCCATTTTGAATTAATCAAACAAAGTTGGCCTGTATAATATAATAATAATAATAATAATAATAATAAAAATAACAATAATAACAGTAACAACAACAACAATAATAATAACAATAAATTGCAGTTATCTCCTATCAAGGTTAGCTGATTTGATTGATGTTACCACTTTAGTGGAATCCCTCTTCCTGTTTGGACAACAGCTTGTATTAACAGTAACTGAAAATAGGAACCTCAGCATTCCAGCTAATCACTGTGTTCAAAGTTCAAACACAATCACGGCTAGGCCGTCAGGGTGCAATCTCTTAGAAAAGGAAGAATGTGGGATTCTGCTTTGTCCCAATCGACATTCCTGAGCAAGGTTACCAAACCACATGGTTTGTGTACTGTGGAGACACTCTAATCTTGGCTTTGCAACAGTCCCACCATTCCATGAATACCATAACAATACAATGACAGAACAGAAACGGAGCAATTTTACCAGATTGTTATTGGTGAGCTGAAGCACAATAGCCCATATTCAACAAAGTTGTGGAGAAGCAAGAACAGACTTGAGCGCCGAGGACGACATATGAGCTGTTCCATGTCTGATTCATGAAACTGCTGTACATCAACAAAATAAGCGAGGACAAGAGGGATTAGTAAATCGGCTTCTGCTGTGTGCAAACTAACTGCTGGCTTCTTTTATATATGAATACAAGATGTCACAGTTTTAAACTTAAAGAAATTAAAACTTTTTTCTTCATAATTTTACAACATTGTTTTTGTATCATGATCCTTTCAAAAAGTTAAAAGTTAATATTATTTCTGTATGTCTAATATCCCTATTATCAGAAATATACTCACTCATTTGCCAGACTGCATAATCCTACTAGGGTCGCGGGGAGGTCTCAGTCGACACTGAGCGACACATCCATTCATACTCATGCCTAGGGGCAATTTGGAACAGCCAGTTAGCCTAATATGCATGTCTTTGGATGGTGGGAGGAAACCAGAGTACCTGGAGGAAACCTAGCACAGGGCGTGAGGCGGACGTGCTGAACACTACGCCACTGTGCCGCCCCATCAGTAATATAACCAGTGATTAAACTGATAATACTGGAAAGAATTATGATTTAACTACCATTACAGCGATTAAATCTTATCTGTAGATTTACATCAGCTGTAATTTTCTATCATACAAATATGATGAGGGAAACAAAATCAATACAGTACCTGTTGGTGCAGTATAAAAATCTAAATGAAGGCACTATGATGAATACAGGTCATTGTGCCAGTGGAACTGAGATAAAGCAGGCTTACTTGCATGCACGCAGGCATGTATTTATTCATTTACTTTGTTTGTTTGTTTGATTGTCATCTATCTACTTAAATACCAATATACTTAAAGATCTATCTATCTATCTATCTTGTTGATTGTTTTGGACACAATCATCATATTGGCATAATGCACTATTAATACTTGATTACAGTTCTAATGAGTAAAACGATTTTTGAGTTTTGAGCTAATTTGATCAATTATAAAACTCTACGCGCCTCTCAGAGTGGCTTTTATGAAGCCGGGGGTCAATAGCAACAGCCAAACACCAGGAAGTGACCACATGAAAGAGGACTGTCACAGGAAGCCAGCTTCAATTCCTGTCTTTCAGGAAACGGTGGTTGCAGGTCAGTGTGTAGATGTGTGTGAGTAAAAAAGAACTGGAATGCCAGCCCGCAGCAATCAGCGCCAAGTCCCAGCATTTCGGGAGGGGTGAATGTCTGCTGCGCTCCCACCCCATCAGCCTTCTGTTTTGGCTCCAGTGCCAGCAGTGCTTACACTCGCTGGCAAGAAAGAACACACAGTGGCCTGGAGTCCATCACAAGTCCTCACAAAAAGCCAATCTACAAAAGTACAGTCCAGAATGGCTCATTTCACTGCCCTTCCTTTCATATGTAGAGAGAAAACATAACAGATTTTTATGGAGAGGACACAGTCCAGCCCAACAGTCAGTTAAATCATGTACAGCTGTGTTTTTTAACTGCAATGCGAAATGAAAACCATAACGTGTTTCTCCTGTAATGGGACATTTCAGAGTGCAACTGACGTGTTGATATCTGACGGTGGAGTATGGGGAGGTGATATGCGAAGTGATTTTATTGGTGAATGTTATTATTTATTCAAATATTTTTTCCTTTCAAAACATGGTGAAGTAATCAAAAATACATTTATTAACACTGACCTGCATTTTACGTGAAGATTAACAACAAAAAGAATGTTTAACTGAAGCATGCCATGATAATAAATCCACTTGATCTCGTGAGATCCTCGAATGACCTCATTGGATGTGGTTATAACCATGTCATGGGGATTGCTGCAAGTTTTTTTGCAAGTGTATAAACTTTCGGAGAACTGTTACAGGGTGGCACTGTGGTATAGTGGTTAGCATGTCCTACTCACAGCAAGCGATTCTGTGTGGAGTTTGCATGCTCTCCCCATGCTTGAGTGGGTTTCCTCCAGGTAATCCAGTTTCCTCGCACAGTCCAAATTGACTGTTCCAAATTGCCCCTAGGTGTGGATGGGAGTGTGGATGGTTGTATGTGTTGGCCCTGCGATGGTCTGGCGAGCTGTTCAGAGTGTATCCCACCTTCGCCCAGTGTTGGCTGAGATAGGCTAAGCGGTTTGGCAAATGAGTGAGTTTGTGAGTGTAATTAGAACTGTTACAGGTCATAACCAAGGTCACAAACAAGGAGAAAAAAGTTTTCAATTACAGGTTTGATTTTGTCCAAGCCAGGGAAATAGAGGTTTTTAAAAAGACCTTGTGCTTGAATTCCAATAATGTCACGGCCACCTGGAGCTGAGGGTCCAAGTGAGCTTTCATATGTTTTATTAGACTGTTTGCTGGGTTCTTGGTTGGATTCACACTGCACATAACGAATCTAAAAAAAAAAACAAACAAAAAAAAAAACAACAAAAAAAAAAACACCACCACCATGGCAGATGTGCGTTTCAGGCTGAAGGTGTACTCATAAAATTATTTCCCTGCCCATAAATAAGCCCTGCAACAGAATGGAAACCTGATCTGGGTGTACCCTGCCTCACACGCCAAATCAACTGCGATTAGCTCCAGGTTCCCCTGTAACTCTGACAGATAAGAGATATAAACAAAAGATGGATGGATGGATGGCCAACGGAAAAAAGAGTGAAAAGAGTGCATCAGTTTGTGCTACAGTATAGCTCTTCTGTGGGATTAGATCAGACTTCAATCTCCATGCACATCAGTGAGCCTTGGGCACCCAGACACAACTGAAGTTTACTTGTTTTACCTTGGACCTTTGGTACCACTGTATACCAGGAACACCCCACAAGACTGACTGATGTATAATTATATAATTTAGGGATGTCATAGAACCAGTGCCAAAATTCGGAAAACATGATGGTACTTCTTTTTCTACAGTGCAATAAAAACCAGAAATTAACTGACAGGGCGGCATATACGCCTACAAGTGTTCTTGTCTGCCGTTAAATCCCAACGGAAAAAGACAAACATAAACTGGATAAACAACAACATGTGGACATGTGTAGCTGCGGCGAGAGTTCTACGTTGAATGGTTGAGAAGAAAAATAGTGAGAATTAAGGGAGGAAATACTTTGTTTTCAAAGCAGCTCATCAGGAAGTAATAACAGATTGGCGAAAGCCAGTAAACAAATCGAACACTTTAGACCAAAGAAGGAAACACTTTCAATTAAGCAGAGCACCCTAAAAACAGTCATTCAGATTTATTCATATAACTCAAGGTTGGCGAGTTTTAAATTATTCTCTACATTATAGTAACAATGTTTCAACAGTATCCTGAAATACACATTACCATTATTTTTATTCAAGACTGCTGCCTTTGCTATGTGGCCAACTAGGGTCCATACAACAGTCAGTGTAACCCGGCTTCAAAAAATAACTTTAATGTTACATATATTATAACAAATATTATTATATGGCAAAGACAGTACAGGATTGACAGGACTGGTAACTTGCGGTGTCACCCTGGACCGGTGCATTTCGCCCTTTAAGTCAGCCATTAGCTAGCTGCACTGCGTACTATAATCTTTAGCGGCTTCGGAAACAAGCTGAAAGCTGTCTGTTATGTATGCATGTAGACATAAGGTGTATATGCTAAATGAGGAGTTTATTGTTGACTGGCAACCCAAGAGGGAATGAAACCCAAACTTCAACAAGTAAGAATAACATGTAGTCGGCTAACAGCAACAAACTAAGCAAAACGAGCATGAGACATAGAAAACACCAAGAACATGGAATATAAAATTTCCTCAAAGAAAACACAATTTCCTCCGGAATCAATAAAGTATTCTGATTCTGATTTTGATATACTGAAAAACAACAAAGAAAACCAAGGCTGATGCCGTAAAGGCCAGTGAAAGGCAGAGCGCTCCACCCTTTGAGATGTAAGGAGAAAGCTTAAATTTATTTCCTGGTTGTGCCCACGAATGCTGCCCACTCCTTTAGAAATAGCGTTTTGACAACACCAAAGCCTCACCAACATGCATGAAGACTCTTTGTTCAGAAGCGTGCAAGAAACAGTGCCTAAAGTGAATTAAATAAGGCCTCCATTTTAAAATGCTACATAATAAACTACTAAAAGACCTCAGGCTGAGATTTCTTTATACTGACCTCACACTCTGTTATAACAAGCTGTATTTATATTATTTATATCCAAAATATAAATCATATAAAATCATAAATGTACAATTTTACAAATATAAAAATATTATATTTAATAAATATAAAGAACTGTATGTTCATTTGAAAATGTATTTATTTCACAGTAGTATGAATTTTGAGCCGTGTTATTTCATGGTTATTGGTATTGACCACTAAATTACTACTAAATACTGGGATCAAGGCACCACTTTAAAGTATTTGGTGCATCACATCCAGATGATTTTGTCCATCATTCCAAAATATTTAGAATCTTTTTTTTTTGAAGATTTTTGCTGGGCTGCAGCTCTGTCCATTGGCTCAGTTTATAGGTTGTGGTTTGGCTTAGTACCTTGAATTTGCAAAACAATTCTGTTCACAATTATGGCTGGGCAACATAGGCTAAAAGTTATATTGTGATAATTAGTGTCACTCCGAGAGTATTTGCTGTGCTTTTGTTCTTAATGTTCTGGACTTGTTTTTTTTCTGCTGCTTGCTCCAGCCTTGGGTCAATAAAACCCTGTTTTGTCCACCCGTGATCCAGTGTGCTCCTCCATCTACCATTACTGTACAATAACAAGCCTAATATTTATCACATTCTACACTACGTATAATGCTACATTATACAGACTGGTCTTTGATGCATACATGGAGTTAAAACCACTGTAGCTAGCTGTTCATTCAGTTGATAACTCTGAGATACTCTTGGTATTCAGCTGGCTGACAATAACAATCATTTATTCATAGGTAACCTAGCCCTACTCAAAACACACGTAATGCACAACATTTTGGGTTCACATCATGTGGGCAGGTTAGGTCAGAGTTGAATCACTTTCTCACTGCAAACCATGCTGAAGTAAAGGCGGAGACCACCTTGCGAGCCTTTACACAGTCTTCTAGAGCACTGGGGATACATAAAATGAGGGTTATTATTCCAAAATCTGTACAAATTATGTAAAATTTCATATATGAATAAACACACAATAGCATGGAGTATGAGTTTGTCTTGAAAATATATACGGAAGTGTGCAAATTTGAGTTTCCCACTTGAAACATTCTCAGGATTCCAACTGAAATAATTTTCAAAGGAGGATGTTTGTCATGAAAATTTTTCCATTTAAAATCAGATAAGCATGTATTGTTCAACTAAATAATGCATTGGTGGCAATATCACCGATTTGTTCTACGCAGGGCAGAATACATGCGAGAAAGTGTCCGTCCAAAATGTCCACTCTGACTTTTCTATCTCTTGTGATAATATGAAATGCATCTTTTTTTCAATCAGATAAAGTACATGAAGTACATCAAGGTATGTAACTTTAGAGCAAAACATATCTGAACCAGATTCTGAAATGTTGATTACACAAGCATGTGAATGTGTGTCCGTCCAAAAGTGTCCACTCCGAAATCGTTTGTTTTTTGTTTTTTTTTCTCAAACTCCAGTTGAACTTTACTTACAATAGTTCAGACATTTTAATATTGTATTATAATAATGCAATTCAAATGTAATTAAAATATTTGAACTGGTTTTAACTTTGAAATCTTACTACTATTGACGATAGTTTTTAAAGAGATTTTATTGTTTTGGACATGCATCCTTTCAAAGGCCATAACTTCAAATAAAATAACATTACAGCCAAAATTTAAAAGGTTTTTATAACCTTGAACATTTAATAAAATTACTACTTAAAAAAACTTGCAAATTAAGAAACTTTTTTTTTTTTTTCCCCCTTTGTGACTGATTGCTCTAAGAGACTGTGAAAATGCCCTTAGACAGACCCAGGTGCACCTACTGTGCATTAAGGAAACCGTAGTGACAGTATCAAAGGTACAATAACCAATTACACATCTCGGTGTTGCACATCATGTAGAAGGAAGAGAAGAGGTAGTGCTTTTTAGCATGTTCAGCTATCCACAGAAATTGCATGAGCAGCAGCTCAAACAAAGTGACAGGTCACTAGCATAGGTGTTGGGGCTCAACCTCTCTTTTTGGCACCTGTTGTGACATTAGGGAAAATTAACTAGCAAGTGGCAATTGGTGGCAACCAAAGTATTATAAGAAATTTGGGTTAAAATAAAATAAAAACAAAAGGAAAAAAACAAGGACTAATTTAAACTGACTTCAGAATTATTTATGCTGTTAATATTTGTTCTTAATTAAAATTAAAAAAAGATTTATTTATGGGGTGGCACGATGGGATGGTAGTTAGCACATCCACCTCACAGCAAGAAGGTCCTGGGTTGAATTCCTGGGCTCGGGCGTTTCTGTGTGGAGTTTGCATGTTCTCCCTGTGATTGCGTGGGTTTCCTCTGGATACTCCGGTTTCCTCCCACAGTCCAAAAACTAATTGGCTGTTATAAATTGCCCCTAGGTGTGAGTGTATGTGAATGGTTGTGTGTGTGCTGACCCTGTGACGGTCTGGCGAGCTGTTTAGGTGTAGCCCACCTTCGCCCTGTGCTGGCTGATATAAGCCCCAGGCTCCCCACAACCCTAATAATTAGTGTATCTCTTGAGTGTATTTGCTGTGCTTTTGTTCTTGATGTTCTGGTCTTGTTTTCTTAGTTTTTTCCTGCTGCTTGCTCCAGCCTTGGGTTAATAAAGCCCTGTTTTGTCCACCTGTGATCCAGTGTGGAGGCAGCCGTGATCTAATGGTTAGAGAAGTGGCTTTGGGACCAAAAGGTCGTTGGTTGGCAGGAAAAATGTGTGGTGGTGGGGGAGTGAGCTGTACTTTCCCTTCCTCCACATTCATGACTGAAGTGCCCTTGAGCAAGGCACCTAACCTCCAACTGCTCTCCGGGCACCCTCAATGTGTGTGACTGCTCCGAGGGTGTCTGTGCTCTCTGTTTTTGTGTGTGTTCTCACTTTGGATGGGTTAAATGCAGAGGCAATAATTTCCCTTGCGGGATTAATACAGTACAGCAAAATAAAATAAAAATAAAAAGAATAGTATTAACCAGCAAATGAGTGAGTGAGTTAAATGTTTAATTATAATTATGTACAATAAGTTGGATCTTTAAACAAAACTATAAATATCTGTTAAGATTAAGGGAAAATGCTACATTTTGCAATGCTGACAAGTGTGACATGACAACATAACAAATGCTCTGGCGTAATAATGTGTGTGTGTGTGTGTGTGTGTGTGTGTGTGTGTGTGTGTGTGTGTGTGTGTGTGTATGTGTGTGTGTGTGTACATATACTGTCCCCGAAGAGCTGGAGATCAGGGGATTGAAACTGTCCATGCCAAGGACATAGTGTGCAGTTATCCTCATTCTCTCTTACTTTCTTTCAGTCCAAGGAGGCTGAAAGGCCATACTGTTCTCTCTGTCTCTCTCTCTGTCTGCTTCTTCAGGGTGTAAAGAAGCCTGCAGACCAGACTTGGCCAAGTTAATCACTCACTTCTTCAAAAGATCTCAAACACCACATTGGCCTCTTTTGGGAGGAAATAAACCTCCCCAGAGAGAATATGAAATGAAGAAGAGCAGGAGCTGGTTTGAGTCAGAAGCCACATTAGAGCTTACTTTCTGTGAAGGGACTGAATTAGATGAAGGGGGTGTGTGTGGGGGGGTACCGTCTCTGATGTGCACTTGATGTTTAGGCGTCGGAGCAGATGGAGAAAAAAGAAAGCATACAATTACAGGGGCAGACTTCAAAGCTGATTTCACACCCTTGTGAGAGAGGTTACAGTCAAACCGTGAGGTAGTGGTGAGACGTATTCAAGCCTGGCAGAGGTTAAAAAAAAAATAAAAAAATCCCCCTAAAACTAGGTCCTTGTGAAGGATTTCCCCATGGAGACAAAGGGTAACAGGGACATTAAGGCCAGTTCACGCGGTCCATGGTAAAGCAGCACCAAGCTCCTGTTAGGTCATGTCTGGTTGGAGAGCCATCTGTTGACAGATCTATATGTGTGTATATGTGTGTATGTGTGTATGTGTGTCTATGTGGTTAACAGCAGACTGAGAGACTGCCCAGACCTGTCATTACCCCATCACTAGCGCAGCAGGTTTCTAGAAGTCTAACACCCTAAGTATAGCTTGCAGCACTTACAGGAGGTAAAGTCAGGTAAAAAAAACAAAACAAAAAAAACATTTGCATACGCATTTCTTCATGATGAAGAGTGTATGCTATAAATGCTTAATACTGCATTTGTAACACTCATTTTGCAGCAACTGTACGGCTGCACCCCAAATTCATCTCATTGGACACCTCAAACACTCACTCATTTTCCGAAACGCTTAATTCTACTAAGGTCGCTGGGAAGCTGGAGTCCATCTCAGCTGACACTGGGTGAAGGCTGGGTACACCCTGAACAGCTTGCCAGACCATCGCAGGGCCATCACACACAACTGAATAGGACACATCCACACATAGGACTAATTTGGAACAGCCAATTAGCCTAACATGCATGTATTTCGACTGTGGGAGGAAACCGGAGGACCTGGAGGGAACCCACGCAAGCACAAGGAGAACATGCAAACTCCGCACATAAGAATTCATTGCCACCTTTGATATGAAAAGGCTAGTCATGAAGTTACATTATATTCCCACATCTATGTCATCAAAATTTGACCTTTCTGCTTCTTTAGAACTGTTCCTGTCTGTCAAGTTACAGTTCCTAAGAGAAATATTTGTCATAGTATCATGGCATCAGTCCGAAAAAAAAAAGCTGCCATGAAAGTCCCAGTTACAGAGAACTTCATCTGACTGTAAAAATGATTAATGATATATTCAGCTTCTCTATTTCCAAAACTTGCACTGAGCAGAAATGACGTGAATTGAAGTCTTGCAGAAATGAAAGTTCTTTTTGTGCTGAGAAGCAAAGAAGTTTTTTTCAGAAACAGAAATGCACCCTTCAGTTTTAAGCATTTAAAGTGTTGAGTATGATAATAAACCA
>JAQMYF010000013.1:12432737-12446651 GCA_030014195.1 Neosilurus mollespiculum | reverse complement strand
TCAATGATTCATTGAGACAAAAACGACTGCACATGTGGGCACACAGTTAATCTGCCCGACTGGCTTGGCCTCTGCTCAGGAATTTGCCATCACTAAACCCCCACCAATCCGCCCCGCCTTCCCCAACACCCCCACAAAACACACTCACACCGCTGAAAACAGGTTCCATTAAAAGCACTTTTAAAGGTGTGGGCCTCCATTTATGCCATTAAGGTTATTATAAAAAGCATTAGCTAACATAAGGGAACATATTAGTAATTAGTAATATTAGTAAGATTATTATTAGCACAGTTAGTTTGTTTTCTTAAACTGTTGAATTGCCAGAACTGCACTTTACTGCTATTTATTATTATAAATGTATGAAGCAGAGAGGAACAGAATGAAAACAGAAACATGAATAAAGAAAGGATGCCGTAAGTGACAGAAACCAAAAAAGATGCCAGAGGAATTCCCGCATTGTGTGCATATCGGATAAGCCCAGAGAAGCAGCACATCACTTCACTGTGAATAGCGGAGCTCTTTTCACTCCAAACGCAAAACTAGAAAGATGCAAAACACAGTTTCTTTTGTGGCGTTGGCGTGTGTGTGTGTGTGTGTGAGAGAGAGAGAGAGAGAGAGAGAGAGAGCATCTGTGTATACATGGAGTTTACACGTCATGCAGGGAGATGTCCTGCGTTTGTGATTATTTATACATGTGTTTCAGAGTGAGTGCAAGTATGAAGCAAACTGGGCAGCGTGTGCGTGTGTGTGGTGGGCCAGCCTGACAGGCACCACTCATAATCGCTTTAGGGCAAGAGTTGCACAACAATGTGGAGAGTCTAATGCCTGTGGTTTGAGCCCTTGGAAGCAAATGGGCTCATAAAAATGACTGCTAAAATCTCGAGCACTGACACTGGATTCAACACACACATTATCTCATTCACTCGCATGCATAGCATTAGTAAGGTATATGAAGCTGTACCTAGAAATAAGTGCTCGTGTGTGTTTGTGTGTGTGTGTGTGTGTGTGGTCTCTTCTAACGTTCCTGGAATACTCTTAATATCCTCATCCTTACACATCCTTCAGCATCACATGGAATAAACAGTTCTAATGTTTTAGCGTCACCTGCACATTCACGCCTTTGCCTGAAGTCGGCAGAGATAGGCTCCGGCTTCCCTGCGGCCCTTGTAGGACTGGCAGTCATTTGCTAAACCAAGTATTGAGCAAATGAATAAATCATGAAATGGCCTTTTTCAGGAACTTAGCAAAATATTGGAAGAAAGTGTTGATATTACTGACTAACTTGTCTCATTTCCACTATCACCGTATGTTTATACAGGGCCCATGTACTAGATTCTGTAGCTTAATCATTAGCTTCAGTTGGTACTCGATGTCCTCAGTGTCCATATTTCCCAGATACCCAACATTTATTATCATAACTATAACCACCTAAATGGTTATTATAATGTGTTATTGCCTTCCTCAGTCAAAATATTTAAACCAGCAGTGCTATTTAAACGCATGCAGACTGATGATATGATAAAACTCCAACATACTGTTAACTTAAATTTTGCATATCAGGTTTAGGGAACTGAAATAAGCAATAGGAAATGTTCTACATTCACTTTATTTATCATGACTGCATCAGTAAAACTACTTTAACATGAAGCTACATTACATACACCTAAATGCATAAGCTATTATTGAGAAAAACAAGCTGTGCATGTAACCATGAGCCTGACAAGAGCTCAGCCCTACAGCTACACTGACACACAGCTTCTCCTCGCACGCGTCTCTCCTCCCGGTTCGCCAAAACAGCTCCGTGACTCACTCTGACTCACGCATCATGACTGCTTGCTTTTTAAATGGTCCAATATGTGTGTTCGCGCCATCAGACACTTTTTGTAAACGGAGTAAAAAGAGAAACACGAGGTGGAGAAACTGGCTTGTGTCGGTTCCCTGAAACGATTTGTCCTAGGCGATGAACTGAGGTTGGTTCTGTTTAAAAGCACCGTTTGTGACCCGTTAAATGAGTTCTCTGCATGAGGTATCTGCAGATCAGGGATGAAGATCTCTGCTGGTAGAGGTTGGGAAACAGTCTCAGGAAGTCGGGCTTAAGTGTTTTCTTGGTCTGTTGGAGAGCTGGCGAGAAATACTAAGGAATAGTTTCCAGCCTATGACCTAAACGCTTTCTGTCAGTGATCTAGACATAATGTCACTAGTTGACTCTCTCACACACTTATTCATCAGCACACAACAGTTTTGGGTGGATTGAGGAATATTATTAGATTCAGAAAGCACGGTTGCTTTGAAATAATCTCATTGGTTAGCAAGCTGATGGAAGCTTTAACATTTAAGAGTGATTTTTGAAATTTTTCATGGACTAAAACGTGGTAGGAGTCACAAAATTGGATCAAGCCTTAAGATAAACCTGCTTTCGAGTCAGATCACTACCCAGTGAAGCTTAATATCATATAAGCAGATGATAAATGAACAATTCCCCCTTCTGCCCAGCCCCCATTATATATTACACCATTCAAGATTAGCATTGGTAACATAGTGAACATAATGTCTGATGTCTGAGACACACACACACACACACACACACACACACACACACACAGAATACATGCTCTGCTAAACTAAATCATGAGGTTGTGATGTACTGTCCCTGGACTTTGGCCAGCAGTATGCTGAAATAGCAGTGTGCTGTGTTGTGACTTGAGCAGGATCGAGGCCTCTCTTACACCACCCTGACAGCACACACAAATAGGCATAGGAGGGTACATGGGGCGAGGTGCCAGTGCTTCTCTGATATCATCCCCGAAAATACTTTTCCACCCCCCACCCCCGAGCTGTAATTTTTACGTAGCATACGTTTTTAAGCTGTGGTTTACTTCCCATTTGAAACCGCTCGACCTCTCAAGCGTTTACTTCTACGCTCGTGTCATGCGGCTGCAAATGCATGACCACACCTGATTGGCTAAACAGATAAACAAGGGATCTTGTTTGATAAACAAACTCAGATTGCGAGTCAGTGACCTCCAAGTACAATCACACCAAATGACAGACAGTACCAGCTTCTCCGAACGGCTGACACAAACGCATTTGGACCCTTTAAAACTGTGCAGTGTTGAAAAGAGACACTTATAATTCCTTCTTTTTTTTTTTTTTAATAAACAGTGGACTAGCTTGGGCCTGTCGGCAGCAGCTTGAAAAGGTGCTGACAGTTCGTCCGTTGCTTTACTATTCCAATTCTTGGAGGGTTTCAGCGTTCACTAAGTACTAAATACAGATCATTTTTCCTTTTCCTTTCATTCTGCTTGTCAGTGGTATGTTTAGTCTGGATAAGAAGCACAAAGACATTCCCCTTTTCATTTTCCTTTCTCTTTCTTTCTTTCTGGATTGTTGGCCAACCCCAAACAAGTTGTTAAAACTCATAAATGACTGTGGCACCTAGTCTGAAAAGCTGCCTGTATATGCACTAATTGGCCTGCATGAAGAGAGAATTCATGTAATCGAATTTAGGTTTTTCACCATTTTCTCTGGGCAAGAAAGACACTGAGCGCATACTTAACCATCCTATATCATACCATACAATTACCTAAACCAAAAAAAATTATAACACGGAATAGAATAAATTGAAATAAATATATGACGGGTAACAGAAAAGCAAATGCAAGTTTTGTAACTAGCATGTCTGTGTTGCTTTCTCACGTCATATGTCTGCTGTAACCTGATTTAGATACTTGGCTCAAGTTTGTCGCGTGCGTCGCTGAAAGGCCTCATCTTTCCAAATGCTCAACTAATTAACAAGTGGCACCGCATTTTGGCCCAGGGCTTTCGGATTCCTGTAAACTGTCTGGTTATGCAGCCTTTAAGAAATGTCACCTTATTTGAACTCTGTGAACCTTGCACTGAGACTGACAGGCCCAGAGGGCTAGAGACAGAAACACGCTGTTCTGGGTGTCTGTGCTTACTAATATCTATTCGAGTTTATGCCAAGTCATGTTTGGAGCGTCCCGTGCTGGTGAAGGCGGAGAAGCAGCCGCTGCCTGGATATAAGAAAGGAACAAGTGGGTGGGAAGAGGAGAAGGTCAGGCATTCTGGAAAACACAGTCTTCCAGTTACGGTGCATGCAGGGTTTGATCATGCCGTCCCAGTGGGAGCTTCATATTCGAGGCACAGGTTTTCTCCACTGATGTCATCCAGTTTCCTAAACTCACCAATATTCTTAGGATATGTAATCAAAGATGTTCACATCTGTGGAGTCTAATAATCAGTGAGAAAGGAGCTTGAAGAAAAACGTCAGGTTATGATGAATTAAAATGTTGGTGCTGGCTCCAAACCACTGAGTTTGATGTATTTTTCAGAAACTAAAACATACAAAAGACGATTTCTAGAGTTGTCTGGTTCGCTATTTATTTTTCCCTCCACTGATATGATCTGAATAGAACATATCATACATAGAAAATATAACTTACAGTACCGCATATGTAACATCTTTCATGTTTACAGCTGGAACAGCATGGTAGTGCAGTAGATAGCACTGTCACCTCACAGCTGGCAAGTCCTGTGTTGAAACCTGGCGGTTGACTGTAGCCTTTCTGCAAAGCGTTTGCATTTTTCAGGTAATCCGGTTTCCTCCACCAGTCCAAAGACATGCGGATTAGCTCAACTGACAGCTCTAGATTGTAATGTGCATAGCCGTGAATGTCAGTGTGAATGGTTGTCTGTCTGTTAGCATGGTGACCAGTAATGAGTTTATCCTGCCTCTCGCCCAATATCTACTGGGATTGGCTCCAGCTCTTTCACAACCTGCAGTAGATATGTGCTATAGAAAAGAAATGAGTGAAAGAATGAATGAATATATCAGGGTGCTACTGAATGCTTATCAGATTTATAACAGACAATGTGAATGTCGATGATTGCTGATAGTGGAAAGAAAACCTCATTAAATTGCACTGGATATTTAGAAATGAGTCTCCAGCGTCAATATTTTGTACCAGTCAGAAGTAAGGCGGTAACCTGAAAAAAATTCTTTACAACAGAATGTTTGGCAGTTTGTGACAAGCTGCTCTTTTTTGCCTTATTAGCTTGTTTCATGTGGGAAGCACAGTGGTGTAGTAGTTAGCGCATCAAGAGGGTCCTGGATTCAAGTCCCAGCCTCAGGCGTTTCTGTGTGGGGTTTGCATGTTCTCCCGGTGTATGCATGTGTTTGCTTCAGGTACTCCGGTTTCCTCCAACAGTCCAAAGACATGCACATTAGGCTAACTGGCTGCTCCAAATTGCCCCTAGGTGTGAGTGTGTCATGGTATCATGGTATGTTTGGCCTTGCAATGGCAGGCTGTTTAGGGTGTACCCCGCCTTTGCCCGGAGTCGGCTGAGATAGGCTCCAGCTTCCCCGCGACCCTAGTAGGATTAAGAGGTTGGGCAAGTGAATGAAAAAAATTAATTTGCTATATACCATTATCGTTACACAACACAGACTCTTCCGAAGATTTGTGAAATGATTGCAATCAGAAATAATTTCAACTCAATATTATGCATTTCTCTCGCATGTTGTGACCAAATTTTAGTTTGATTTCGACGAGGCACAGGTGACTGGCGGAGTCGGTGAAGAATGCACTATCATGAGAGAGAAGTGTGACGTACTGAAGGATGGGAAAAATCAATTCTTGGCTTGAAAGCCAACACTGCGGATTGGTGGCCATGAGCTGCATCAAATATTTGCACTGACCGAGTGACGTCTGTGTCATATAGAAGTAACAGGAAGAGTAGACACAGGGTCATCTGTACAAAAAGCAAAGACATCTGGCTGGGTGTGTTTATGCAGAAACAGTACTGTGTGCAGTCTTGTATAATCTTCTGAGCACAGCGGTGCTTAATGTCTGACACAAACTGACAAACTGAACACGCACTGCTCACACTGGTTAATCGTTTGCCTACTTTTAATAGAAATTTGAATGAAAGGTATACTCTAACTCAAGTCATCAACCTCATGTATAGCACTTCATGTGCTATTTCTGATTAAAAAACAACAACCGAACTATGGTCAGCTCTTTTAATGCACTGAGGCTAAGAAAGGCTTCAGCAGCAAAGGACATGACTCACCTTTTACTGCACCGACATGGTTCACTGAACATCTTCCATTTACAATCGCTGCCATTCACCTGGTTATTAAGTTTCAAAAAGCACTGCAAATTCAAAGCAATTAGAGATCATTTTGAGTCTGTTAACTGCTCTATCTGAATGCACTTCTACAGGAATAACTGTATCTATACCTAAAAACCACCTTCCAGGCTGAGGTTGCAAATCCGCAACACCTAATTACTAGTTAATTTCCAGACGAACTTTCATTACATGATTTTAAACATTTGAGGACCATAATGTAGAGAGCATTAAAATTAAAAATAAGAGTATGTTCCTTTTTTCAACCCCATAAGGTAATTTTCACTTAACATTCGATTTTTTCCATGAAAGAAAATTAATTTGGCCCTGAGAGGGTTAAAGTTAGAATAATATGTGAATTACTTTAATAAAAAGAGTGACAGCGAGTGAATAATAACCCACTACACTTTAAACATGCTGCTATGAAACATAATAATGATTTATAAACTTTTGAGTTTTATGGTAACTTCATCCTACCAGAACAAATAAACTCCTGATATTTCTATATACCTAAAGCTGCATAATTCTCTATGAAATATAAATCACATTTTTTGTTTTTTACTTTTAATTGAATTCACGGCTGAAGGTGGCACAGTGGTGCAGTGGTTAGCATGTTCGCCTCACAGCAGGAAGGTCCGATGGGTTCGATTCTTGGGCTCGGGATGTCTCTGCGTGCAGTTTGCATGTTCTCCCCATGCATGTATGGGTTTCCTCTGAGTACTCCAGTTTCCCCCCACAGCCCAAAAACATGCACAGTAGGCTAACTGGCTGTTCCAAATCACCCCTAGGTGCGAGTGTGAATGGTTGGTTGTTGGTTGGCCCTGCAATTGTCTGGCGAGCTGTTCATGGTGTACCCCGCCTTCGCATAGGGTCGGCTGAGATGGGTGCAGCCTTCACGCGACCCTAATTAGGGTTAAACAGCTTAGAAAATGAATGAATGATTTAATCTTATAATTCATAACCCTATTGGGGTCATGGGGAGGCTTGAGCCGACTCTGGGCGAAGGAAGGGTACACCATGAACAGCTTGCCAGTCCAGCGCAGGACACCAAACACACACACACCCTTTCACATTCTCACACAAACACACACACACACACACAGACTCACTCATATCAGGCTAATTGGAAGAGCCAATTAGCCTAATGTGCATGGGAGAACATGCAAAATCCACACTGAAACGCCCATGACTTAAATCCAGGAGCTTTTTGCTGTGAGGCGGACATGCTAACCACTACACCACTGTACCATTCTATTTTGTATACAGTATTTATAAAATGCTTACATCACTGTAGCAGGCTGTGGGAACTAGAGCTTATTAGAGACTGTATGTGAATGACGGCTTGCCTGCAGTTCCACTCACTCATTTATGGATGGATGAATGGAACATTTGTATTGCATTAAAATCCTGAGCAGAAATAGAATGAATCTTTAATGTGTCCTCCCAAATTTTAAACGAAACCAAGAATATTAACACCTTTGTAAAGCTAAATACCGCAGCTGTTGTTTCTGTCTGTCTATGAGAGCAACTCAGTCACCTGAAGGTGAAAGTCGGTCTCAATAAAAAATAATCTTTATGCATAATGCATCACCGGGTTTCAGCAGTTTTTTCAGCGAGCGTGTGTGTGCAGTCGTGACTTTTTAAAATTCACTCCGTTTTTTAATGTTGTCTCTGACTGTTCTGGAGCTGAACTGCATTGAAAAAATGTCTGAAGCTCATCATTTCAATATGATTTATGTGCAGCTTAACAAACACTTCTTATTGTACTCTCGATGTAAAGCGCAGCCTTGTGTCTCCTGCTACTAGAGGAGATCACAGCCGGCGTGAGCACAGGGGTTTCTTCCTGGGAGGTTTGACATTAAAGCAGTGTGAGTTACTCTGTAAAAAGTATCCGTTTACACTCTGGACTTGAGTTCAACTGGATGGAAGTCAACAGTTTAAACCCAATGAATCGAGGAAAGTGCATCTGTGGACGTGGGTAAAAAAAAATTCATCTGCCAATGCCTCTTCTACTGCTCTTCTATCACTGTTTCAGAAAACGATGCAGACTTTTATCTGAAGATGAGATCAGATACACATGGAATCTTTTATCCACTTCCTCTCAAGTAGTCTTCACAAAAGAAGTTGCTGACAAGCTCAGTACACTCTCACCTAGGCTGACCACATCCACACACATCCCTCATAATCACACACACACACACACACACACACACACACACACGTGCAGGGCAATAAGAGCCTAGTGGTCATCTATACAGGCACTTGAGTTAAAAAACAGAAAAACCAGCCTAATATCTACTTATAGACACAACACTGTATGCAAATGAGAGAAACGTTTATGATGTCAGACAGGGGTGGTGTCATGGTTGTTTGAAAAAAAAAAAGCCGAAATAGCATGAATTTTGTTATCAAACAAGTCATCATCATTCATTCATTTACTCACTCACTCATTTGACAAACCTCATAATCCTCTACTAGGATCGTGGAGAGGCTGGTGCCTGTCGCAGCACCTCGGGGCGAAAGACACGGGGTACACCCTAAAAAGTTCACCTGACCCCAGCAGGGCCACACACACACACACACACACACACACACACACAACCATTTCCCAGAGTACCCAAAGGAAACCCACACAAGCATGGGAAGAACATGAAAACTACACACAAACACGCCTGAGCCCGGGACTCGAGCCCAGGACCTTCTTGCTGTAAGGTGGACGTGCTAACCACTACGCCACCGTGCTGTCCACATAGACGGACGTTTGAACTGGGTTGCTACATTAAGTTACAAGGCGACTGAAATCTCTGAGAAGTGTTCAGCTCTACAATCTGTAAGCTGTAAGGCTATTTAACAAGCATAGACATGTATTTTGGACATTCGTGGTACATTTAGACGACTTTTTGGCAACTACATTTGGGTAAAAATCGTGACCCAAATCCTATAAGGTTCACCTGAAACATCACACACTGTTTTCCTTCCACCCATGACTTTATTCACACTGTGACTTTCACAACCACAACACTGGAGCAGTAACAGACGTCATGTATACCATTACACCGAATTCCTTTATTGAAGAACCGGATAAAAACACCGTCTGCATTACTCCATAGCGTGTGTCATAAGTGGGCTGCGTCTTTTTTCATGATGGAGCGCACGCTCAGAGTGACTCATCCACACAGTTAGGCAGGTCAGAGAGCACTAAGCTCGCAAACTCGCGCTCACAAAAGCACAAAGCCTGAGGAATGCTGAGACAATGCCCTGAGATCAGCGGGTGGGACCGAGGTTTTGCCTGCATGTGTAGTCTTTCATGCAAACATACCTGGCATGCATCGTGGGCAAATCGCTGTATAAGCCGTTGGTTATTAATAGCGCGTGGTGCGACGAGGTACTACACCTAACAACGTAACGTTGTTGGCTCCGTCTCACAAGGTGGTTTCCATGGATTTCCACAGGAATGTTTTTTTGTTTCTCTGGTTGTCAGGTGGCTTTGGGCGTAAGAGGAACCTGACAAAGCATGAGGGTGTCTGTCTGTGCCATCTAGAGACGCTGTGTGTCGCAACTGACATCAGGACACTACGCCACCTGAGGTTAAACTGAGGTAGCCTTGAGGGCCTCGAGCTCTCAAACTCTTGGTTTATTTGGGCGGTAAACAGATCTGAACTCTGGTGGTATAATCTGTTGTAAATGCAACACCCAGAGTGGAATATTATAGTAATGCAAATAGTGACAAATATGACTAATAATTGAAACCTTATGGTCTGACCAAAATATTACCCAAGACACATCTCAGACATGATTCTGTTGATTAAAAAAAAAAAAAAAGTATAAACAGAAACACTCCATATAGCCTACTATCCCAGATTATAAATAGCAATAGCACTGGTGTCAACATTTTTTGCATATATGAATTCCACTACCAGTCAGTACGCGCACACACACACACACACACACACACACACACAGAATTACCCAGCCCAGCTGTAAACTATATGCATCCAGAGGCAGGAATCCTCCTCATCAGCAGACACTTCATGCCTAACTTTACTCGGCACTGGGACACCGACAGCCAGGGACCTGATATCAGCACTTTTAATTCCCCAGACATAAATAAATGAATAAAAAACCTCCCTCAACCAAACCAGTGACTACAACCTGACAGTCCAGTGTTTACAGGCTGATGAAGACGCAGTGATGTGCCGTGTTGTTCCTTTACTGCACGTGTGATGTACTCTGTCTGTGCGCGGAATAAATAAATACCTTCCAGCCGGCGGAGCTGTTGCTGTCGCCCTTGTCCTTGAAGTAAGGCACACTCTTCACCATCCAGTCGTAGATCTGCGACAGCGTGAGGCGCTTCTCGGGCGAGCTCTCGATGGCCTTGGTGATCAGGTCGGCGTACGACATGTTGCCCCAGGCGTTGCGCCGAGCCGAGCCGCTCTTCCTCTGCGCGGCCGCCGCTGGAGAAGAAGAGGAGGAGGAGGAGGAAAGTAACGGCACCTGTTGCTGTTGCTGCTGCGGGGGGAGCGGAGCGCCGGGGATCTGCGGCCGCGGCTGCTGCTGCTGCTGCTGTCGATGCCCGCAGTTTTCTTGGCACTGGAAATCTGGGCATAAGACAAGTGGCTTATCGTCAGCATAGTCCTCGGATTCTTCAAGCAGACTGAGGCTCGTGAGGAAGTCCGCGGTGCCGCTCGGCTCGTGCTTGACGGACGGGGCCGGGGAGGACGTGCTCGAGTCGGCGGGGTTGGTGAACTCGGGCCGGGGCAGCGGCCAAGTGCATGACCGGGGCCGCGGCAGTGGCTCAAAGTCCGGGTCGATGTCGACCAGCTGCTGCTGCTGTTGTTGTTGCTGCTGTTGGGCCTCTTCCGCCATGGTACCGACAAACGCCCAACGTCACATAGAGTTGGCGGCGCGCGAGTGACTCAGGCGCGAGGGTGCGCAAAACAGCGCGGCGGCTTATACACAACAAAACCCGAAAACCGTGACGGGGAAAAAGTTCCGCGAGAAGTAAACACCGCTCTCCTACATCTGTACCGCGGTGAAAACGTAAGCTAAACCGAGTCCAAGCGCGACGAACGGGAGACTCCCTGACATCCGAAGGCTTGTTGTGAAGTTGTGCTCAAAGTTTCAGCGCTCCGGCCCTAAAGACGCGAACTATTCCGCTCGTGCGCGCTCCTGTCACTGTGTTTGTGTGCGTGCGTGCGAACGCGCGTGCGTGAGTGAGTGTGAGTGAGCGAGACAGAGCGCGAGCGCTGGTCTGAAAGCGGCGTAACTGAAACTCAGCTATCATTGGTCAGAGGACACCGCCCACGCTTGTTTGACAACGCGCAGAAGCCAATCGCACAAGCGCCTTGGAAGCGAAACGGCACAAAAACAGAGGTTTCCTCCGCCCCCGCACCTAGTAAACACGTCTCAGTAAACAGGCGCTGAAGGAAACGCGTTGAGCCGCAGGTCACAGTGTGCCGCCTTCGAGTGCACGTGGAGCCTTCAAGGAGCTTTAATAAACATTAGAGTGTTATTACAGCGTCGTGTTTATGTCAGTGTGGTAAACAGAAGTGTGTGCCCTGGCTGTCAAGGGACAGATCTAAGGCAAATCTTTATATATATATATATATATATATATATATATGTGTGTGTGTGTGTGTGTGTGTGTGTGTGTACACTCACTCATTTGCTGAACCAGTTAATCCTACTTCTAAGGCTGGAGCCTATCTCAGCAGACACCGGGCGAAGGCGGGGTACACCCTGAACAACTCGCCACACCATCACAGGGCAACCACACACAACCATCTACACCCAAAACCCACACCTACGGGCAATTTGGAACAGCCAGTTAGCCGAATGTTCATGTCTTCGTACTGCTGGAGGAAACCAGAGTACCCAGAGGAAACCCGCACAAGCATGCGGCGAACTTGCATACTCCACACAGAAACACCCCAAGCCCAACACTCGAACCCAGGACCTTCTTGCTGTGAGGCGGACGTGCCGACCACCATGACACCACGCTGCCCATTTTATATATATTTATAATTCCGTTGAATTATTTATTTGCTCCTTGATACTTTATGTATTTTTTTTAAGTAAATTTATATTTTATACTGTAAATATTTTATGGGCCCTCTTTTTTTTGTCCTGATTATAATAAACATAACTCCCAGTATAACTCACGCAAATGCAACATAATTTATATAGGCTAACTTTTCAAGTTCTAAAACCCTCAAGCTACCACTGTTGTACCCCAAAGCAAGACCCTCGGGGTGCTGTATACATGTACCATAACTGACCCCGAAATTCCTAACAAGTTTGGATCTATGAAGACATAAATACATGTGAAAATAATAGGGTTCTTTAAAACACGAGGGGGAAAATCAACATATATATATATATATATATATATGTCTGTGTGTGTGTGTGTGTGTGTGTGTGTGTGTGTGTGTGTGTGTGCCCTCCAACTACTTGGCCTGTAATTACGTGTAATTATTTGATTTACTTTACAATCACAGGGGCAATTACATGCTACTTCTATAGTAAAGCATTACTGTTGTGTAGTCTGACTGTTTAGTACCAGTCTCTCCTGATCTGGAAAAACCTAGCAAGTCTCCTCTACTAGTTTACACTTTCTAGGTTTTTCCAGATCCCGGGAGTGGTGGTGCTGTGGTGTTGCGACTCCGGTGAATGGATCAGAACGTTTATTTGCGGCTCATAGAAATGAAGCTCGCGTAACCATACTGCCATCTAGAGGTCAGAATTAAAAGTCGTTTCTTATGGGGTGTCTGTGATGATAAACTGCAATAAGAGACTATCATCTGATCTGACATCATAATACTATTAATATTAACACTAACATCACAATACTGTTTATATCATCACTAACGTCATACTATTGTAAATATTCTCTCTCTGTGAAACCGATGTGTCAAAAAACAATTCAAATACACAAATAACCATTACACATATTGCAGTGTAACTGCATTTTTAAGGCTACTTTCTTCAGATGCTTCACCTGTTTTTTTTTTTATACTCCCCTATGTCTATAGATTGCTCAGACGATACAGCTGCACACATCTAATATTTATTTTACCATGTTTTGCACTTTTGTTCATATACTGGCACGGCACATATCCTAGTGTTTACAGGATCTGGACTTGACTAACACAGGCTACTAACCAGACACACATACCATACAACAATTATTTGCCAAAGTCACACAGCCTGAGGTGAATAAACGTTTTAGTATGTACTACACATGAAAATAAGAAAAAACTATATTTTTATTATGGTTTATTTCTATATTTTTAAATTGTGTTAACGCTCACACGTGCAACATTTACATTTATGGAATTTGGCAGATGCCCTTATCCAAAGCGACTTACACTTTTTAAAAAAAATTTTTTATCTTCCTTATACAACTGAGGGCCCAACAGTGGTAACTTGGTACTGGGGCTTGACCCCCAACCTTCTGATCAGTAACTCAGAGTCTTAGCCATTGAGCTGTCATTTATCCAGTGCAAGTACATTTATAATTTTCATAAATGATGGTGATATTGGGGCTTGAACCTCCAACCTTTGGATCAATCACTGAGCGATCACTGGCCGTTACGGTGCTCCATTATAACATCTTTTCAGACTCATTTAAAAGTGTTTTGTAACCATGAAAAATGTGACGGCCATATTGCTTACCTTTCTTCGTATTTTTTGTCATGTCATGTCATGTCATTTTCTGAACCGCTTAATCCTAATTAGGGTCGCGGGGAGGCTGGCGCCCATCTC
>JAQMYF010000013.1:12372227-12387204 GCA_030014195.1 Neosilurus mollespiculum | reverse complement strand
ACGCCCGAGTTGGGAATCGAACCCAGGACCTTCTTGCTGTGAGGCGGACGTGCTAACCACTACGCCACCGTGCCGCCGGTGTTGAAATATGAATTTGAAATATGAACCATACCAATTTTTTTATAGACTTAAAGCTTTAAATTTCACAAAAATAGCCTTAGCCCACTGTTGCTCTAAGGGGATCAATAAGTATATGGCTCATTATTTGGTCTTGGGTACATTCTGGGGGAAAATTTAAAAAGCATAAAAACAATCAAAATTCTTCTCTATTTTCAAAGTTAGGACGCTAGAGAAAACAATAATGTTCATTAAAAGGTAATATTATCCACAGAATTAATTCAAAAGCTGTTTTAAATTAATATCACGTAACGTAATTCGTTTGACAGACATTTCGCCTGTGTTTTATTCATGTTGATAGAACTACCTTTATGGATTTTTTATGACAATTATTTTATTGAGTGCAACCAATGCTACCTTCTTTCCAGGTTACTAAAACCAAGTACAGATATTTGCCGGTATGTACATCATATAGACCAAGATATCAAATATATGGATCTTGACAGACGTTACGTTCAGAGGCCCATCTCATTAAAATGGCAATTTTTTTTTGTGTCCAAATTTAACAAAATTATTAAAACCACACAATAAACATCCTTTTCACACTCCAAAATTATTTTTTTGTAATAGGTACGAATAGTAGTACGAATCTGTATAACAGTACGAATAGTAGTATGAAGCAGTATAACAGTAGTACGAATCTGTAATATTTATTTGTGAAGCCGGTAACTGAACTTGACGAGATATGTCCGACTATCATGCTGGAAAATCAGCAATTTTAGTCTGAATTCAAGTCTGAAGTCAAAAAAGAAAGCGGCGGCACTTTGTAATATACTGAAATTGTCTTTACTATTATTTTGACTTGCACTTTAAACAGTTATTAAGTTGGACATACAATTTCATGGAAATATTTTTAAAAATTAGATTTTTAATATTACATGGACAAACGGGTCCAAGTGCAAATAAAGAGCCATATACTACACTGGAACACTGCAGCCTCACTGGTTCACCATCTGGGGATTAAAAAACATTATCCCGAGTGAAAACGCTTGAATCACAATGACGGACACTAACAGTTTGTCATACACTTGGAGCAGGCTGCATCACTGTCCCGCATTAAAAATGAAAACAAACCAAAAAAAAATCTTGATTTTATTTTTATTATACTTTCTATTAAGTATTTACTTAAACTTAGAGTTTTGAAACACACTGTTACAGAGTGTGGTTTTCATACATTCGAGCGAGCGTTAAAATGTGTAAAAATCTATAATCTTGATTTGGTTTGCTTTTTATGTTCCTCTGTAGTATAAGCTAAAACAATTTTTTTGCCTCAGGCCAAGTGGCTGAATTGAATATTCCTCGCCTTCATCAAATAACTGTTAATTATCCTGAGCTAATAATAATAATAATAATAATAGTATGTCTATGTATACACCAAACTGCCACAGTATTATGTATATATAGTATATATTCCCCACATATATACTATATATTGGTGTGTCTTGCTGGCAGTCTTCCCTAGATGAGGCCACACATGCATGGGGTATCAAGGTGGAGCGAGTGGAGATTAAAGATGTTAAACTCCCTCTTCAGCTCCAGAGAGCCATGGCAGCTGAGGCTGAAGCCACCAGAGAGGCTCGTGCTAAGGTAAGTTTTATCATCAGTCCCAGATGCACAAAGCCTTAAAGAGGCATGATAGATCTTAAAACTAATAATGGAAACTTTTCATCTACATAAGTTCCCATTCTGATGCTCTGGATGACTTATGTACAAAAATAATCTTAGCAGTGGAAAAGTCTTGCGTGTGTTCCAGTTTAAGCTAATAGTACTTATATTATTATTATTATTATTATACAATAAATTAATAAATAAAAAAATTAAAATGTGTCAGCCTATTTTTAGACATTTATATTAAACTCGGCTTTAAATGTTTTGTTAATAATTTTCTAAAAACTCTTGCTTGAAATATGAAAAAAATGTTTTTTTACAAATCTAAAGAAAATAAATTTTTTGATCACTTGGCAGACACCTTTATCCAGTTGTGACATGGTATAAATGGGCATATGAGACTTAAGTGTCTTGGTCAAGAACTAAACTCTGGCAGCTGGGCAGTGCTGGGATTTGAGATTGCTACCCTCTGATCAGCCCAGAAAGCCTGAAGCCTTAACCAATGATCAGTCTTGCCATCCATCCACCTATTCATTCATCCATTTATGATATTTAATTTGATTATATAATATGATGATGGGGTAGCACGTTATTGCCATGGTCAGCACTGTCACCTCACAGTGAGAAGATTCTGGAGTTGCATGTTCTCTCTGTGCTTGTGTGGGTTTCCTCTGGGTGCACCGATTTCCTCCCACAGTCTAAAGCTGTAGAATAGGTCAACTGACTACTATAAATTGCCCATAGGTGTGAATGTGAATGGTTGTTTGTCTCTGTGTTAGCCCTGCGATACATTCATTATTTAGGGTGTACCCCACCTCTTACCTGAGGTCAGCTGGGATTGGCTCCCAGCTTCCTCTGCAGCCCTGACAGATAAGTGTGTCATAATGGATAGATGGAATCTGATAATGGTGGAGATGATGGGAAGTGTTTATGGAAATGCTTGGCAAGATGATGATCAATACAGCTAAAGTTTCTATCCCTTTCTCCCTTGCCAGCTACATATGAATGATGTAAAATATTTTGGGCTTGGCAGCACCCAACAATTAACAGTAGCAGTGTTCAAGCACCTGGTGCTCAATATTAGTCTGGAATATTTCTATTTGTCTTGTTAATTTCTCATTACGCTAAAAGGAGGCACAATTTATAATCCTTGCAGAGTGTTTCTGGATGCATGAGGAAATGTATATTTCAATACTTGTGGGTTTTGTATTGTTATCAAAGGTAATCGCAGCCGAGGGAGAGATGAATGCGTCACGGGCCTTAAAAGAGGCCTCTCTGGTGATTGCTGAGTCACCGTCTGCCCTTCAGCTCCGCTACCTCCAAACACTTAACTCCATTTCAGCTGAGAGGAACTCCACCATCATCTTCCCTCTGCCCATTGACATCTTACAGCACTTTATATCAAACAAATGATATGATATGAGATAAAATCTCCAGTAACAGGTTGTAAATCTCTTATTCTTGTTAACATTGAAGCCTGGATTTTTTCTGAATATCATAGTCAACATTTTCATATATAGTTCTGTCTTTCTATTATGTTTATTATGTCTACATTCATAAAATTATTCAAATTTGTATGATCAAGTAACTTTCACTTAGACACTACACCCTGAACTATAATACTGTAAAAATGTTTACTATTGTATTACTAAACATGTATTTGTATAATAACAATTATTTAAGTCTTATTTATGTAACTTTTTAAACTATCAACGAAGCATTTTAGAGATATAAATGTAAAAATGGAGAAATAATGAATGTGATAATAATGATTAAATGTAAAGTGTAAGGGTGTGCCCTATAAAAAGTGCTATAAAAACAAAACTGAATTGAAAATGCAATGCTATGGTACTGTTCTTTTATTTATTCATTTATAAACCAATACATTAATGTAATTAAGTAGATCCTACATAGCTGCTGCCTGCTGTTATATCATATAGGCTTAGTTTCAGATTCTTGTAAACTGTAAATTATGATATCACTCATTCTTTTAAAAGTGCCTGATCCATGGGTTTAAACTTACAGTTCATTCCAAGGTGCAATATATAGGTCTCTCTGAATATATCACAGCTCCCAACTGTGATCTACTCTATACTTGCATGGTTTACAATAACAACATAATACAGAATCACAGCTTAAAGACATGCTCTTCTTTCAAATAAAACACAAGCAAATATAAATTTTACAACATAAAAGATGACCCAGAAACTGAGAAGGAATAATGCAAAGTTCAATCCTTAAGTTTCTTCAGAATTTAGTTAAATAATAATAATAATAATAATAACAATATTAAAAATTATTATTATTAATATTATTATTTTGTCTATGTGATTGACACAGAATTATTTTTTAAAAACAAAATCATAATAAGCTACTGAAAAATGCGATACAATGTAGTTTCAAAGTTCGACACAGACAGATCGTATATGAAACAATAGTTCTTAGTTTCTCTCAACTGGCCTACAGTATGTTTACCTGATATATTGTTCTCATCTGATTTGCAGTTTATAACAGTTTTATATATCTGAGAAGTTTAACCTGTATGATAAGTTAAAAACAGATATTTTTGCAATTATTTGTTCCTGTACTGAATTTAACAGCCTTCTAAAGAACCTTCTTAACCTGAGATAAATTTTTTGACTGGGATAAATGATAATACATAGTGCAAAATAACAATTCACAAATATCAATACAAAAATACTGGACACTGAAGACAAGACAACAAAAGCTGATTGAGCTTGTGTGTTTGTGTGTGTTTGCCAGAAATGAGTAAACACAGAGTTACAGATAGGGTCTTCTTGAGCTAAATCAATATTCATGTAAAAAATAAGTACACTTACTGTATACTGACATTTGCACATAAATAACACAATTCATGATTATAAATTAACTTAAACCCCTTAACATAAAGGAGTAAAGAATTTTACCTTTTCTTTCCCACCTTTGTTTCTGTATCAGTACATCACTCAAATAGGGTAAGGTATCTGACATTATTTATTTGTTTTACTAAAATTGTTGCAGAGACAATGAAAATATTTTTATATCTTGCTAAATGATAACACGTTGGCTCCCAGTCTCAGCTCTTGGGATCTATTCTTCTTAATCTGAGTTAATTTGTGAGCTGGCTTGTGTTTTCCAATACAGCAGGGAAAACAGGGAATTTGATTTTTGAATAGTAAAAAACCAGCATGAAGTATGCAAATTTTAGTTTTTGGAAAATCATCATGGCTTTGAGTTTGTAAGAACGTTTTGGCTATCAGAAGCACAGCTGAAACAGCATTATTCCAAGAAGTGAACTAATACACTGCTAAAGTACTTACCATGCTAGTAAAACATCCAGACTTTTAAACATAATGTCACACAATAACATTCAGTTTCCTGACTGTTGGCATCTCATGTCTGACAGTCAATTGGACATCAGTGAGATGAGATTTGAGCATGCTAGGAGTTTTGGAATAATTTTCTGTAGCTGAAATGCTAATGGTGTGGTACTAGTAGTATGGTATTTTCTAAGATTTATGTTAGCTTAACAACATTCTGACGTAGCCAAATTTGTCTCCCGTACATGATGAAATCTCTTGAATGTTGCTTTACAGGTAAATGGTATATAAATAACAACACCTGTGTTCAAATGGAAGACTTGTGCAGGAGGTTTGTCCAGCATACAAACAGTCCATGAGAGGAACAGTAATGGCAGTTATCCTGAATGGAGTTTGACATGAATTTCTGTAAACATTGCTGACCAAAATATGAAGGCATTTATATGTATATGTATATGTATATGTATATATATATATATATATATATATATATATATATATATATACATAGATAGATAGAGAGAGAGAGAGAGAGAGCACTGAGAAGATGGTAGAGATAATAGTCTTGAGAGACTAATAGATTGAAATAAATAAATAAATATAATAAATATGTGTTCAATATCCTTTTGAACAAAACTCACTAAAACCACAAAATGTTATGGAAATTATCGAGAGAATGAATGAGGAACTACTTTAGTTGTACAAGGTCACTATTTTTCTCACTTCTCATACACTACAGTATATTTCAAGGAAAAGAAATATCCATATTAAACAGGTGTTCTTTCTTGCATCGGTGTGTAGTTATACAAAGAGTTTGGATGAATATAATTTACTATAGATGACAGTGCGGTGTTGCAGCAGGTAATATTGACGCCTCACAGTTCCAGGATCCCTGGTTCATTCCAGAGCTTTGGTGAAAGTTTCTGTAAAGTTTCCTGAATTGTTTTGTGTTTAAAGTGGTATAAGCAGCTGTTTAGGGCCCACAGACCGCCTGGAGATCCATGATTTTTAAAATAGATTTGCAAAAAGCATACATCTGTACCATTTATTGGAAAGGTTTATGCATCAGGTAGTCCAAGGGCCCCCTTGTGATGTGATGAAAATAGAAACTGCTATTTATATAACTATAGTATAGTGCTCGCTCAGTTTTATTTATCTTCGTATTTATTAAACTGTTTTCCCTCACTTAAGGTACTGATATTGATTTTCCTTATTTGAAATGAAGATAATACATTGTAACTAGAGTGAATGGGGGGAGGGGGGGTGAAGAGTAGCGGGTGCTGAGTTGTTGTTTAGTGGCTCTAAATGTTCAGAAGCAGTTCTGGGCTTTTCTTTACAGGTTTTTTTAGTAAGGTTTACTGGGTACCTTCCAGGTCACCTCCCAGGAATCCGTCGGTAAGCACAACTGTCTAATCTAAAGTGTCCCTATGTGTGAATGAATGTGTGGATGGTGCCCTGTGATGGGCCCAGTGTTCCCAAGATCAAGTCTGGATTTGAATCCACGAGTGAACCAGACCAGGATAAAGCTCTTACTAAAATTTAATTAATAAATAATTAACTATAAGGATCCTTTACTTTCATTTTTCACTTATTATCCTATATAAGATGCAAATTCTAGTCAAAGCAAAGCTTGACATACAGGCCCCAAAGAAGCTAATACAAGCTAATTAAAGCTGCCAATTTGTAAAACATGCCAGTGGTAGTCAGTGCTTCATTATGCCTGGTACAGATAGGATAGAAAAATCCACAGCACAAAACTTGCTGAGTTGTCATGTTTATATGATGGCGATTAAAAAGTTTTAAAATGAACAAACCAATGGGTCATCTGTCCATGTTCTGTTATACTAAAACTGTATTACACGGAGTCCCATTTGTTCATCTAGAATTAAAATGTGTAAGACAGAGAGGGTTTAGGGGTTCAATTTCAGACACACTTCTCTTAAGCCTCCTGAGATAACCTAGTTATCAGCACCCATTTACAGCACATATAGCTCAACTGATACAGTCTATATCCCAACAGAAAGCAAAGCACCTGAGGTGTTTGCTTGCATTTATGCCTGATGAACGAGGGTACATTTAAAATGAAATTAATGAAAAGGCAGAGGGAGGAAGAAAGTAAAAGAAAGATGTGGGGGTTCATCTAGGAAAGGGTGGGAAGTGGGATGGTGAACCAGGACCAGGAGAAGGTCGATGGAGTGGTGACTGGTTGGGCGACATGCGTGGGCTCAATTCGCCCGTCTGCAGACGCCACAGCAGCTCCTCGTTTGTGCGACTCAATCGCTTTTTCTCATTACTCTCCTTCTCCACATACTCCTGCAGGTTAGCATTCTCCTCCGACAGTTGCCTGTAAGGGGAAATGGTGAGCCTAATGTTAATTACCTCAAATATATTATAACTATTATATCTATTTGCTTTCATTTACCATTTGAAGTACAAGTTCTCACAGAACAATGAATTTCCGATTTAAATGATTAAATAATTTTCTACAGCCTCAGCTCTGAAAGTAGGTAAATCACAGGTTTACATTAATGTACTACTACTACTACTACTACTACTACTACTAATACTACTACTAATAATAATAATACTGTTTTTCATCTTGGACAGAAGTGTACTGCTTCTTAAGACAAGTGATAATTAACAATTATTCGGCAAAAGCAATGGTGGATGTCACTGCCTCAGTATAGTCCCCATGATGGAACATCTTAGGTGCACATGTTTTAGTATATATTACATTGGAACATAAAAAGCAAAAAAAATATAGAGTTATAGTTAATTTTTACATATTTTTATCATTACAGAAGCAGGTCTGATAAGCAGGGTTAGCAGGCTAATAGAGGGCGTTAGGGCGGCGCCCCAGCACAACCCACATGAGCAGAATCACAGAGACCTTAATGAGACTGAGACTAAAATATCACTTTAAAATATTTTTTTAAATGAGTAAGGAAATATTACATATTTATCTAGTACAAAGTGTAATATGCAGTAAAAATGTCATAAAGTCATACAGTTACCCATTGAGTACATATTTTCGGTCTAAGATACACAAAACAATTCCCACTGAATTGTAAAGCATCTCTTTTGCACAGTAGCTTCCCTCCACCCCCCTCCCCCGGAAAAAATGCATCAGCCGCCTCTGCTGATAAGCTTTGTGCACTCTGAACAAAGCATAAGTATTATCCATTTGGGATAATGTGGATAATCAGATTGTGCCGTTCCAGTGTAATATATACTAATAGGAACCAACCTGTTTTGTGGACATTTCACAGTAATAAACCCCACAGTAAACAGATAACATCTATGTCCCTCTTTAAAGAAGTATTGGGAAACTGCTGTCATAACAGGAGTATTAAAACATTTTGCTACATGCTGTTATAAAAAACTAATATTCATTCATTCAGTCATGCATTCATTTTTTAGGGCACTTAATCCTAATTAGGGTCGCGGAGAGGCCGGCACCCGTCTTAGCCAACTCTGGGTGAAGGCGGGGTACATCCTGAATGGCTCACCAGGCCATTGCAGGGCCAACACACATATAACCATTCACACTCACACCTAGGGGCAATTTGGAACAGCCAATCAGCCTTCTGTGCATGTTTTTGGACTGTGGGAGGAAATCAAAACCCAGAGAAAACCCACTCAAGCATGGTGAATATCTAAAAAAGTTCATTTTTCCCTGTGCTTAAGAGCACAGCCCATCATTTTTTAGCTCACAGATACAAATAGCAGATTCAGAAATTTTAGTCAAGCTCATCTTTGTAGTATTTAGGATTTTGAACAAAATTGTGACTCATCACAGCAAAGTGGGTATTAAGTTGGCAATTATTAATTTTGAGTTATTAGAACCATTTGTAGCTGGTATCCTAAGCTTTAAAATTATACCTAATTTTCTAACATATGTTGCTAGTTTTGGAATAACTAACAAAAACCTGCCAGGAATTTTCAGCATTTTAGGTATACAACTTTGGAGCAAATCATGTTTAAAGTTTAACAACGTATTTTAAAATTTCTGACTTATTACCCACTTTGATGTGATGGGTCACAATTATTTGTTATACTCATGTTATATGTTGGGCGGCACAGTAGTGTAGTAGTTAGCATGTCTGCCTCACCGTAAAAAAAGAAAAAGAAAAAAAAACTAGGTTCGAGCCCGGTGCCTAGCGAGGGCATTTCTGTGTGAAGTGTGCATGTTTTTCATGTGCTTGCATTGGTCTCCTTTCAAAGACATGCACATTAGGCTAATTGGATATTCTCAGTTTCACCTAGGTGTGAATGCCTGTGTGAATGGTTGTATGTGTGTCAGCCTTGTGATGGTGTGGTGAGCTGCTTAGAGTGTACCTCGCCAGAATCGGTTGGGATGGGCACTAGCCATCCCGGGACCCTTATAAAGGATAAAGAAGTTTGGCAAATGAAAGAAAAGAGATATCATATGTTGAGTGTTTCAGTGATCATAAGTGTACAGAAATGTACAGACCTGGACATGGCAAGGTTGAGATCTATTCTCGCCCTAAGGTCCTCATTCTGCTGCTGAAGGACCTGAACTCGTTCCTCCAAAAAGGCATTCTTCTGGGCCTGTGCAAAGACACCAAAACATTCACATGTTCAGATTTTTAGATATACAGTTTTTCACTCACTCACTTGCTGAACTGCTTAATTCTTTTAGGGTTGCAGGGAGCCAGGGGCCTATCTCAGCCAACAAAGGCGGAGTACACCCTGAAACACTCGCCAGACCACACACAGAACCATTTGCACTCACACTTACACCTGGGGTCAATTTGGAACCGTCAGTTAGTGTAACATGCATTTCTTTAGACTGTGGGAGAAAACCAGAGTACCCGGAGAAAACCCACGCAAGCATGGGGAGAACATGCACTCCACACAGAAATACCCAAGACCGGGGATCGAACCTATTACCTTGTTGCTGTGAGACAGATGTGCTAACCACTATGCCACTCTGCCACACACTATCTGAACTATGCATATATGTATAGTAAGTGTGTTATTTTGTAAGCATGACCAGAAAAAGTTAGAACTTTAACTGATTGTTGTTGAGAAAAAGTCGGTTTTACAGTTTTTGCTAAAGAGTATCATGTAATAACACTGTGCTACAATGCTATTCAGAAAGTTTTTTAAAGTCTGTTTAATCCACAGTGACATTTCTGGAGATTCATTTATGACCTGCACATGAGCTACAGAGAACCCGAAGAGACACTTGTTGTACGATAACTGCACAAAAATATATCAGATGTTCTGTAGATTATGTACCATGAGTTTGAAACTATCGTGAAAACACTGGAAGTAGAAAATTAAACAAATGCCTTGTTAGAAAAGATAATAGATCATTTCCATAATGTAATGTGATGTGACTTTGACTCTCAAACCCCATAACAGGCTGGCTTTACAACATTAGACTTCTATTTTGGTCTGATTGTACTGTAAGATAAAACCTAATTTATTTGTTTTATTTGATTCTAATTATTTTAAATTGATGCAAGGCACATGAGTTTTGAAAGGTAATTCCATTTGTAACTATGGTTACAGCACCTGCAGTCTAATCATACTTTACGTTCGCTTTCCACTTTTCTTCTAACACTAACCAGTTTCTCCAACTCGGATATCTTTACTTCTTGTTGGTGGATCTGTTGATTCTTCATCTCCAGAACTTCTTTGAGACTCTTAAGATCTTCTTCTATGTGCTGATAAGGGGCCAAAGCTTCCTGAGTACAAAGAACACAAATTAAATGTGTACATATGAAAAAGGAAGTGTAGATTTGCACACAAGTGTATAGCACAGAAGAAGAATGTAGCACATAGCAGCTTGGTGTTTGCAAGGGGTTAGGGGTCAAGTTAGGGTTTGTGTGTAAACAGCATTGTTGGCTACAGACACCAGGGAGCTTGTCCAGTCTCTGGATGGTGCTATATGTACTTGGGGTACATAGTCACATTGGATACCTCCCTGATTACACAGCTTTATTGGCTACTGACATTAAATATGGCTGTAAAATCACTCCACTCCACAGTTGCAAAACCGTGTAAACTTGGCCGGCACTGGGCGAAGGCGTGATTCACATGAACAGCTCGTAAGAACAAAACAGGGCCAACACACATACAGCCATTCACACTCACACCTAGGATCAATTTGAAACAGCCAATTAGCCTAATATGTATGTGGGAGAAAACCGAAGTACCTGGTAGAAACCCATGGGGAGAACATGCAAACTTTACACAGAAATGCTTAAGTCTGACTCAGACTCAGGTCCTTCGTGCTGTGATATGGATGTGCTAACCACTACACCACCGTGCTGCCTGCCTCTAAAAATATGGAAACTAAAACAACTTTGAGAACATATTTATAAAATGTACCATATAATAACTGCACATACTGACATTAATGCAAGTGAAGCTAGATGTAATACCACAATCTGTTCATCTGTGCTTCTGCGCAAGGCCTCCTCAAAGCGTTTAGCTCGGTCGCTCAGGCTACGGTTCTGAAATGTCAGTGTGTCCACCTGATCCTGAAAACACCGCATAAAGAACATGAAAAAACAGACTTGTCATCAGACTGACCATCAGAAAGTAAAGGTAGTGTACAGTATGTGCTTGGAAAGGAAAAGCAGTTTTTCTACCTGCAGTGACAATCTGAGTTTTTCAAATTCTTCCTCCAGAGATTTCTTCTGCTGTTCGTGCGCCATCTTGAGATCTGTAAGAATAAACTTTATCAATACTAATGAAGTCATGAAATAAAATAAAGCAAAATCTGAATCTATATCTTAAAAAAAAAGTCTTTAAAAACAGTCAAAAAATTCCGAATTTTAAATAATATTGGTAAAAATTTCAAGCTACAAAGTTTTGACCACCAACAAAAGCAAAACAATTACATTCAACTTTATTAAATAATTCATTCAATTCCCAAACCGCTAAATCTTATTAGGGACACGAGGAGGCTGGAGCCTATCTCAGGTAACTTTGGGTGAAGACGAGGTACACCCTGAATAGTTCGCCAGTCCATAGCAGGACTAACACACACACAACATTCACATTCACACTCTCATTCACCAAACCGCTTAATCATATTAGGGAAGCGGGGGGGCTGGTGCCTATCAAAGCCGACACTGTTCCAAGGCAGGGTACACCCTGAACAGTTTGCCAGTCCATAGCAGGGAAACGGGACCCTCTTGCTGCAAGGCAGACATCTAAAACACTACGCCAACGTGCCGCACTTCCAACATTATATATCTTTAAATACTTATGCAAATGAATTAATTAATGCAAAACAAGTCAGATAGACTCTCATAATCGCAAGAATTTTTTCAAGAAATAAACTCCTTACAAAAATATTACATTAACTGAAGCAGAGAATCTTCTGAACAAGTCCCTTTGACCTCTTTTTTAAGCCTATAGTCAGGTTCCCATTCACGTTCAATTGAGCTATATATTGAGATATAACTGTTAGGCATTTGGATCTGGCTACATAGCTGGTAAAGCCAATAATTCTATTTGCAGTTTGGAAAAAAAAAATCCAGTTACATATATCTGGGTTCATCAGGTCATCTTGACTGAGCCTTCAAAGTTTTGTGTGATTCTGGTCAGTAATAATTGAGGAGTAGGACTGTAGGAGTGTCATGACAGTGACCTGAGCCCGCAGAATTGTTGGCATTGTCCAGTAGTATAATGTTGGAAAATTTTATCCACGCATCATTGAACAGTTGGATGTTTTTCATGGGGTCATAATTCTGTCATAAATTCTGTTAGAAAATCCAAAATTATACTCCATGGAATGCTAACTGTTGTCCACAAGAACAAGTCTGCCAAGTTTCACATGATTCTGATCACTTATAACAGAGGACTTAGACTTTTAGAGCCAACTTTCCATGGCAAATATACCACCACCACCACCAACAACAACAACAACAAGGTGACAAAGACTCTAACACTGGATACCTCCAGTGTAAAAATGGGTGGATGCAAATAGAACCGATAAGGACGTGGTACAGTCTCTATGGACATGGAGAATGTGGTTGAACTCTGGACATGATAAAAATGTAGTGTGGATGTGGTCGAGTCAAGATGCAGTAAGAAGGACATGGTAACAATGCAGTCAGAAGTAGGAATTAATAACAATGGCATTGACATAGCAAAAACATAATTAAAACTAGTAGGAACTTCACTGATGTAGTGTGAGCGTGGTACAGACTTGCTGTAGTAAATGTGGACACAAGAAAACTTGCAGAATGAATGAAAAAGCATGGCATAGTGTTTATAGTGCATGGCATAGTGTTTATAAGGACCAGACAGAAAGAACAAGAATGCGGTAAGCGCATGATAAGTGTGCGATGCAATCTGATTGGTGGTAAAAGTGTGTACTAAGAACATATGGTGCACCCTTGAGATGACTCTCAAGATAATCACGAGTCCACCAAGTTCCCTCAAGATCATCACGAATCCACCAAGTCCCCTCAAGATCATCATGATTCCACCAAGTTCCCTCAAGATGATCACGAGTCCACCAAGTTCCCTCAAGATCATCACGATTCCACCAAGTCCCCTCAAGATCATCACGAGTTCACCAAGTTCCCTCAAGATCATCACGATTCCACCAAGTCCCCTCAAGATCAACATGATTCCACCAAGTTCCCTCAAAATCATCATGAGTCCACCAAGTTCCCTCAAGATCATCACGAGTCCACTAAGTTCCCTCAAGATCATCACGATTCCATCAAGTTCCCACAAGATCATCACGATTCGATCCTACGACTTCCCACACTCATCAAAATTCTCTCAAATCATGGAGATCATGGACATCGTGCCCCAGTATAAACCCAGGGTTAGAAGCAGTGAGAAGCCGGCATAGACATAGTATGTCCATGTCCTCGCTGCTTTCAGGTTTCAGGACGCAGTGTGGTTTTTCTTATGGTCTTCGTCTGAGTGTGATGGGGTTTAACAAAGAGAATAAGTGCATTACTACATACCTTTGTCTTTGCATTGCTTATCCAAGTTATACCATAATAAGGAACAAATTACATCATCTGTCCAATCAGAATCAAGTATTCAGCACTATGGTGTAATATGTTTTATTTGTAAAATGGTACATTATCCATCTTTACATTATTTAAGGTTCAGAATTTCCTAAACGACTCACTTTTGACTGTCCTAGCGTGCTCCTCCTGCAGAGTGGCCAGTGTGGCAGTATGAGCGGCCTCCATCTCCAGCATGGCCGCCTCATGGCTCTCACTCATCTCTTCCACCTGACAAACCAGGTTATTTTTATTAGTGCAGAAATCTTTGGGCTTGAAATTGTGAATAATAAAACTGACTAAACGTCTGACCTGCTGGTGGTGCTGGGAGCTGAGCTGTTCAAGCTGGCGGTTCTGCTCTTGCTGTAGAAGCTCAGTCTCCTTCTGCTGCTCTTCTCTCAACCTCTCCTGCAGTTCCTGGAGCTCCTTCTCCTGCTTATCCTTCAGCTTCCTCAGCTGCTGCTCAAAAGTACGCTCCAGCTCAGCCTTCTCACCCTGCAAACGCTCCCACCGGCCCACGCTGACCACTATAGAGAGTGTCAGGCAAATAGAAATACAGAAAGAAGGGGAGAGTGTGTGGTCTGATAGATTCCCTTACATTAATTTCTCATTTTTTTAGTAATAGGTAGCTGACATGATGACATCACACTACTATTTCAAATATTGTACCTACTAAGGGTTAGTGTACATGGTGAGTCAATGCAACCTCATCTCCACTTACCCACTTCATCCCTGATCCTGGAAAGCTCCAGGGACAATTCCCTCTCCTTCACCAAGGCATTCTCATTCTGCAACACACAGACATGAAGGAAGATATATTAATATATTAACATGTGACATAGTCTCTCGGCTGGCCTGGGAACGCCTCGGAGTCCCCCCGGAAGAGCTGGAGGAAGTGTCTGGGGTGAGGGAAGTCTG
>JAQMYF010000013.1:12322893-12334947 GCA_030014195.1 Neosilurus mollespiculum | reverse complement strand
GCACTGGGGGAACAGCAGTGACAACCCGGTGATAGTGGGGCTTGAACCCCCGACCTTGGGATCAGTAATCCAGCACCGTACCACCGGGCCACCACTGCCTGAATTCATATATTTTTATGCATGCATATAATTCTCATATAGAGACATCAAAAGTACCCCCCCCTCCGCACACACACACACACACACACACACACACACACACACACACACACACACAGTGATACCTGTCACACTCCATCAGAGATCACCACTATATATCTTTACATGGAATAGTGTTTAACCCGTGCCACATCTGAGCCAAAACATTTCATGGCTTGGACCTGATTCTGCACACAAACATGTCCACATAAGGGGGGAGTGTGTGTGTGTGTGTGTGTGTGTGTGTGTAATGCAGCAGTACCAGCATGCTTACAATTTGGATCGCAGTAACCATAAACTGGAGCAGGTGACAGGTAGCATTACACTGGAAACAGACTGCGCAGCTTCATCAGGTGAACACAATGTTCTTACCTTGCAAGATGCTCAGCGTCAGAGGGAAAATGTTGCTCGATCAGTCCACATGTAGGTGGAGAGATGGACAGAGATCTTCCGTACACAGCATCCTCAGCACAGAGAGAGAGAGAGAGAGAGAGAGAGAAGGGGAGGGTGGGAAGTAGAAGTGGCATAAAAATGGAAGGATGATGCGGAATGGATGGAGGCTGCTTGTGAGGCTCCTATAGCCACATTTAAAATGTTAAATGCGCCAACAGCGCCTCCTCCTGGCTGCTATCGGATTCTGGAAAACAAACTCTTCTTGTATTTGTCACTGGATTGATTCCCCAACCAGCAGGAAAGAACTGGGGGGGGTTATACGACGACCTTCCCTTCCTCCACATTTATGGCTGAAGTGTGTGTCATTGTCATTGCATGTTGTAGCATTAAAATCTCCTTTCATTAGAACTAAGAACTGTACAAAGCAAGATTCAAAGGTGGAGTGTAAGAAATCTAATCACCTGCAGAGAGCCTTGATGCCAACCTTATTGAGCCCTTTGAGATGAAGTGGTATGTGGTATGCCAATAATGCACCAAACCCCCTCACCCAACCTCACTAATGCATTTGTGGCTCAGTGGGCACAAATTCCCACAGCCATGCCCAATTATCTAGTTAAACAACTTCCCAGAAGAGTACAGGCTAATGGGTGTCGAGGTGATGGGGGACCAACTCCATGTTAATGAGCACATATTGATGTGATGCACAGGTACCTTTGACCAGAGTGTATGTCGTAGCATCAACTTCTATTAGCAAACTTGCTCTCAGCATAAACATAAGCTTACTGAGGCTGAAAATATTAATAAAACCCACCAGACTATAAATTCTAATCAACAAAAAGCCATATAACCATGACAACAACGACAAATCCAATACTATTAAATTAAACTTAATATAACAAATTTAACACAGTCAAGATGGCATCATGGGTCTACACAGATAGAAAACTGAGCTCAGAATCTAATTTAGGACCCTGACGCTGTGAGGATGCAAGGATACCTGCTGCCCAAACGTTCCACCCAGTGACACCACAATGGTATCATTAACAATTCTGTCACATTGTTTAAATTCCTTTTACTTTATTGTCTCTCTAATTTATCCTAAAAATTGTATCTATTTAGGTAGGGGTACTTAGTGGATAATGTAGGGAAGGTATAATGAGGTCACATGTTTTGGTGCATCAGTAAGCATCTTCTCTTGTGCTTCAATTAGCCACTTTTATAACACGCACCACCTCAACGTTTTCCTCAATCACTCATTTGCCGAACCACAAGGGGAGGCTGAAGCTCATCTCAGCTGACACTGGGTGAAGGGAGGTACACCCTGAACAGCTCGCAAAACCATTCACCCTTACACCTAAGGGCAATTTGGAACAATCAATTAGTCTACCATGCATGTCTTTGGATTGCGGGAAGAAACCAGAGAACCTGGAGGAAACTCACACAAGCTCAGGACAAGCAACATGCAAACTCCACACAGAAACCCCCGAGCCCAGGTGTGCCAGCCAACACTATCATGCCACTCCTCAACTTTTTCCCATTATCTTAAAGCTGTGTTGTTTTTGGCAGCAAGACCAAATTATTTGACTCAGTCATAAGTGGCGGCCTTTTCCCCAGCCATTCATACCACAATTTTTTGTCTTGACTGATTTATCCAGAAGGTATCCGAAGTTACAAGCAACACTGATCTAAAGGTGAGTTTTGTCATGGCCACAAACAGCAGTTGCCACCAGTCTAGTTCAAGCAAAACTTTCATTTACTGCACTTCCCACAGAAAAGAGTACAATGATGTCAGAAATCTAATATCATGTTTAAAGAAAAATATTCAGTGGTTGTCTACTGTACATATAATCTACTGACCTCTAGTGGCTGCAAGCTGCAGTAGAAAGAACCCTTTACAAACTACTCAAATTTGCATTATGCAAAATGTATCAGTGATGGAAAGGCCTTAATGGCACTTTAAACTGTATTGCATCAGCCAAGGGAATATAGTCTGTACATGTTGAGAGTCCAGCAACATTTGGTTCAGACCAAAAAAACAACAACAAACAAACCAGACTTTTTATTAAGAAGTAAATAATTTATTAACAGACAAAAAATATATATACACAGCATATACAGCAAATTTTCTTAAAAAAACAAGACAAAAAAAAAAAAAAACACTCTGGTTTGCCTACATTCAAATGGTCTTCAATATCATGAAGAGACCCACAGAACAAGGGTGTGACTTTTTTTCTTTCATGGTGTGTGTGTGTGTGTGTGTGTGTGTGTGTGGGTTAAAAATATTCAAAGCATAAAACATGTACAAAGTCAACTTAAACTCACATACAGGGTTCCATGTAATAAAGAGAAATTTAGGAGAAAGCCTGATGTGCAGGTTTTCCTAAAAAGATTGCCAGAATACACAGATTAAAAAGGTGAGGTTCAAGTAAAAAGTTAATGCAGTATAATAAATAATACATTAATCCCCAAACCAAAGTTCACATCATATGACAAAAATGAAAATGCACATTCAAACATTATTTAAAAAGATGACCTATAGCAGGCACTGCAAATCTTAACCATAATAACAGTTTATATTACAGAATACCACCATAAAACTAAGTTTTCCCCAAAAAGTTCCACATCAACCCAAATGTTCTTTACTGCCTCTTTCTAATAATATAAATCTTCCCTTTGAGTTTACCAGAAAGGAAAAAAATATCATTCTATAATTAACAAGTCATCATTCTCCCTCAGGAAAAGCTGTCTTTGACCTGCTGAATAGAACTGCACATTTAATTCCAATACACACCTGCAAGAATCATAGTGAAGAGACACGATGACATTGTGTACCATTGATGGTCTAACCACCAGAGAACTCTTTCTCAGCTCATGAACAACATTTTCAGCAGACTACATGATTCAAAACATGTTACGACTCCCAATGTAAACGGTTTGGCAACATAATTTTAAACAAAGTTATTTCGTGGACAAAAAAATAGCACCCAGTACTTCTGCACTCATGAGTACTGAAAGAATTCAAGACTATATGATCCACCCGAGGCTAGAAATGATCACAGTCAGCAGTACTGATAACAGCAAAACTCATCAATGTGACTCGGCATCGCAACATGAAGTCTGTGTCAGGCTACAATTACAAACAGCCATCAATTCCCTTTTATTTCTCCTTTTTATTACAGAACAAAGCCAGAAGGCATTTTTTTAGAGAAGCTTTAAGAGTCACTCTCCTCATCTTCCTCCTTCTCCTCATCCTCGTCTGCATTAACATTATGGTTGAGAAAGGCCTCTTTCTCTGGGGTAGGAGGTCCATTTATTTTACATATTGGTTTGCCTGTAACAAAGGAGTTGTCCTCTTCTGTGCCATTACTGGACAACGCGGCCTCTGTGCTGTTTCTGATGCCGTAGGTGAAGTAGATGATGAAGCCTGGGTTGAAAAGAGAGGTGACAAATCATTGAACCGGGGGTTCTTAAACTGTACTACAGATAGCGTTTGCTACTGTTACTAAATCAGCTACTGTTTTTGAAGAAACCATTCAATTACAAATGTTTCATGTAAATGGGTTCAAGAAGCTGCTCAGGGGTATGTTAACCCTCACTTCAAGTGTGTGTATAGTCTTTATTTACTCCACCAAGGTGGTTATGTTTTCATCAGTGTGGGTTTGTCTGTTTCTCTTTCTGTCTGTTAGCAATTTCAAAAAGACTCATTGCAAGTCATCGCAAACGCTTGATTGCAGTTGTTGCTGCAAAGGGTGGCCCAACCAGTCATTAGGTTTAGGGGCAATCACTTTTTCACACAGGGCCACGTAGGTTTGAATTTTTTCCCCTTAATAATAAAAACCTTCATTAAAAATCTGCATTTTGTGTTTACTTGTGTTGTCTTTGACTAATTAATTAATTACTAAATTAGTTTGATGATCTAAAACATTTAAGTGTGACAAACATGCAAAAAAAAAAAAAAAAAAAAAAATCAGGAAGCGGGGCAAGCACTTTTTCACACCAGTAACTTGAAAACAGAATTTGTCGATTATATTCAGGATCAGAAACTTTGATTCTGGATCTGATCCAGACTGCACAACTGGTGGTAATTTAAATTCAAAATTTTTTTGGATGCCTAGTAGCCCAGCAGTGGGTGCTGTGGAATTCATTTTTATGGCTTGGTGGAGGTTTGCACTCACCCAGTACACTTATTTCTATTTGTATACTGAAAGAAAATAAGGTCTGTGGGTGGGACTAAATGATATGTTTGTGTAGCAAAAATGTATCATGGAACATTATTGCATTAGAACATGATACCCATATTTACACACACACACACACACACACACACGTATGGGTATATAAGGGTCAGACTTACCAATTGCCATCCAGATGGCAAAACGAAGCCAAGTGCCTTTGTCTAATTGCATCATGAGGTAGACATTAATGACCATACTCAGCACAGGCAGAAAAGGAAGCAGAGGAACCTAAAACATGAAACGCACACCACTTACACTTACACTTACTCTATTCATACAATGGTTATCTCTTACCATTACAGAAAAAAAATCTTAAATACATATTTGCTTCCATTATTATTGTCTTGTTTACTGATAAACCTGCTATACACCTCAACACCTTTTTGAGATTATTCTTTAATTTTTATACCCAATGTTTCATCATGTCTTACCTTAAAAGATAGCTTGGTTTTGCTCTCGGGCTGCCGCCAGATTATCAGAGTGAACAAGACACATAACACTGCTAGAATTCCCAATATCATCAAAGACCACCCCTGAAATGCACCCTGTACTGCTACAATACATAAAACACACACCAACACACCTGCAAAGAGTGACAGAGAAATAAAAAATCATTAGGAATGTTCATCCGTATACTGGAGCTGTCCTCTGAATGTGCATGTCTACCAGTTAAATAAAGAACAAATCATGGCAGCATGTTCTGTTACAGTAGAATAATCGTAATCAGTGCATTAATGTAAAGCATTTATGTTTGAATTTAACAGAACTGTGGCATCATGTTAGGTCATATTTATTACCACCATGTCATTTATACCAGATTCTTTCTCAAACCTAGCTCTTAATCAGAGCCTCACAATCATGGCTTAAACACAGCCACAGTTTTTATTTATTATTAGCTTCAAGCTTATGTGCTTGGCTCAGTGACTAATGTGTATAAACATATGCACATTAGTCTCCATTGTTCAGGAAATTCTGAATTAAAATTACAATAAATCAGCTCATAATAACTATTTAGCCTTTTTTCTTATGATGCTTTGTTTACATGTTTTTCATCAAAAACTATATTCAGTCATAAAACCACATAATCACAACAATCAGTCTGTACATACATACATACACCACTTAGCACTTGAAACATGAATCTGAATATAATGTTTTTTGCATGTCTGACCTAATACACTGGTGCAGATGTTTACTATAAATCCTGACAGCCGTGAGGGCGTTGCATTTTTCGGGAAAAGCAGGTTGCTGAGTGTGCAGCTGTCCTGAGCGTTAGTCAGGTAATGTGAACTGCCCTCACTAACAGAGTCAGTCTCGGCATCCTCCTGAGACCTGGCGATCTGATAGTGCACATTCACACTGGGCTGCTCCGGCTGGTATCTGAGCACAAAACAGCAAGGAATGTTTGGTGCAGAGTGTTTGGTGCAATAAAACTGGAATGACTGAAAAACATTAAGGAATATTAGCATACTCAAATTATCTTTTAGAACAATTTGAGGTCTATCCTAAGTATAGATAAATTCAATTCAATCTCAATAAATACCTCAAAACCAAGACACATGCAGCCACTAGGGTGTATGCCAGCAGTGTCCCAATGGACATGAGATCCACCAAATCCTTCAGGTCAAACAGGAACGCCATCACAGCTAGGGGAATAATTGAATAAACTTCAATTATTAGTAACATTACCATTAAGATGTACAATGCGCAGCCATAAAATAAATAAATAAAATAAATTCTCTAATGTTTTGCCTTGAAAACAACATGTAATCTCCATGGAGATGTTGCTTCAGTTGGACAAGTTGAGGCTCAGCAACATTTCATGGCAATACAAAGAAGTCACCTGATGATCTAAAATGTACTGAATGAGCAGGTTATCCCATTAAAGGACTTTTTTTCCCTGATGGCACGGATATAAAATTGGGGCTCAGACTGGTTCAGGGAGCATGAGGAATCATTTTCACACATGACCTGGCACCACAGAGTCCTGACCTTCACTCTATCGAAAGTCTCTGGGATGTGCTGAAGATTTTATGGAGTGGTTGGATTTTGCCATCATCAGTTCGAGAGACCAGTGAAAAATGCACCCAACTCTATATGGAAAAATAAACCATGTGGTGCTGCTTAAGTTTGTTGAAGCAATGCCATAGCGATTATGAACCGTAATCAAGGCTAAAGGCAGTCCAACAAAATATAAGAGGATGTGACTTTTGTTTGTCCATGAAGTATAAATTATGAATAAGCAAAGCTTGTGAGTATTCTTATGCTATAGCATTGTGCTGGCATGATTTAGGTCCACTTGTCCTCTTAAAGTGAAAGTGCACTGTAAATGAAAAGATAAGCTATAGTAACCTATGATTAAACATTCCCAGGATGACAACGTTCTCATTCATAAGACACTGATTGAGAAGGAAAATGTAAACCACATACTATTCCCTTCACAGTCATGATGGTGGGCCGTGCTAAGATGAATACACATTACACAATACACCCCTTTACAGTAACAGGAGGGTCAACTCACACTTCCCTTTATTGTATTGTCCTGTGGGGGTTGTATGCTCAGCAGAAGCTGATTGCTATGGTTTGTGCGTACCTGATATTCTGATAAGAAAAACCAGTTTATACCAGGCTGAAATTATTTTCATTTTTTTTTGTGGCTATGCATGCCTATATCTCGAGAAATGTCAAATTTCAGGGTTTCAATGGTCGGCAATTGTTTATAATGGCTGCATAGCAGCTGGTGCGATTTCCCCCATCGGGGCCTCGAAGTTGAATAAGTATGTACTTATTGAAATATGACACTCACTCTCTTATTCGCTGAACCGCTTAATCCTACCACTAGGGTCACAGGAAGGCTATGCCTATCTTAGCTGACACTGAGCTAAGGCGGAGTACACCCTGAAAAGCTTGCCAGGCCATTGCAGGGCCAACACACTCAACAATTCACACTCACACCTAAAGGCAATTTGTAACAGCCAATTAGTCTAATGGGAGGAAACCAGAGTACCCCAAGAACATGCAAACCCCACACAAAAATGGCTGAACCTGGGATTAGAACCCTTGCTGTGAGGCAGACGTGCTAAGCACTACACCATGCTGCCCGTAAACATTACGGTATTTGCAAAAAAAGACACCAGAAACTGAAAAGAGTACGGTCACCTATTATCAGTCAAGCTTTTTTAAACAGAAATACGGTACAATGGCTTACTGTTTCATTCCAATACATTAGACATGTCAAGATAGTGCTTGCTTTCTTCCCAAGTTGTCTACTCGAGGAATTAATAAGGATTATCAGAAAAACTGAGAGGGTTAAGCAGGCTAAAAGTGATTCTAGCAGTGTTGAGATCCCAAATCTTTAACTGTGCAGTGCTTGGTCAACCTTGCCTACTTCAATCAGAATTTACCTAATCTTGTAAAATTCATTCATAAATCCTAATTCCTTATCCTAAATCCCATCTCAGCTGACTCTTGGTGAGGGAAGATTACACCCTGAATAGCTCTCTATGGCCATCGCAGGGCAGAAACATGCTGATGGCAATGCAGCCTACTCTTTATGAAAGTTATCAATGGTTCTTTTACATGCCTCTCACCACAGACAGTGAGAGACATGAACCGCTTCTGGCCCTAATCAAGTAAATTTGCCAGCAAATTACATCATGAAGAAAGGGGCTCTGAAAGCGCAAAGGCAAACTCATTATTTGATTCTCTAATTGTTTTTGAGCAAACTCCATAGCAAGGGTATCAACTATTTAGATGGAGGATCAAATAGCGAGTTGTCGTTTCTACTTTCACTTGTTTTACCTTTTTCTCTGTAATGTAATTTGCCGACAAGCCCTGAGTTTTACTAAATTGGGTCACATTTGTTTGAATTGTTCGAGGAAACAGCTGAAATATCAGGGTATTTCCAATATGACTAAAAACTTCATTTTTTTGCAGTAAGTGAGCCACACCTCGTCTGAGTAAGGTCTATGAAAGGTTATTTCCAAATTTTATCATGTAACAGAGGATTAGTAAAGTTTTACCAAGGATATATCAGCATAGGTTGAATAATGCTAGTCTTTTCCTTTAATCTAACAGGACAAGAACCTTGCCACCATGGTGGAGACAACGGGCATCTTCCTCTCATTGAGGTGAGACAGGAAAGAGAAGAGCAGGCCATCACATGCCAGGGAAAAGATAACATGAGGCAGGGGAAACATGGAGCTAAGCAAACTGAGGCTGACAGCAAACTGAGGCAAACTGATAGAATGGATTGGATGAGAAAGAAAGAAAGACAGAGAGAAAGGGAGAGAGAGAGAGAGAGAGAGCACGGGAGAGAGGGACAGAGTGACAGAGACAGACAGAGAGCGGGACAGAGAGACAGAGACAGAGTCAGACAGAGAGCACAGAGCGAGGACCCACAAATCAAACTGAATCCTTGCAAAAATGAGGGGGCTCTTTCCAGCACTTGGATCTGAGGCAATGTTCACAAATTTGATTTTATTACAGGACCAACATGAAATGAATTTAACCCAAGATAAAATTAATTTTGCAAATGTCTGATTCTTGTGTAAATGTTTAGTGGGAAAGGGTAAGGGAAGAAAAAGCATGCTGATGGACAATTCCAAAAAGATCTGTGAAGGAAACCAGTCTATCACTAGTTTTATTTAAGCCCAGTCTATTAGTGGTTTTATTCTCACCTGCCACAATACCCGATGTTACAGTGGCAATTACAGGGGTTCTGGATTTATCGCTGATCTTTGCCAAGAACTTAAAGAGCAGTCCGTCTTCGGCCATGGCCCATATAACTCTGGGCATTGGAAACATGGAGCCCAGTAGACTAGTGGAAGGAGAGAGAGAGAGAGAGAGAGAGAGAGAGAGAGAGAGAGAGAGAGAGAGAGAGAGAGAGAGATGCAAGTAAGTTATAGAACACAAATTTATTTATAAGGCATACATACTGTGAGGAACATTAGCATAATGTCAATGAGAACATGCTCAACAGTTCCTAGAAACAATTCGCTGTTATTGACATTAGAAACTTTGTGTGAGGATTTTGTTTGAAAGAAGTGGTAAAGGGTGGTATAGGGTGCAGTGGGTCTGAAATCCTGGGAGAACCAAAAGAAATTTGTGGAATTGTATGCTTTTACTGGGATGTGGGCAGTCAGAAGTGAAGCTTATGGGATAAGAAAGACCAGCGTATCTGCCAACGCATGTTAGTCGGATGGTGTGGTACGACGCATTTCCCTTATTCATTTATTCAGCCTCAAAAAATGCTTTACTGTGGAGCAGTAGAAATGACTAATTTATTTATGTTCTGGGAAAGTCTGTTAGAGACTATTGTGAGCGAGTGCAAACAAAATAACTACAAGAACAGGCCTGAAGTTGTAGGAAAGAATTACAGTCCTGTGAACACGTCTGGCTTATGTAGAACTATTTTTTAACTGGTCGTGTAACCATGAGCTAGTCTAACATTTTAATTTCTACAGTTTTGTTTATAGCAACTTAATTAGTCAGCAAATATAAACGTATAATCAGTAAGACTTCATGGGATCTTTATTAAATCATTAAAGACTTTTATTTACATGGAAATCATTCGAACACAAAGCATATAAAATACACATTTCCTCACCAATGACCCATAAGCATTCACTCCTAAAAAGATGCACATTACACATTATACAACTATACACATTAAAACACCCTTCAGTAGAGCTGTGTTTACCTTGTAGAGAGGGCACAGAGTGAACCCATTGCAACAGCATAAGTAGCTCCATCCCAACCCACATACTTAAAGGCCACGGGCAGTGGGCTATTTCGATCCAACAGGTAATAAGGCATCATCAATGTTAGAGCTGCGGACACCCCGAAATAGGCCACAAAGCAGATGAGTAGTGAGGCCACTATGCCAATAGGGATGGCCCTCTGTGGGTTCTTCACCTCCTCTCCTACAAAAAGAAATCAGCAGCCTCCATAAACACACAGCAAACCTAGCTCTGAAGCAAAACCTGGTGGAAGGTGAGACTAAAGCACATTCGGATTACATCTGTATTGAACTGCTTTTAAAATACTGATGTTTATGACAAACAGTAAGACAGAATGGAAAGAGAATCTCTCGTGTTACTGCTGCATGATACAAACAAAGCCTGAGCAAAGGAAAAGTTGTTGTTGTTTTGGGTTTTAAAAAAAAAAAAAAAGAATATGAAGTAGTCAGTATGATGCAATTTACCATTTTATTTTTGTGATATTCAGTCTCTCACCTGTGGTAGCAATGCAGTCAAACCCAACAAAAGCATAGAAGCAGGTAGCAGCACCTGAGAGAACTCCGCTGATGCCAAAAGGCAGAAACCCCCCGGATCCCAGACTCTGAGGTGAAGGTAATGGTCCCGTTTCACTGCAAACAATCAGAATCATTAATAAAGACAGACAACGAATATTGATATACATAACTACAGTGGGGAGACTCATGGAGTAGTCCAGATCCTTTATATCACGCACAAACTCACTTTCCAAATAAGCTTCCATTAAGGATCTCGTCTCGATTCAGGTTCCAGTTTTTGATGGATCCTTTGATCAGCCCCGCAATCATGACAAACAATAACACCAGCACGTTGACACAGGTAAATACTTTATTCACCATAGCAGACTCCTTCACACCAAATGCCAGCAACCCTAAAAAAAATACAACATGTAATAAAGATACGCAAAGCAGAAAAAAAGCAGAAAAAAGAAAAAAGGCAGGATCTGTATGCACCAAGGAAAGAGATGTCAGCAGCAAGACTACTTTGTTTACACTTCAGTTTAAGATCGTATTTGCACTTGCTGATATAGTTTGTAAAGGGGACAAAGATGAAATGTGCCTTTCTTGCTACTTAAGGTTACCTGACTTACAAAACCATACATATGCAAAGACCTATTATACTGTACTAACTTATTTCTTTGTTGTCCCATGAAGGTATTTGTAAGAAAATTAAACATTATGGGGAGAAATAACATTCCAAGTAAAGTTGTCCTTCTAAGCTTCCTCATGGGCACGCTATACTCTGAATCCCTCTTTAAATTTTGGACAAACTTTCATCAATTACTCAATACTAAAAAAAAGGCCAATAAAGTGGTACAGAGTCAGAGGTCAAAGATGAAGTTCACATGAGATCTTCTCTGAAAAAAGAAAAAACTATTTTGTGCACTCTGTAGGCTGAACACCTTCATGGACTTGGACCAAACTTTAACCAGTTATCATCATCATCATCATCTTCTTCCGCTTATCCGGGGCCGGGTCGCGGAGGCAGCAGTCTAAGCAGGGATGCCCAGA
>JAQMYF010000013.1:12293712-12307556 GCA_030014195.1 Neosilurus mollespiculum | reverse complement strand
GGCGCCACAAACAACAAAACAAAACAAAACAAAAAAAATACACACTTCTGTAAGTCGCTCTGGATAAGAGTGCCGACTAAATGCTCTAAATGTACTTACTAGTCGAGCAAAAATCCAGCTGTGTCTGAATACGTTTGAAGCTTTCGATCTTCCTGTAGTGCCAGCTATTTCTAACAATGATCTGGGATATAAATCCGCATTTTCTGTCGTTCCTTGTCATGTTCACGTCTTGCTCTTTTCCGTTTAGACTCAATTTTGAATACTCGTCTTTTGCGCGTCGCCATTTTTGACTCTCTTGGTTTGGCAAATTTGTCACATGATCCGCACTTTCCGAAAATGATGTCACAAGTTTTGTGTATACAAAGTGTGAAAGTCTAGTCAGTAAATTGGTACCCCTTAGCTTTGTTTGCACAAGCATGCTTAGCTCTTAGTTGGAGACTAAGCTTTGCTTAGCTCATTAAAAAAAAAAAAGATAAATCACACGTCGAAGTGTTTTGCTCAGTAATAATGTTCAGAACTACAGGAATTTAGTGGATTTTTACATATAAAAAGTTATAATTAATTTATATCTTGTGCAGGACATGCCTTAGTCCCCAAATATTTTATATATATAAGACTTTGTAAATGCTGTGCTGTGCTTACGTGCCACCTAAAGATCTTTCCTGCTCCAAGCTCGTTGACCGGAATAGGCTTTGGTACCCAAAACCCAATAGAAAAAAGCCATATAGGATCAATGGACGGGCTCCATAACTGCTGGACTGTTCGCTGTCCCTGCGTATCAAGTTCCAACACACAGCAGCAAGAGGCAGCACAAGTATGTAGAAGTGAAGAGATTGTCTCAAAAACTGGCAGCACCTCCTCAGTAAATTGGAAATGTTTTGGTTATGCAAAGTTAGACATGGCACAAGACACTGTCTACTGTAAAGGTTGTCTAAAATCTGTCTCTACTTGGGGTAGTAGCACAACAAATATATTTCAGCATTTTAGACAGAGACACACAGCCCAGGGGAAGGAGTGTGAAGCTCTGTGAAATGGACAAACTAGCAGCAACCTTCAAAAGCTTGCTAAAAATTATTTATCAAATTCATAAAAGTCTGTCTTCAAAATAAAAGTCTGCTTTTAAGTATACAAGAATGTTTTTAAAGGCACTTTTATGTATTCAAGTTTACATTTCATTAATCCTCAAAGAGAAAGTGCAGTGAGTAGCTACAGGGTAAATTTGATTTTATTTTGAATTAGTGTGGTAAATCAGGTGTAACATTTTGGGGGGGAAAAAAAAAAAAAAAAAAAACACACACTTTGCACTTGCAATTAGTTACCTAACTATGGGAAAAGGGTGAACTATCCAGGGCTATCGCAGGCTGGAGCAGACAACCAGTTTACATTTGTATTATTGAGCTAAGGCCCAGCCATTTCCCTGCCAATGACATGCTGCCCTGCCATAAATGCCACCCACCCACCATAAGATGCCTTACTTAGGTGTAAAAAATAAATAAATAAAATAAAAAATGCTGTGCTTCCAGTAACCCGGCCAACCCAGCAAAATCGTGCCAACCCAAAAGGTTGTTTTGGCAAGTGAAAAAACAAACAAACAAACAAAAAAACTACACCGACTGACCTCTCAGTTCTGTGATCGATCAGATTTTTTATGTGTCGAGGCGCCTGCCAGCTGGATATTTTGTTTACATGACATTGACCTACGCAGTCAGGGCGAGCGCTTCGTATTTATTAGTGACTTGCATAATCAGCCAATGAAAATGCATTTTAGTGTGCAGCCAGTTCCAACACTATATTCTATTGGCTAACTTCATTTGGACCAATGACATGTTGAATAATCTAGACTGTGTGCTGCCCCATCTCTCGTGGATAACTCTCTTCAGCTTCTGGTCAAGGGAAAAGAACAAAAAACAAAAATAAACCTCTGAGAAGTTCGTGTTTGTGTTGCGGATTTGTGTTATTTCTGTGTTAAAATGGTTGGTTCTTGTTGAGCTGTTGGCTGTGAAAACCGAGCAGAAGATTCTCAAAGAAATCTCATTTCACCGGAAAGTGTTTTTCATTCTTTGCAAAACCGGAGGTCATGGTGATATTTATGGATAATAGCATAGCATTCCAGGCACAGGTGCCTAATACTATAGACTACAGCCGGCTTAAGGAAGCACAGACTGAACATCCGTGTAACAGAAGTGGAGAGACCAATAATCTAGAGTCCGGAAATGGACTGTCACATAAGAATAAAATGCGAAGATATATAACAAGCAACTACCGAGAGACGCTTGCAAGACTGTTGTCCCAACAAAAGCATGAGAACTATGGCTCTGTACGTGAAGTTATTTCCTTTTTTAACAGGTGTGAAAAAAGGGATTACCAGCGATTTGTTACCTGGCGTTTCGCACCCGGACAAATCTGATGTTTCGTTACCAGTTTTAACTAGTGTTTCACACTCTTATTTTCAAGCATACCAAAACATTTTTTTTTACTTGCGTGTATGAAACAATAGACACAGAGCACTGATATCGAGAATATGATATCTAGGCTTCTATATATTTTATGCTGATGAAACATGAGTGCCAGCAGATATATGATACACACACACACACACACATCACCAAACCCTATTATAAATAAGATGTGCCCCAGGATAAATGCCATGATTAATTTTCAGCCACAATAAATATTTATCATTGCATTTACTCAGATAATTACTAGGCACTTACAATACATTTCGCATCCAGCTCTAAATCTTCGGCCTTGATCATGTCATTATTTTTTCATATGGGTTTTGCTACAGACACATAAAAGTTTGTATTTTGCACGAAGTTAGCCAAAGATGCCACTAATTTTTATTAACTTAAAGGAACGTTTGTCTACACTCTATTCAATATCAGTTCATGTTTCATCCGCATGATGGCGCCAGTAATGAAACGCTGCCATAATCGGTAACTAAATACCTGATAAGATAATGAAGGGTATGAGGGGAAAAAAAAAATAAAAAAACGCACCCACATAAGACCAACATGTGTGAGAAGAGTACAAATACACCAGAAAACCAGAACTGTTGCTAACAAGCCGCTACTGTAGAGCAAAACCGGGGGGCGGGACATGTACATTCTAGATTGTATTTAATTGGATAAACACAAAACTAGTACAGGGTGACTCACCAAAATTATTGTCGCTTTATACAAATAACAAACTATCTGATTTATTCCTTCAACAACAACAACAACTTCAAAACAGTTTTTCATTCCCCCAGGACATATACAATCCTATTGGTGTGCCCAAAAAACCCATGATAGACAGAGTATATATATATATATATATATATAAATAAAAATAAAAGTTTTTTTTCTGGAATTATATCATTCATTCAAGGTTTTTGAAAAAGGACCAGTTTAAAACTAGTGCCATGTTTGACATTCCCACCTTTTGCCCTTGGCACATGGGTCACCCTATAAATATTATATCTAGCACATTAAATATAACACAGGATTATTTAGGCTGGTTGAGAAGTTTTTAATTCAATTTCGCGATAACCCAAGTGTAAGATCTCTCTCTCTCTCTCACACACACACACACACAGAGAGCACGTGCGTCAAGGAGAAACTTTGTATGTTAGTATTCAATTCTCAGGGTTTTTTTTCAGGTCGCATGTATTAGATAGATTACAGTAAATAAGGATTCAGTATACTAGTATTAAAAACTAACGCACAAGGCGCATCTTATATATTCCATATAAAACAGGTTACACTGTGTTATTCTCTAAAAGCATAGTATTTATTTACTCAACCATAGGATTAATTAGATCTTATTGTATTAGGGTGTGTTACTACACCAGGCTACGTATAATGACGAGGCGTGTGTGGGTTGCATCAGCTCCTAAAATGGTTACCGGCCATGAGCGCCAGGCGCGTTGATGAACAGCGGCAGGGTGGGATCTTTAAAAACCGATTCAGACACAAATACTACAACGACTGATACCGAGTACACATTACAAACAGTGTAAACGAATTTATTCGGTTCTTACCTTGTTAAAATTGTATATTCTGGAGGATGAAGCCAGCAGACATCAGAAGCCGCGTGCACTTAGTTAGAAGACAGTAGAATATAAAGGGACCTCAGTGTGTAAAAGCGGAAATCACTTTCGGGGAACTCTTAAACCACACCCCCTTACGACTGGAGGAAGAGATAGACACGTGCACGCCCATAAGTATGTGTGTTGCTTTTTTCTTTTGTTTGTTTTTCTTTAAATAAGTAGATTTTTTAAAATTGACTCTTAATTGTATCATAACTGAGGTTTGAGTATGTGTGTAGTTGGTGAGGCGGAAGTGGGAAGTGGGAGGTGGGAAAACAGGGGCATGATGAAATGACAGTGGTCCACAGTCCAGGATGGTCTCACTTACCATCTCACTTCCTCAGAACGCACTGCAGCATAATGTGGACAGCAAACGGGAGAATTATTTTGAACCACGCTTTCAATCATTTTACAAGCCGCTTAATCCTGCCAGGGTGGTGGGGAGGGTGGAGCCTATCAGAGCCGACACTAGGCGAAGGAGGGGTACACACTGAACAGCTCGCCAGACCATCACAGTAGTGATGGGAAGTCCGATTCTTTCACCTAACGCGATTCTTCGAATCGATTCATTTGATTCACCAAAAAAAAAAAAAAAAAAAGCTGTAAGGCTCAAACCTACATCACAGGGTTGTAATGCATACTGGTAACTCACTGAGCTATTTCTGCATTATGAAGTCTATATCGTCCGCTTGTAGGCATTTTGTTTATCTCTCCAGGCCCGTTTATTCCTGCATGAAGGTGGTGGAGAACTGCCGTGCATGCGCTACCACATAAATCGAGTCGCCCATGGAATTCTGGGAGGGCCACTGAGCCAAACCAAAGTAGCTATCTCAACAACACACCCTTCCTATAATCGTGCCGCGCGTGCGCAACCACATAAACCGAGTCAGGCGGGAAAGTGCAATTAGTGTTACTCACAGCAATAAAATGTTCTTTACTGAATGATGCTTAAAACAACTTGGTGGTCTGTGTGTTTAATTAAATTTTATTAGTGTGTTTTCTTGCAATTAAACATAAACATTACAAAAATTGTTGACTGCAGATCACTACGTTCGCCTTATTGTTTGTTCATGATCCACTATGGCTTCTGTCTTCTTAAAGGTAGGGGTATCTATTCTCTCGTTCAACGAGTTAGCAGTTTAATGAACAACTCTTCTGTTCGCGAACGACTCAGCGACTCGGCCTGACTCGGTCACTCAGTGATTCAGCGTTCCACTACACGATGCGATCGAGACTGCCTGCTGCACAGTGCGTCACAGGGCGAGTTGTTCGCGAATCTCTCATCACTATATCACAGGGCAACAGACACAACCATTCGCACTCAAAATCACACCTAGGGGTAATTTGGAACAGCTAGTTAGCCTAAGATGCATGTACAAACCGGACTCCCGGGAGAAAACCCACGTAAGCATGGGAACAACATGCAAACTCCACACAGAAAATCGCCCAAGCACGGGACTCGAACCTAGGACCTCAAACCTTCTGAAACCATTTGCTTACTCCAGTACACGAGTATCAATGACCCCTGCACTGGGCATGATGATAGTAAACATAGGCAAGTTCTTAACATTTGATCTCGGACCTTGTTACACTTTCTACGATTCGATGTTGCACTGCCAAGTTATGCATAAGATTATTCTTCCGGTCACATGTTCTTGTTACTGTTATTGGAAACAGACACAGAACCAAAACAATATGTAAAACAGGTGAATAAGAGATACTAAGCCTATGAGCTGGGGTGGTTTCACCAGGAAGCCTTTATATTCGGCCAAAATGAACTGATAATGAAGAATAAAACACACAGACTATTCACTAGTGACTGGGAATCTTTAAAGTTTCATGTAAACAGACCAGTCATAGGTCACCTACCAGTTGTGGGTCTTTGTCAGAAAAGATCCAAATATACTGTAATTTTGTGGGAAAACAAGCAGAATTGTGGTAAATTTCTCCTGACGTGTTCCTGAACATGCCTGGAGTGTGGCCTCATTTTCACTTCTTGTAAATACTGACACTTGTTGATTGTGTCATACATAGACATCATGTAAGCTCAGTGAAAGCTAACACTATTTGACAACTGGTCCACATGCAAACGTTTGAAAAGGCAGAATTTTGGGGGCTGTTTATGCACCTATGACAAATATTTATATTTGGTGACGTTGGCTGATGAGATTAGCCCAATTTCATCCGTCCTATATTTGAAAATGATAAGTTATTGGCAAAAATATACATCTGTCTGACTGATGACTGGTCCAGTTAGGATAAAATCAAACCCAAAACATTTACATTAGTGTCTTTACTGTTCAGTTAACCTAGCAATTAAACTAGGCCACTACCAATAGGCAACAAACTAAACATATTATGAAAGGAGAGCAAAAGGAAGGCCTATGCATATGTATCCTAATCCAATATATTATCAATGAAAGATAGAATGCGTTAACCTTTCCCTAGTCGAATCAGCATAGTGATGGGTTACTTGACAATATCTAATATTAACACTCCACAACAAATTCTATACATTGTTAATGACAGCACGCCATAACATAGACAACACTGATATGACTGCAGACATAAGGGCCTCGGCCTAATAAACAGAAAACACAATTGTTATGGTTAATTATTCAAATAACAAGAAAGAAGCTCGACTCACATCATGGACACTTTTTCTGGGCTTCTTTCACTCTGCAAAGTCATTTTTTTTATTCCTCGCAATTATTATAATTGCTTGTGCTGTATGTTTCAGATCACTATCTATTGTAAAATTAACTGTCTTTATATCAGTTTCGCAGCCTTTGCCTGAATATCAACAGAAAATATATCTCTATACACTTCAGAATTTATTCTGCTCTTTCTATTAGCAGTCTCATCATCAACAAACACCCGTGACCGGGTTCCAAAGATGATGTGGTATGCTTTGGATCACAAGCTGTTTCTTTCCTTTCTTTTCCTTTCAACACTTGGACTCAATTCCAAACATTTTATCTTTGAAATTTGTCATTAATAATAAAGAAACGGGCAATAAATGAAGACGAAACTGGTCATGATAACATGTAAAATGTCAGACATAAAATGTCTGTGATGCCTAAAATGTAAATTCAATTCTTACTATGTCAAACACTTTAAATTACTGCTGTTAGTCATGTCATCTTCTGAAATATTTTATCCTTTATTAGGGTCACAGGGAGACTGGATCCCAATCTAGCTGACTCCAGGAGAAGGCGGGGTATACCCTGAACAGCTTGTCAGACACTCTCTACACACACACACACACACACACACACAGCGGCAATTTGAAATACCCACTTAACCTAATGTGCATGTTTTTGAACTGTGGGAGGAAACCGGAGCACCCGGAGGAAACCCAAGCAAGCAAGGGAAGAACATGGACACAGAAATGTCTTCACCAGGCATGGGACTAGAACCCAGGACCTTCATGCTGTGAGGCAGAAGTGCTAACCACTATGCCACTGTGTTGCCCCAGCTGATCGTTTACATTCCATGTACTGCATTTGGCAGACGCTCGTATCCAGAGTGACTTACAACTTATCATTCTTTTATACAACTGAGCAATTGAGGGTTAAGGGCCTTGCTCAAGGGCCCAACAGTGGTGATTGAACCGCTGACCTTCTGCTGAATTGCAAAAAAAAAAAAAAAAAAGACACTGTCTTAATACTTGTGGCACTAACTATATACAGTCACTGGTCAGTTTATAACCTTTAATAGATTGGTGGGACAGGATAGCATTAAACCCTATAATACATGACTTACGCTACGGTTACGGTTAGTGCATAGGTGTGGTACATACAGATAGAGTTTGATTCCACTAATCTAGTCTTAAGTATTCACTGCTTTGGCAACAGTATTTTTTTTAACATTTCTATTTTGCTTGACAATTAAAAGTAACAATAAAATTCAAAAATATAAATCCTGTTATAAAGGAAAGGCTAACAAATCCCCAGCACAGAGGCAGCACGATGGCATAGTGGTTAGCATGTCTGCCTCACACAAGGCTGTTAACAATAGGCAAGGCAATTATAAATAACAGACTGTTATTTATAATTGTTTAGATTATCAATATTTAAGATAAAAACAACGGCCAATCATTTACAACAGCAAAAAAAAAAGGGAAAAAAAGCATTACATTTTGAAAATAATTAAAAGAAATTTTGTTCAATTTGTTTTCAAATCAGAAATATAACGCTTGACTGTAAGCTTTAAAGTATCAGCATTTCCAAACCCTAGCTCAGAAAACTTCCCCTCATGTCAAAAGGTGGATCCTTTTTATTCTATATTGGAAGACAGTCCGGGACTCAGGGGAAATTCATTCCACCACCTTTACATTGGTACAGATAAGGGTCCTCTCCCTATCAATTTTTTGTTGATTTTTTTTTTAACTTTTTAACTCTCTAAACATCTCCAAGAAGTCATTTTCTTTTTTTGTTGTTGTTTTTTCTGCTGCCCACCTATTTCTCTCCTTGAATATCATTGGGGGTTTTACTGTTGGCCCTGATTTCTAGCTGACCCTTAGGTAGGGCGGGTGGTGTGACAATAAGTTTGTCCGGCCCATTGATTGGCTCATGCACAAGCCAGCTTTCTGAACTTTTGCATAGGTACTCCTTATGACCAAAACCTGTGTGTGGGGTGGCTAATTGGCATATGTGACCTTTGACTTTGGCACAGTGACCTTGAACATATAAACTTTGTCTGGTCCATTGCTCGGCTCATATGCATCTTTCTGAATTTTTGCATAGGCACTCTCTATGACTTAAACCTGTGTGTAGGGTGACTAATAAAATGTTGATTGTCTGAAACTGTTCGTATGGGGGATGGCTTTTGTCCTCCATGCACTTGAAGTGTCCTGGCTGAGGGGTTACGACGTTCTATAGAACGGCTATTTGTGTAATAGGCAGCAAGGTAGCGGAGTGGTTGGCACGTCCAACTCACAGCAAAGAGGTCCTGGCTTCGGCGAGGGCAGAGTACGTGTTCGCTCTGGGCTTGTGTGGGTTTCCTCTGGGTACTCTGCTTTCCTCCAGCAGTCCAAAGACAGGCACATTAGACTAATCAGTGCGAATGTTAGTAGTTATGTGTGTCTTGGCCCTGAAGTGGACTGACAAGTTATTCAAAGTGTATCCTATCTTTGTCCAGAGTCAGTTGAGACCCTTGTAGGATTAAGCGGTCCGGCAAATGAATGAATGAATGAATACAATTCTTGTTCTTGTTGTACAATTCTTAATTATTCCTCTATAGCCTCAGTCTCTTTCTTTGCCCTGGCTCTCTCCCTTTTTCTGTGCATACAGTAGACTCCATTTTTTGTCTGCTATGATCTCTCTTTCTGCCTCCATCTTCTCTGCAAGTCTCCTTATTTTCTTATTTCCTTATTTCATTCATTCATTTATTTCATTTCCACCTGCCTCCTTCTGCCTGCCTCTCTCTCCATCTTTTCCTGTCACTTTGCAAATGCATATTCTTCCTTTTTTTCTTCTAACCAGTTATTTATATATTTTCCTTCTCCTCTGTTTCTTTGATTTCATTTTCCACCTCCTTTTGTTTTTCATTTTGTCTACTGAGAGCTGTGAGATCCTCAGTCTGTAATACTATCTCCAATCTCTTCTCCACCAAAGGCATTTCCATCTCTTTGTGTTGCTCCATTTTATCCATCATCTGCTTCTCTTTCTTTTTTTTTCTTCTCCCTCTCAGTGTTCACTGTGGTGATCAGCTCCTGGATTTTCTTTTTATATGTAATTCTCTCTTTGAATTCTTCCACCTCTCTTTTCTTACTCACAGTCTCACTTTTTCTTATAACATCCTGCATTTCCAAATATTCCTCCTCCTCATCCCCCAGCAGCTCATCCTCCAGCCCCACTTTTTCCGCTGCTATAATTTTCTCAGATTTTTCAGCTCACACCTCAGTGTCCCTTTCATTCTTTGTGCTCAGCTCTGTGCGGCTCAGTTTTTTCTCCATCTTTCAGCACGGCCAATTATTTTTTGAATTATTCTTTTATCCATCTGACTTTTATCCATCTAAATATCTTTGGTTCATAATATCGGCAATAAAATACAAGCAAAGTAAATTTAGAAATCACTGCTTTCTTTTATAAATTGTCAACACCATCTTAATTTTTTTGATATGGGGTTGTATAAAACTGCAGGCGAGGGCATTTGTGTGTGGAGTACTCTGGGTACTCCACTTTCCTCCCACAGTCCAAAGACCAGCATTTATTTATTGATTCATTTGCCAAATTGCTTAATCCTATTAGGGTTGTGGGGAACCTGGAACCTATCTTAGCCGACTCTGAGCGAAGGTGGGGTACACCCTGAACAGCTCGCCAGTTCATCACATAGCCAAAGACATGCACATTAGGCTAATTAGCTGTTCCAGTGTGAGTATGAGTGTGAATGATTGTGTGTATGTGTTGGTCCTGTGATGGCCTGGCGAACTATTAAGGGTATACCCTGCCTTTGCCCAGTGTCGCCTGTTTTTCTCCACAACCCATATAGGATTAAAAGGTTTGGCAAAGACAGGTGAGCTGTTTACGGTAAACCTTCACCCAGAGTTGGCTTGAATGGGCTCCAGCCTCCCTGTGACCTTAATAAAGGATGAAGCAGGTCAGAAAATGACATTAAAAAATGCATTGAATTACCGAACCTTTTAACGGTCTTACTTTTCTGGATACAATAACTACTGTACTAATAATCGTTAATTGCAAAATATGTTGAAATCCTACTGCTCGATTTAAATGTAGGCTGTGATATCTTTTTCTCATTTAGCTCTCACGTTATGTCATTAAAAAAATAATAGAAAGCACTGCATTGCCTCTTCGAGCTGCCTCCTTTTCTCCTCTTACATTTGCATCTCTAGAGAGTGTGCTTTTTGTAGATAGACCCTGTTCATCTCTCTGATCATGTCGACCTCTGCTTTTTCCTTCTGACTTGATAAACTGCTGGAGTTGCATTTTTAAGATTTCTGCTCGCTTCATTTCTCTCTGCTTCTCACAACATTTCTTTTCCTCTTGCAGTTTCTTTTGCCTGTTTTTCTTCTTTAGCTCTTGTATCTGTCCCTCTATACATCACGTTTTATTGCTGCTCCATCTCATACATCAGACTACCGTTTCCTCCACTTGCCGGGCCAGATCATTTTCCTCACTCTGTCCCAGCGACCATAACATCTGGCCGACAGTGTTACATTCCACAGATTAATCCTGATTCATGAACAGATCTGTGTAGAACCACTAAATCACAACCAAATAAAGCCCGTGTCCTATATTACTTTATTATTATTATTCTATAATATTCTCTTAATTTTATAACTTCTCTCAATTAGCACACCATGGCAGAATGGTGGCATTGTGGTTGGCCCATTATTTGGTCTTGGGTACATTCTGTGGGACATTTATTAAAATTTTTAAAACCATAAAAACAATCTAATTTCTTCTCAATTTACAAAGTTAGGATTCTAAAGAAAATAATGTTCATTAAAAGATAATATTATCCACCGAATAAATTCTAAAACCGCTTTAAATTATTGTCACGTTACACTGACGGACACATCACTTCACCTGTGGCTAAAATCAAGGAAATGGGAAAAGTGTCCACTGAGCATGTCCATAAGTAATAAATATTCATGAGACTTGGTCTTGGCTTCAGGGTTTTTTCCACTGACGTGTGAACCAATTTATAAATGAACGTGACATGTAATTGGTTTGACCGACATTTCGCCTGTGTTTTATTCATGTTGATAGAACTACATGTATGGATTTTTTTTAGGAAAATTCTTCTATTGAGTGCAACCAATGCTACCTTCTTTCCGGTTTACTAAAACCAAGTACAGATATTTACCGGTATGTACATCATACAGACCAAGATATCAAATATATGGATCTTGACAGATGTTACGTTCAGAGGCCCATCTCATTAAAAAGGTGATTTGTGTCAACAAAATTAGCAAAACCACACAATCATCCTATAAACATCCTTTTCACACTCCAAAATTATTTTTTGTAATAAAACAGTATAATGAATTTGTACTATTTATTTGTGAAGCCGGTAACTGAGCTTGACCAGATATGTTGGCAATTTTAGTCTGAATAAAGTCAAAAAAGAAAGTGGCGGCGCTTTGTAAAAAAATATTTAAAAATCTTTTATTTTTAATATTACATGTGCAGATGGGTCCAAGTGCAAATAAAGAGCTGCTTAGAAAGTCTGCCTCACAAAAGGTTTGAGATCCTGGGTTTAAGACCCAGGCTTAGCAAGGGTGTTTCCTTGTTCCTCCCATAATCCAAAGATATGCACATTAGGTTAATTGGATGTTCCAAATTGCCCATTGCCCAAATTGCCCATAGGAAGTTTTGCTGTGTCACTGTCACCTTACAACGTGCTGATAAAAGTAATATGCAACATCGCTGTATTGTTCACAGTACAATACAAATGAAATAAATTTAAAATGAATTTCAAAATAAAATAAAGCAAAAAAAAAAAAAAGAAAAAAATATCGGAGGTAAACATAGAACTTTTAAATTGTTCTCATCTGTTATAAAGTTCTTTTCTAAAATACTGTTTGTCATGTTTTCTTTGCCATTCTGTTTTGTTGTAAGGTGATGAATGAAATGACCTCCATACAGAATATTATTGAAACAGAAGGATGAATAGAGACACCACAATGAGAAATTTGAAGAAGTGCAGGCTTGCACAGTATTTCTATTGGAAGAAGGTCAGGACTTTGACTTGGCCATTCCAAAACTTTATTCTATTTAAGCACCGTTTGGTGGAACAACTTTTATGTAAGACTGCTGTTTTGCTGCATGACCCACTTTCTCTTGAGATTTTCTTCACAGACAGATGTCCTGATATATTTTTTGTTCTTTAGAATCTCCTGGTATTAAATTCTAATCATTTTATCATCACTGATGACAGGCCATTTTATCTCAGAAACAGGAAAACAAGCCCAAACCATGACACTACCAACCTGTTTCACAGATGACATATGGGTTTTATGTTGTATTGCAATGTTTTCATTCCCCCAAACATAACGCAAAATCATCTGTCCACAAAACATTTTTCCAATATCCTTGTGGCTTGTCCACATAACCTTTAGCAAACTGTAGATCTTATTTCTGGAAAGCAGTTGCTTCCTCCTAGTAACACTGCCATGCACAAGCTTTGTTGTTCAACATTAGCCAATGTGAGAGAGACCTTTATTTACTAAGACGTTACACAGTGTTCTGTGACCGTGTATTAGTATCTGTCACAGTCTTGCTCTTGGAGTGATCGATGTTGGTGGACCACTCCTGGAGAGGGTAAAAATGATCCTGATTTGTGTAGTCTTGGTTTGGATTGGTTGAGTTTATACTCTTTATAGATGGTTTTATAACCATTTCATTTTCCAAACTGCTTTATCCTTTATTACGATCGCTGGGTGAATGGAACCCATCCGGTCGACTCTGGGTGAAGTCGGGGTACACCCTGAACAACTTACAAGATCACTGTAGCAGACAAAGACACACAGCCAGGCAAATTTTCATTCACATCTAGGGGCAATCAAGAATATCCAATGAGTCCTAATGTGCATATCTTTTGATTGTGGGAGGAAATCGGAACAACCAGAGGAAACCCATGCAAACAAAGGAGACTATGTCCACTCCCAGGACCTTCTTGCTGTGAGGTGGAAGTGCTAACCACTACGTCAACATACTACTCGACTAAAACTCTCTCTCTCTCTCTCTCTCTCTCTATATATATATATATATATATATATATATACATACACACACACACACATATA
>JAQMYF010000013.1:12282041-12293612 GCA_030014195.1 Neosilurus mollespiculum | reverse complement strand
ACACACACACACACACACACACACACACACACACACATATATATATATATATATATATATATATATATATACATACATATGGTACAGTACAGTAAATAAAAAGGTAAACTCAAAATGATGAATTAGCACTGAATTAAAATGTTACAAATTGCTCAGTTGAACTGCATAATGAAGTGGAAAAGGTCTCTGGAGCTACCCATAGAGGGCAGCAGTATATCACAGTATGTAATATTTTTTCTGCTGAGTGAACTTCACTACATGCTTCATGAAAATGAGGACAAACTGAAGTCAGTGTGTCCTAGAAAGACCTTTCAGACTGAGCCAGCACCGAAAATGCAACACATAGGCAATACCACAACACCTGGGGCATGTAGTGTCCTGAGTGAGTGGATTTAATATGGAAACCTATGTGTTTGAGATCTCAAATGTGCGACAGAATAATCCCAATTCTTCTTGATAGTCTGTAGATTGTTCAGCAGATTTTTGCCATTTCTGAACTTATGTCAAATAATGAAATTAAAGAAAGGTGCACGATGAAAGCAATGTCAAGAAACAAACCTAATTATCACATTTCTAGGTTTTATCCTGCAAGTCAAGTCATGGCAAGTAAAACTGTACTGTAATCTCCTGATGCTCCTGGTTTGAATCGGACAATGAATTAAAACATCAAAGACAAACTAAACAAGCAACATAAATAAATAAATGAATGTGCCATACATGTACATTTGAACGGCGTGTCTTCTGTAAATGTGAGCCTAGTGTGGTCCAGCAGACCCTTGAAGAAGTGAGGGCATGGAAGAGAAATTGAAGAAGAGCAACGAAGCTGCTCCTATCCCACATGTGTGCCCGTGTGGGGGTGTTGAAGTGCCTTGTTCAGTGTTGATTTCCATACCTGTTTTCTCACACTCACAGTGGTGATTAATGACAAAGAGCGAACTTGATTAGCACGAAAAGAGACCAGCTGTAACAAAGTAGGTCCCTGTAGCTCTCCTACAGACTCTTCTCTTTCTGTTAACACGTTTCATTTCAGAACGCTAATAAACATGCCTCTGGATGGCATGAAAGGTGTGATTAAGCGAAAGGTGCGTCCTTCAGGCTCACAATGGGGCTCGTGCATGAGGCAGATATTTATGCCGAGTGGCGCTCTTAAGCTGCTGGAGAGCTGAAAAGGGAGAGATTGTAAAAAATGCTTTTGGTGTTACATAAAAGAGAAACAGGAACTTGGAGCGCTTGTGGAAAACCATTAGAGAGATGGTGTCAGAATATAAATGCAACTTATTTATTTATTTATTTGTTGTGGTAGGAAAGAAAGATCAAACTGAACATATGGTAAAGCAGTTTAAACAGTTTAGGATCTGTTGCATGGCTCAGTGATTAAACAAAAATTACTGCAAGCACAAAACGCTGCTCAGAAAGGCCTTCCTATTTCATACCAATACACCAGTGACATTACTGCATCAATGAAACGTTTGCTGAACACACTGTTTTTGCACAATATTATCAGGTAGAAGCAGCATTGATATTTACAGTGGTGTATGTTTCAATGACTTTGACAATAAATCAAAGGCTTAATTCAATATATCCAACTGTAGGAATATGCTTCTCCTTCTCTTTACCGTCATCAGCATTATTCAGAAGCATCTTCAGATCACTTGCCTGAACTTAGTTTGATTTATTTTACAATAAAGCAACACGGATTTCTATTCAGTGTTTACTGAACCTTTGCATTATTCATCTAGATCAGTGTAATTGCACTATTCATCTTCCACTAATAGTTCCTCAGGTATTGTTAAGATGTGCATAATTATATTTGCACAGCTTTATGTATGTTTTTACTTGCACAACCTTTTACATTTTTATTATTTTGATCATTTATAGTCTTATCTCAATTATTTAATTCCTGTATTTTTATTTATGCAATATCTGTATATGCTGCTGGAGCACATAAATGATATCACCATTACTGAGCGCATATTTCTATAAAAAACGTTCTCCCACTCACATTCAGTAAGTGCTGCATCATGGTCAGGGGCAAGGCGGACTCGGATAAACTGGGCATCAAGCAGGAATGCATCCTGAATAAGACACCAGTCACCAAAGTTAAAGGTGCCAATTCACTTACCAGGCATACTAAATAAACACGAAATATTGGTATCTCTTGGAAATAAAATCTGCCATGATATCTTTTGCTTACCCCTGTACATAAGTGTCAATGACCACTCCCCCGGACACAATGATGTGGAGAAAGTAAACATTGCCATATTGAGGAATGGATGCGGATGTAATCTGTGTGCGTGTGTATGGGGGTGGGGTGGGGAGTGGCTGGATGTTCTGCACTAGTATTATCTCTCGTGGAATTGTATAGCTTTTTCTATATCTTAACACACGATGTCAAACTTTTTCACTTTCCACAAATCAATGTTGCACTGATAAGTTATCAGACATTAGCCATATCGCTCCTCTGCTCATGCAGTTATTGTTATTGTACACAGACACAGAACCAAAACAGGATGTAAAACAGGTGAATAAGAAATAGAAAGCCTGTGTGCTGGCGTGGTTTTCCGAGGAAATATCTGTATTTAGCCAAAATTGACTGATAATGGGAGTTAAAATACATAGACTATTCACTCAGGAATGGGTAGCTTCTTTAAGTCTTATAATATCTTATCTTAACATAAAAAGAACATGTGTGTGAACCACGTGTGTGTGCGTGTGTGTGTGTATATATATATACACACAAATCGGTGAAAAATTTAAGAAAGATGATGAAAGATTGCCTGAACAGCTTAAATGTGGCTTAGCACAGATTGTACAATTCTTTTTACTGGAGAAACAACATCAAAACTACCATCTACCTTAATCCTCTTAATTATTTTTTTGATGGTTGAGATCCGGTGACTATGAAGACTATGGCACATAATTTATCATTTTTATCCTTATCAAATTATTTAGTGACTTTGTGCCTTGTGGGTGGGAGCACAGTTGTCCAGGAAGAGACCACTCCCACCAGGATAGAAACGTTCTATAGGATAAATGTGATCAGTAGAACCTGTATTGATTTGCAGTGACTGTTCTTGCTAAGAAGATAAGTGGACACAAACCGAGGCAGAATAATGCTTCCTACAGTGCAGGAATTTATGATGAATACTTTGCCCATCTGTCCATAATAACCATGACAACACATCAGTTTGCAGTGTATGTATATTACATTTATTTCCCTACAAACCTGGAAACTTTTTTTTCCTAAAAAGAAAACACAAACATTCAAAAATATTACATTAGGACTTATAATCGGACTCGTGAATGTAATTATATTCACTTATTTTTTACATTTATTTCACTTTCATCTTTTATAGAAACACAGCTTTTCAATGTGAAAATGACTACCAAAATTTTTGTCCCAAAACATTAAAAAAAAAAAAAAAAAACACCCTCACCCCATAACCTTCTGTGGATGGAGACGTCTAGCCTTGTTATTTCTATGTTATTTCTTCATCTTATCATTATTATTTATTTATTTAATGGGACAATGAGGCTTAATAAAAATACTAAGCTAATCAAGAGGTGTGTCTCTTTAAATACAGAGGACAAAGGAAAAAGGCTTTTTATTTATTCAACAGAAGAGGTTCAGGATAATAACCCCTAATGTATTTACATACAGATTCATTCTGCTTTCTCTATAGAGAATTCAAAAGAGGCCAGCATTATCTTCAAGTAGCTACTCGACATTAATGAAAAACACTGTTGCTGAAGAGGGAAGGCAGGCAACGGAAAGTTCATAATGGACGAAATTATAATGGGACAGTGGCTGCCCATTTAGCCATTCTAACACCGCAAGGTTTTATTTAACAGATGAGACAAATACACAGAAGGAGAGTTTGTGCCAACCCTCAATTTACAGTTGATGTAAATGGGTAAATGGTTGCTTAACTAACACTCAGCTTAATGTACATTAAGTGCGGCCTTATTTGGGAGCTAATTGAAACAATTGGTATAACTCAAATCCTTTTAGGAGTTTCTCTAAATACTCAACCTCTTCTAGAAATCAACCCGTTTAGCACAGTGTCTGTGGTCATTTCATTCACAATCATTCAGATTTTATGGACTGAATATTCAATAGGTGATTCATAATAGTCTCTGACATCAGAAACAGTTTTAGAAAATGTAAATAATACAATATACTAAGAGAAAATGTGGGACCGGTGGTGTAGTGGTTGTGGGTTCTTATCCCAGTTAGACTCCCACTGGGCAAGACTTAACCACAAGTGTGCCTCTGTCCAACCAGCAGTATAACAGGGTACCAGTAAAGGTACAGGGAAGGAACCAGCGATGGACTAGCGTACCATCCAGGAGGAGTTGAACTCCTAGTCTTTTTACGCTACAGAAACTGGGATAAGCTCCGGCTGTGATGAGCCGGTAAGCTGCGGTGTAAAAACCCAGCAGACTTACTATGAGAAGATGCTAATATGTTTTTTATCATTCAGTCAATGCACAGACATTTTTTTTTCACTTCTTACTATCCATTATTCAAGTGGTTGAAAAAACCCCAAACAAAACCAACCATTGTAAGGCACATCAAACAATAAATTTCATAATAAATTCAGGCAAATAAATTTCATAACTTTATCAGGGCCTGGGGTGTCAACAGCTCGCAGATGCAATGTATCTAAACTCGCATGTTTAAAGATTTTTAGAGTAGTTACAGCAAATATAAGGAAGGATTTTATTCAAGATGTACCATAATATCAGTCTCGCCACAAAACAAAACAAGCAACCGTGGCAACACGGATTTTAGGGTGTTCAAAGCATTATATAACACCTACATAAGCTCATCATGACAGCTAACAACTAATCATTCTCTTTTTAGTACCTTATTTTCTTGTCAGTGTACTGACTAATACTATACTAATAAAGGCTTATTCCAATAGATGTCAGCTGTCTTTAAAACTGACTTGGCTAATCTTGATGTGGAGTTGACAACATACTCTAATTTGGGGTAATATCTAATATACCTGCCTGTCATTCATCAAATAAAAAAAATAAAAATAAATTATTATAGTGTATCTCCATACATAGCCATGAGCTCGATTTTGTTGTCACGTCCATACTCACGTGCCCACACAGATGCAAAGCTTTGCAGCTTATTCTCATACTTTATGTATGCATGTTTCTATAAACTTAGACATGCAAACATTTTCAGTGCTCCACTTTCACCCTGGATTTACACTAGGGCATGATGTCCACAATTTGAGAGAATCGTGATGAGTGCAGGGGGTCGTTGGATCGAACTATGATGGTCTTGATGGAACCTGGTGTATTTGTGATGATCGCGCTGATTGTGGCAAAATCTTTGACGGTCAAAAATGTTTCCACGATTATTATAATGTATTACGATTTAACGCCTATCGTGACAGAACAAGGGAAACACGATAGAGCACAGTAGAGCTTAACAGATCTTAACAGAGTGTAACAGACCTTGATGTGCCATCGTAGGGGATCTTGATGAACTTGGAAACCTTCAAGTTTCATCTCTTGGAGGCATGCCTTCCTCCTTTTTTATACCCAAATCATGCTCCAAGCATGCTCATAAATCGTGGCGCTCCAGGCTTATCTGAATCACGGAGATTGCGGACATCGTGCCCCAGTGTAAACCCAGGGTTAGACAGTGACAAAATATTTATATTATTCTGTTACAGTGTAAATGACTATAATATCTAATGTGTCCACTATTATCATAATCCACAAATTGTGTGATTGCGAAATATTGAACATGCAATGGTTTACAGTTTCATGTTGTTTGAACATAACTTAGCCTTGAATGTGTTATAATCCATGTCTTACGTCAATACAAATCTGTCACTACACTCTTGGTTGTATTAGATTTTATGTATACTTACCAACTAAATCATCAGAAGCAGACACCTGATATAAAGGGCTTATGCTGACATCAGTTTTCTGAACATAACAGACATGTACACACACATATTGTAGAAGTCGGACAGCCAGGTACAGGTCACATGGCTAACCTCACAACAGTGGACGCCATATGTGATGAGGGTAAATGTTTGTGCATTGGATGCCTGTATTTACCATTTTACAGGTGTGTAGTGGTCTAATCTAGGTTACAGAAGTTATATTCATTATTCATCCTACAAATTAGAGTGAAACAGAGGCCAGAGGATTTTAATTAGAGCTGTGCATTGCACTGCTCTGCTAGGTGAAACCCTCTCTCTCTTTCTCTCTCTCTTTTACCTAGTCTAGTTTACCAAGTTAGTCACGTGGGTGTGACTACGAGAATACATACATAAAAATTGTGCACTCTAATATTTTGTTGGACCGCCTTTAGCCTTGATTACAGCATTAGCCTTGATGGCACTGTTGATTCAGTTGGTCAGGTCAAGGCTCAGCAACATTACGTAGTCAGCACACAACTGAAATTTACTGAATGACCAGGTTATACCATCACTGGACGTTTTCTTCCCTGATGGAACGGATATATAATTGGGGCTCAAATAGTGAAAGAGTGGTTGAGGTAGTATGAGGAATCATTTTGACACATTAACTGGCACCACAGAGTTCTGACCTGAACCCTATTACAATCTCTGAGATGTGCTGGAGAAGACTTTATGGAGTGGTTACGTTTTTTTTTTTAAGTTTGCTGAAATAGTGCCACAGTGATTATGCGTTGTAATCAAGAATGAAGGTGGGCCAACAAAATATTAGAGTGTGGGACTTTTTGTTTTGTATGGGCAGTGTATATTTTATTTTAGTCAGGGATTAATAGCAGTATCAGAACTTATAACAAACAAATACTAAAACCAGATGGTGTTCTTGAAAGAAAAACCTGCTATTTATATATAGCACTGTAACAGCAACCATGGCATACACTGCAATCTATCATTTTTTCCCCCCAATTACACCTCATACTGCATTCCAAAGTGTTATGGTCAAATCAAAGCAGCTTTTGTTTGAAATTTGTTGTGAGAAAGAAAAGGTGAAGAAACAGCGAAACTGTTATGGGGTATCACGTACAAATCTTCGATGAAAACCAGTGAAGAGACACATGTGCTAAGTATCAATCTCGCAGTGAATCACTGTGTTTCAGTAGCAGTAATCGATTTCTTCGTTGGCTAGAACAACAGCCGTTCTGCAGGGAATGTAAACCTGTGAAAGAAAAAGAAAAAGACTCACAAAGGGAAGAATTTAACCTGAAATAATACCACAGTTTAAAATGTGCCTCTGGAGCTATACAGGATGTAGCAATTTAGGATCACTTATACATATTTATACCACAGTACTGTTGAATTCTTAAATCTAATTGATTACAAGGTGTTGATTAATGATCGAAATCATCAGCAGTTCAAGCAAAAGGAATTCAAATCATATATAATTCAAATGCATTTGTTCATCTACGGTATTTGTTACACTGTCACAACTCATTTACAAGGACAGAGGATGCACTATATCATCGAAGGCCCAAAAAATAATCCTGGTTTATAGAATATAAATGCTCAGTATTTTCCCCACTGTTGACAACAGCAGATCTGTAGCATAGTGATCACCACTGTACAGTACTCGTAAGCTCACATCTCACTGTGCTTAACTAAATCTAACCAACATGCCAAAAGTGGAGTTACCATAATAGAAAATAGAAGAAAATACACATCATCTCAGATGGGATGATGTTTTAGATCACAGCAGCTGGTATCCATTAAAATGTGATCAAATAAAGGAATGTGTTAATAAAATTTTTTTTTTTTTTTTTTAAATTGAGGTATAATCAGTACAATAGATGTAATTACCTAATAGTGCATTCATTTTTTAATAGTCTTTGTTAGTTCTGTTGTTTCTGGTAAATAACCTATTCTATTATACTATCAGATCATGGGTTAATGGTGCTAGTTGATAGAAAAATGTATAAATAAATAAATAAACACTTCATTATGGCTCATGCGTGTCTCTAAAAAATACCAATGTGGCCAAGCAGAAATTAACATGGCCCTGTGATGGTCTCGCGAGCTGTCCACGGTGTGTCCCACCTTCACCTGGTTTTGGCTGAGATGGGCTCCAGCCTCTGTGTGACCATAGTGGAACTGAGCAGTTCAGCAAATGAGTGAACACCCCTGATCTAGGCTTGAGAGGCATGGTGGCATACTGGTAAGTATGTCTTCCTCACAGCAAGAAGGTACCTGGGATTGTTTTCTGGGTGTATCTGTGTTTGTATGTTCTCCCCCTGCTTGTGTGGGTTTCCTCTGGGTACCCCAGTTTCCTCCCACAGTCTAAAGACACGCACATTAGTCTGTTCCAAATTGCCTTTTGCTTTGAGTGTTCATGGCTTTGTGTGTTGGCTCGGCGATGGATTAGTAAGCGGTGCACCCCGCCTTCGCCCAGTGTCGGCTGAAATAGGCACCAGCCTCCCTGCAAATCTAAGAAGATTAAGTGATTCAGCAAATGAATGAATGATCTAAGCTTGATAATAAATAGATAAAATAGGTAGTAGCAAAGTAAATACACTGTATATATTATTTTATATGATGACGATTTGTGCAGTGATGTATTCATTTAACATTTAAGGAAGTTGTCTTTAGTAGCAATGATTTGAAAAGGTCGGTATTTGTTTTTTTCTTCAAGACTTCCTGATTTTTTATATCTTATAACTTATTATAAGAGACTGGTGAAAGGAATGACTCTTCATAGTTCTTGTAATATGACTGGAATTTGTTGTAAGAATATGTTTAAATAGTTAAAAAGTGCTTTCACAAAAAAAAAAAAAATGTTTCTGTTGGACAGGGCCCATAATACAGTTTGAGACACGTTAAAGAATCCACTTCAGGGAGAAAAGAGTAATTCCGCTTCATGTCCGGCCAAATCACATCCCAACACCCTGCTGGTGATTATTATTCTATAGTAGTGTGTGCCACCATGGTCTATTCCTTACTCAATTTTTAATGCAGTGAAAGGAGCAACATAACAGGAAAAACACAGAATGTTTTATAACTGATATGTTAAAAAAAAAAAAAAAAAAACAGGTCTTGAACAGCAGGAAGGAAAAAAAGAGGAAAAAGAGAGAAACAACATGTGAGTTGCTTCCATCAATCATGACAATGGTTTTGTATTTCTGGAGAAAACTGCCAGCTGCTGGACAGAAAAATATCGTGAGCCTCCAGCAATGTGGAGATTGCTGGTACTGCCTCAATATGACTTCTCGTTCAAACACAGAATGAGACAAAATGAGTGAAAATGCCTTGTAGCTTATGTTAACAGTTTAAGATCAGCTTTCTTTCTCAGTCTGGTAGAATTACATTGCACATTCACTGGTCCTGAGAATTTCATTTCCAGTGTTCTACATGTGTGAAGTTTGACGAGGAAAATTAGTGTTTGCGTTGCTTGAGAACAGCTGTTTCAGTTTCATGTGCAAATGTTCTCAATCAATTCCTATTCATTTAAATCAAATTCATGTAAGCTTTAATAGTAGCCTGTTACCTATGCTGCAGATTTCATCACTATTACTATATTCCCTACTAGTATGACTACAGGCCAATCAGCATTGTCAAACATATCATGTGTTTGCATGAGAACAGTAATTATCTGGTTCAATCTACACAACCTATCCGACTGATTTCCTATTTTTCTTTTATACTGATGGGGGAGAAAGGACATTTAGGGAGTTTCTCACCTATTCCACACTGTATTTTCCACAATGACATCTGAAGTTCAGTCCAAAAATAGGCTCTGCCTCAGCTGAATGGGTCACTTGGGGTCTGACACCTTGTAATTCCCCTTTAATGCTATTCCAGGAGAATCACATGCACCTTCTAAGCCAGATTCCACTTAACATGCTAAAAAATGAAGCCGGTTTGATATTGCAACCCTGCTGGAATTACAACCGTAACACACTAACACAATGCTGCATTATCATACATTTCCTCCTTTCCCACCCATGAGCTTTCCCCTCTTTAAGACACCTAAGTTAACCAGGAACAACCATAGGCAAACACACAAATTTGACTCTGCAGAGGCCAGAGCCATGTTTCAGTGCTTTTCTTTCCCATTGAAAGCCTGCTGGTTCCCCCCAATGCTTCTGAGAGTGTTCGCTGGGCTCAGAATTCTGGCACGGGCGAGGCGCCACGGGAGCTGAACGAGCCAGCACTGCAACACTGACAACAGACAGTGGTGACTAATTAAACCGATTCAGTAGGGAGAAGGGGAGCTGGAGCACTGCTGTTCAAAGAGAGAGAGACAGAGTGAGAGGTAGAGAGAGAGAGAGAGAGAGAGAAAGAGAGAGAGGGAAAAAGAGAGAGAGAGAGACAGAGACAGAGACAGAGAGAAAGAGCGAGAAAGAATCGTTGCACCTGGTGAGACAAAAGCTACCACTGTGCAGGAACTATACAATGTCAACACCATTTATTTTCCAGGGCGGAACAAAACAATGGTGACAAATAGCAAATTAATTGGCAAACAAAGAACAACATGAATCCCTAATGTTATTACTATGTGGTGTCATACAAATGTTGATGAATGTTTCCCATGTTATGGAATACACTGCACTGTCAGAACAGTGAAGCACAAAACGAGACATCCATACTAGCTATTCACGGTGGGTCTGTCAGAAGTTCTGTACTCTGATTTCCTCCCACAGTCCAGACATGCACATTAGGCTAATTGGCTGTTCCAAATCGCTCCTAGGTGTGAATGTGAATGGCTGTGTGGGTATTGGCCCTATGATAGAGTGGCAAGTTGTTCAGGGGTGTACCCCACCATTGCCCAGAGATGGCTGAAATAGACTTCTGCCTGCCCATGACCCCAGTAGGATTAAGCGGTTTGGCAAATTGGATGGCTGGATCAAAAAGCTCTATTTTCACTTTGGTTAGTGATTTCCTACATTAACCACAGTGCAGGTTGCCTACTTGCTGGGAGTGGTGCTAATAGGATTCAGCCCCTGCTTCATCTCTACCCAGAGCAATTCACCTGTGCTGTAGTTCTTTAGTCACATCTCTCACATCCTTTCCTGTGCAGCCTGTTCAAACAGAGCCGCTTCCAAATCTTCCATGCTATTAACATAGGAAACACCATTAAGTTTGTCATCTAATAGATTGCTAACTAGCATAGCTGAGTCTCTGCCATAAGTCCACTAATTCTCTGTTGGATTTCTCATTAATGTGTCTTGAAACATTACTGGAAAATGGTGAGTGAGAGAAGCAGCTCTTGGTCTTGTTTTGGGAGCTATCAGAGAAACTCTTATCTCTTACACACCATTATGACTTCATTAGATCATTATAAATGCACTAGAAAGGTCCAAATGTGACACTGGAGTGTCAGACAACTTTTAGCTTCTCATGGGAATAATTTAAATACAAATTAGCACCAAAATCTCTGAACACAAATATTTCAAAACCAGAAGCACTCAGAGCGCAAACCTCTGCCAAGGCAGCTCTTTTTTCTCCTCATTTTCATTTCTGCAAAATGTCATATTCACAATTCAATTTTCAACAAGCCTTATACAGTGCCTTGCATATATATATATATATATATATATATATATATATATATATATATATATATATATATATA
>JAQMYF010000013.1:12240988-12267685 GCA_030014195.1 Neosilurus mollespiculum | reverse complement strand
CTGTTTGGAAGCTGTGGGCTTAAAGAGCCGGGAAACACAAAATTGAACTCAAATATCACAGTACACACAGCTGTGATGAATGTTGGAACTGAAAGGTTTGATTTATTAAGTCACTATACTATTAGCAACAAAAACATGACTAAATATTTTATGTAAGACTGGACCTTTAACACAAACACCACCACTATTTCTTTGTTTACATTACTAATCCTTCTTGTTTTCATGTTTTTGACTCTTTACCAGAGCGGCACGGTGACGTAGCTGTTAGCATGTCCACCTTACAGCAAGGTCCTGGGTTTGAGTCCTTCAGGCTCGGTGAGGGTGTTTCTGCGTGGAGTTTTAATGTTTTCTTGCGCTTGTGTGGATTTCCTCCCACAGTCCAAAGACATGCACGTTAGGCTAACTGGGAGCTCCAAATTGCCCCTAAGTGTGATTGTGAGTAGGAATGATTGTGTGTGTTGGCCCTGTGATGGTCTGGTGAGATCTTTAGGGTGCACCCTTGTCATCACTTAGTGTTGGCTGAGATAGTTGGCTGAGTGAATGAAAGAGAAATGCGTGAGTATTTACTTGTGTTAGACATTGCCTAGACTTTAATTTGGGACGGTTTGTGAATATATCACAGCACTTACATGTGTAACCTGTAGTCTTCTCCGCAAGTCTTGTCGATAGTCTTTTTTTGGATTAGTGGGTCTCCGTCAGATTGATTTAATGACAGGGTCTGTACACCCTCAGGGTTATGAAATTCAAGGACTTTTCCAGCACTTTCCAGGACAGGACAGACAAAATTCTGTTACCTCTAAAAAACAATTCCATGGGTTTTTCAATGACTCTCCATTATGCCTTTGCAATGAAAATTTCAAGCTATATATTTGCAAACCAAATGTAGAATTGTTTTAATATAATGCAATGCACTTAATCAAGTGTTACTGTACAACACAAACAATTTGTAAGCATACAACTAAAATGTGATATATATTATGTGATAACATCATTTTCTCTTGTTCATTAGTATTTATTATGAAACTTATCTTTTAAGTTTCGACATCTGTGATTGGTCAAAATGTATGACACGCACTTCAACGAGCCAGTCAAAAATACTCTTTAACCTCTAGGAGTCGCTGGACAGACTGGCGTGTCCAAATCACATGACCGATTTAAGATGACATAACAGGAAAATGCAGTCTTGCCAAGTCTCATTTTCAACATGTGTCAGAAGTACAGACTTCAAACTATATACCAGTTTTAAATGGTATTGATAGGCTAAGTAAAATCAGAGTTATGACAATTAATTCATGTCATGCTTTTTTCCTGAATGCCCCATCACGTTTGGAGCACGGTTTGATGCGGTAAAACTGGGCTATGCTAGCATCAGTCAATCAAAAAATACATGCACCCTACCGTATGTGGTTGCTTGGGAAGAGGGGGGAGCTTAAAAAAAAAAAAAACATCGCTGTGGCAACCGAAATGACATTGGGATACGGCCCACTCTCCCTTCTAAATATTTTATGTGGACCTTGAGTATAGAATCATCTATACTGCTCAAATCCAAATAAAATCTCAAAAACCCCATGCCAGATGCACTAAATGCATGCTGCTTTTTTTTAGGCACAATTAGGCCACATTCATGGAAAAAAAACCTTAAATGTTTTGTACAAAACTGGTATACAAGCATAAAAACACACTCAAAGCACCAAGCCTGTGGTAACATATACAAACACACTTTTCTCCAAAATATCCACATATCTGAGGAAGGATTGTGAAAAAAGGGAAGTCAGCAAAAATAAATAAATAAATAAACAAACAAAAAAAGTCTGGAACATAAGAAGTGTGGCTGATTATATATGCTGTTCGATGTACTACATTTTGGGCAATTAGAGACAGTTTTGCATGCTGTTTTTTTCTGCCTTCAAGAGTAAATTAGGTGTAAATTAGTGTTATACGAGTTTCCCAGAGCTTTGGGCAGTGCTGCCAGGCCTATGGCTTCCTGCAGAATTAGCCTACTTTTGAAAAGCTAGCATCTTATGTGTGTGTTTTTCTTTACAGTCCTCTTCTAATGATGCACAAAAACAGACAGACAGACAGAAAGAACCACTTACACGCTGAAAGAATATATATACTATATGTATTAGATCTGACTCTTCAAGCAATATTCAATAATTCACTTGTGCCCAGTCTAGAGGATTGAAGAACTATCCATCAACAAATTCACGCAGGATTTATAATTCAGCACCATTACTCCACCAGACACTAGTTATTGTGCAACTGTAATCACATAAAATCCTCCTAGAACACAACGTCTCGCTTTCCACTGAGACTCTCTAATGAAATACATAACTGTAAAAACTAAAGCATCAATGAAAACCAGACTCTCCTAAATCAGCAAAGTAGAAGTGACTGCCCACATAGCTACATGAAAAGCTTTTCCACATTTTTTTAAGTTAAAAGAGGGGAAAAGAGCAAAGGAAAAAAAAAAGAAGGAGCGGTTGTGAAGTGGTAGACAGGGGGTTGTACATCAAACATCATGACTTGAAACAAGGGGTATAAATTTCATGCCATGTGCTTAATTTCAATCAGAAGCCAGAGAGAGAGAGAGAGAGAGAGAGAGAGAGAGAGAGAGAGAGAGAGAGAAATATCTCTAGTTTGCTTAATATAAATCACTAGATTTTTCAGAAGCTTCCCCCCCAAATAAAGCAATTCCCATATGTCACTACTGTAATAAAAACATTATAATTAGACATAAAGGCATTATAATAAGCAATTGCTTTTCTGTGAAAATAGGCCCTGCATTAATTCTAATATTTCCAGCTTGTGGTAAAAAAAAACAAAAAACAAACCTTTTGCCAAGTTGTGGTTTTAGCCAGTTTGCATACAAAATGAGCCACAATGAGTACATGAGCTAAAATTAGAAACCCGCTATGGTTTTCTGTCCTTGGCTAGTTGTTCAGTTTATATAATCGGTCTGATGCAGGAAATGAAGAATGCGTCATACTGTTTGCATAAAACTATACCATTTGAATAATTAGGAAAGAGGCACAAACAAGAGTTTTTTTTTTTTAGAGTTTTAAACTCCAGCTCTCTTTTCTAATCTGTATAATTTTAATTAAAAAAGTCAGAGATAAGTAGAACTAAGCAGATGAGAACACAGATAGGCAGACAGATGGTGTGTGTGTGTGTGTGTGTGTGTGTGTACCTGCACTGAATTCGGACGCTCATTATAAGGAATGGGCTCAGTGAAGAATTCTGTGTTGTGGTCCAGTCGGCCATGGCCTCCATACTGTACCTCATCAGAGTCCAGCTTGATCTTATATCTGAAGCAGAGCTGGGTTAAGGAACTCAAACAAGAATTGAAACAAATGTTCAACATATATATATATATATGTTTTTCTTTTTTTTTTGAGAGAGACAGCAAGGGGGGGGTGGGCGGGCTAAAGGTCGTCGAGAAAACGAGTCACACCCAACTTAATACTGAAATAAATAACTAAACATTTTTAAAGACTGAACATTTGCTTTAGAGCGTTTGAGATGTGCACTAATTGCCTACTCTCAGGAGAAGTCCACGTTTCTCTTTTGAATGCAGAGCTGTGCTGCACTTCAGACGTGCTGATTGCTTGGAGCTCCTGGGAGGCGATGACACAGCCGCTCCACATAAACACACGCTTCAAACCCGATGAGCCACCAGCCAGCCTATTCCAGGCAGAATTATTTATCCATTTCAATATATTAATAATGTATTGCATCAAAAACTGTTTCAAACAACACTAAACTCGCACACACTATCTCACTCACTGTCTGTGCTACACTGACTAAATTAAATATTTAAAAAAGTAATTGCCTAGACTCATGACCAGAATGAGGAAAAAAAATCTTAGGCACAGAAAAAGAGACTTTGAAAGGATAAAAGAATGACATGATGCTTTGAGTAAAAAAAAAGAAGAAAAAAAGAAAGAAATTAGCTTCAATAAGAAAATCTGAACAACTTTTTTTCTTAAAAAACTGAGCTGTAAGGATTGCAATGCACGAAGAGAGATAAAGAGGTAGAAAGAGTCAGATGAGTACAGTTCATCCCAGTTTACTTACATCACAGTTTACTTATGTTTCTGTGTAGCATGTACTAAACTCTGAATTACCAAACACAATTGTAGATTATTAAAAGTGAAATGGGGATGTATCCTGCAAAAATAAATAAACAAACAAATAAATAAATAAAAATAAACGACTAAATAAATAACCAATATTAAAACCAATAAAACCAATCAAATAAATAAATAAATAAACAAAGACAGACCAGATCTGTGTTATAAAAAGGTGGTAAGAATGTGCAGGTTTGTCCATCATTACACACTACAGCATTTGTTATCATGCTGTTATTTTAACAGGCACTCTTTGACCATTTATGTTAAATGCAATAATGACCATCTATCTAACATTGATTTTATAATTCAAATAATTTTTTCTGTATATTATGACTGAAATGCATGTTAGAGTATAAATAAAAAACATTGGTAGACCTTGTAGCTACATGATTAGCAACAGGAACTGGCCTGAATTATTCATTTTTGATTTTTTCACTGTCAATACTGTGACTGCTTTATCCTGGTCAGGGTTGCAGTGAGTGTGAAGCCAATCCTGGGAATACTGAACGGGAGGTAGACATACACCCAGGATGAGCCTGGCATGTATTATTTTTGAGAAAATTGGGCTGGATGTGAATGCTATAGTTAAATAAATTACCATTAAATGGGCAGAAAAAGTCTAATGTATCTGTGTTTTGCAAATGTTTTGCAAACTATTAAGTCCTAAGTATCTTCACTTCAAAGTTTGCAGGGGGGAAAATGCATGTTACATATTATATGATTTATTTCATTTTATTTTCTGAACAGCTTAGGGTCCTGGGGTGGGGCTGGAGCCCATCCAAGTCAAGCCTGGGTGAAGGAAGGGCACCTGAACAGCTCCCCAGACTGTCACAGGGCCAATACATACTCACAACAACTCACTCTCATTTGGGGACATTTGAGAATATCCAATTAGTGTAATGTGCATGTCTTCGGTATATTAGAATATACAATATCATATTGTATTAGAATAGCTGCTTAATCCTTTTAGGTCCCGGTTGAGGGGGGGTTACTATCAAACAACCAGTAATATATTCTATGTATTTCTCATTTTGAATAATGTCAGGTAAATATGGTGTTCAGAAGTTACACAGTGAGATAAATAAGAAATAAACGATGATCAGCATACTGTATAAAAAAAACAATCAACGATGGGGAGCCAGTTCCAGTTAATAAAGCAGAATGTCACCTGAGAACCTTTGTATTTTCACTTACGTTATAGCAGCTATAAACAGTTGTTCCCTCTCCGGTCTCTATTTTCCCTCTCTCTTGAGGTTAATAATACAAATGTCATGTTACTGAGATACTGTACAGTTTACTGTTGTAAAAATATTCTGTCTTGTCAAACTTAAAAGAACAGCCTCATTTCTAACTGCAACAAAGTGCTGACACGGAGGCCTCTTTCTGAAACTTGTAGACAAACATTTCCTTATTAAAAACCTCACACTATCATGCACTCACTCACTCTTTCATTTGCTTACTCCTATTAAGGTCGCAGGGAGGCGGGAGGCTATCTCAGCCGACACTGGGTGAAGGCGAGGTACGCCCTGAACAGTTCACCAGACCAATGCAGGGCTAACACACACACATACGCTCACACCTAGGGGTGATTTGGAGTACCCGGAGGAAACTCACCAAGCACAAGGAGAACATGGAAGCTCCACACAGAAACTCCCAAGCTCGGGACTTGAACCGAGTACCTTCTTGCTGTGAGCTGGACATGCTAACCACATATTAATCAATACCATGCATATTTTTTAAACTGCAATACAGTACAAGCCAATGTGTTAGCTGTTACTATTGCAAAAAGAAAGAGCACATTATCATCAACCTGTGGTTTCTCCACAATCAGAAACAAGTGCTGTACTCTGCTATGGTATAAAGTAAAATAGACCAAAAAAGGTTCTTTTATCAACCTGATTTGGATAGATGAGTGTAAACAACGCGACTCCTGGAACTCACAGAGCAAAATAGAATAAGTGTCTCTGCTTGGATGAGTTTCTTTCCTGTGCTTTCGTGCTTTATCTTCCTGTTGTAACACACACACAGACAGCAGCTTGAATAATCACCTCCTTTCCCTATAGGCGAGCGTACAGGGCCGTGGTGTGATCCTTAAAGACCCCGTCTCCCGCTCTGCCCCAGAGCTCGAGAGCGCTCGCCTTTCACTGTCTGCTTGTAGGCTTTGATAGCGATGATTAAAAGCGAAGTGCTGCTCCGTGCGTGGTTTCGGCAACCGAGGACGAGAGATGATGTGCCCTTCCTCTCCCTCTCCTCCTGATCCCATCAAGCTCCTGTTTGCTCTGAATTATCTCTCCGAAAGAGCAAACACTCTTTGATTGGATATTTTGGGTATATTCTCAGTGAAAGAATCAAAGAGATGGGAGGGCGGGGTAGCAATCGCTCAGTACGCTATACTAACTTTCTGGGATGAATAATTTGAGACTTCCTTTGATTTGTTCATTCAAATATCAATAGCAAATCTAATATGGGATAAATCATACCTCATTACATCTTCGAAACCTGGCGTTACATTAAATGTACTTTATTTTATAGCTGAATTAATGAGAGGTCCTGGATTCTGCATCAATTCTTTCTTTAACTGACTTAACTAAAATGTTCAAAATCACACAAAGGACATTTAGATTAAATTTATGAGTACTGAAGACCATTATAATCCATATATTTTAAGCCTAACTCACAACCCACCAATATCTATGGACATGCACGAGTTGCAGTGTGTGGTAGCTCTTACCCGGGAAGCAGGAATGGGTGCTTGTCGAGTACAGGTTGCATGCCTGACATGCTCAAGATGTGGAAAAAACTGTGTGCCCGTGGAATTGTATGTTCAGGAATACGAGTCGCATTTGTGACCCACGTGGTTAGCACGTGACAATCACTCCTGATTCACTTCGTGCCTCTCGTCGGCTTCTATCATCTGCCTGTAGAAATAAAACACCCTCAGTCGTTGCGGCAGTATGGCGACAGCCATCTTCTTCCCTTCTACAATGCTACAAAATCTCCCAATTTATATATAGCCAATATCTGGGTGACGTGAACTGCATGCACGCCACACATAGGGTAGAAAGTGTGATTTGTCTTGCACAACTGGCAAGTGTGGAGTACTTGTGTAGTACTTCTGAGGCATGTCACCAGTACAACGACCTCTTACTGTCCTCTCAAAGCCCCTACTAGCCATGCTTCTGACTTGGTGCAGGCGTACAAAAGGAGTACGGGTCCCGTATGTACTGTATGCTTTCTTAATTTTTTGCAAGACCCATAGATTTTGCATATGCAGAACCAAAAGTCTCCACGACTAGAATGTGACATTCTACGGCGCTGAACACACGCAAGTGATGTGCAAGTCTCAAGCATGGTTTTGCCACATTTTGCCATGTAGACTCCACACAGAAGCACGTACGGTGGGTTGTGAGTTAGGCTGTAATCCCCTTACTGCCATTGATCTGTTATTTATTTATTTTTTACAAACGACATTTCTGATAGCGTTTTAAGGAAAATTAAGTGCTGAGGTTCTTACTGTCTCCAAAAGCCCAGATTATGAATCCTCATCTGTAAATCCTTTACAGATGGCCTCTTAAGGATCTCAGAGCCACAGAAGGATCATAGCACTACTGGGGTTGAAAAATTTTGTAGGGCATTGCTGCTGGGAATAAAAAAAAAGAAAAAAAAAGGCTGTATTTTGTGTTTGACCACAGAAGTTAATGATAACAGTAAATAATAATCACTACAGATAAGTTGACAGATGCTTTCTAACAGCAATCTATAAATATAAAAGTTACTAATAAATACTGCTTATTACACCAATTTTGTGAGCGGTATCCAAACCAAGTGTGCCAACAGTTGTGTCTTATTTTTAACCTTGACTCAATATTAGCTTCTCCAGGCTGTTAAAAGTGTTAGTGAAGGCTGTTAAGAGCATTTGATGTTGCAGCTACAGAGGAGAGAGTCAGACGGGGAGGCAACAAGAAGGAAAATGCTGGCTTGCAGAACAGCTTTGCTCTCTGCGGATTCTTCCAGAAACGCCTGCTGAGACCTGAAGATAACTCCGCTGAGAAAAGACAGTGAGAGAAGGGATTTAGCCTTGGGATATATATAAAAAAAAAAGCAAAGAAAAGGTTCATTGAAAAGATTTGTGCATTGATCATGATAATCTTATTTGCATTATTTGCAGCTACAGTCTGCAAGGAAAAGGTCACTGTATGTAAATAAGTGCATGGCTAGAGTATGCCCATAAAAGAAAACATTCCAACTGGTTCAATTGATGTCTTCAGGTGAAAACCTTTGTGCTGCTGATGCAGTAATGTCCAGCATCGAACTATTCAGACAGTCCAAGGTTTAAAGCAATTATTTTTGTGTTTGAGTGTACAGATTCCGAGCTCCGCAGCCAGATCGAGCCACCTGTGAATGACTGCAGTTGATAAAGGCTTACTTAAAAAAAATGAGTAGGAGAAGGTTTCAAGGACTCCGATTCTTAAGAACTGGAAAAAAAAAGGCTACTTAATAGCAACTGCAGATTGGACTAGAAATCTCTACACGTGTGTAGTATGATTAAAGGCAGTCTGGGAAAACTTGATGACAGGTATGAAGCTGCTGACATCTTGAAGTCCACAAGGAGCAATTGTCTGTAGAATGAAGGGGAAGCAAGCAGTTGGGTGATAACGTCTAGTGTTGTGCAAAGCGTCTGAAAAGTGTGAAAACTTGTACTCATCTTTACTTTAACTTGGTTATTATTGGTCAAGTGAATACCACAAAACACTCAGGAATAAAGTGCCGGTTATCAAGTCATCCATTATCTATAACACTTCTCTTCCAGGGCTGCAGGGGAAGCTGAACCTGGAGCCTCAGCTGACTTCAGGATTTAATATTCAAACCCTGAACCTTTAAGCACACTCACTCCCTCACTAACTCATTCATTCGCAGAACCGCTTAATCCTATTAGATTCGCGTGGAGGCTGGTACCTATCTCCCCATCACAGGGCAACACACACACACACACACACACACACACACACAACTATTTATACTTGCACGTTGGGCATTTTGGAAAAGGTAATTATTCTACTGTGCATGTCTTTGGACTGTGGGAAGAAACAGGAATAACCAGAGGAATCTCATGCAAGCATGGGGAGAACATGCAAACTCCACACAGACACACCTGAGCCCGAGAATCAAACCCAGGACCTTCTTGCTGTGAGGTAGACATGTTAAGCACTACACCACCGTGCCACCCTATAAAATTATTAATTATTATTATTACAGCTGTAATAGACACATACTATTTGATTTACATCCAAATTCATGCATCAGGTAGATGTAAAATACTATATGGTCAAAACCCATGACTAGACATCTATAGGTGCTTGTTGAGTATTCCAGATATAGTCTGCCTTTGCCGTTATAATAACCTCCACCCTTCTGGGAAAGCTTTCAACTAGATTGTGGAAAGTGGGAGTTTGTGTTCATTCAGCCACAAAAGCATGACTGAGGTCAGGAAAATGGACCTGGCAGGCAATCACTGCTTCAACTCATCCTGCTGCCAAGGTGTTACACAGCCAGATGAAATGTGAGAACCATGGTTAGGACTACAATGGCCATTCCAGCGGATTTTGGGGGCAGTTTGTCGCAGAAATATGGGTGAAATATATCTGTTATGCTACATCACAGCTGTCACGTCTGCTGGCAGTAACTGTGCTGCATACATAGATGTCGCTGTTCAATGAATATTTTTAACATCACCAAAATGTACGGTAACATCCAGTAGGTCATGTATGCCTCATTGGTGCCTTCATGGTTGCAGTGGTTGAACTGATTCATGGTATTTTCAACAGAACCAAGCTTTCTATGAATGGAAGCCAATGGCCCCCTGCTGAAGTATTCTGATGGAAGTGCACAGAACACTCATGGAATAATGTCGATTAACTCTCGAAAGCAAAATCTCACACAGTGTGTTGGCCCTGTGATGGTCTGACGAGCTGTTCAGGGTGTACCCCGCCTATGCCCAGTGTCGGCTGAGACAGGCTTCATCCTCCTCGCAACAGCAGAATGATTAAGCAGTTTGGCAAATGAGTGTCTGAATGATTAAGTGGTTCAATTCTCATTCTCAATTCTTATGAAGAATGGTCACAAGCTTTGGGTAGTGACCGAAAGCACAAGATCGCGAATACAAGCGGCTGAAATGAGCTGCTTTCGCAGGGTGGCAGGTCTCTCCCTTAGAGATAGGGTGAGAAGTTCTGTCATCTGGGAGGAGCTAGGAGTAGAACCGCTGCTCCTCCGCGTTGAGAGGAGCCAATTGAGGTGGCTCGGGCATCTGATTAGAATGCCTCCCGAACGCCTCCCTGGTGTGGTGTTTCGGGCATGTCCAACTGGGAAGAGACCCCGGGATCGACCCAGAACATGCTGGAGGGACTACGTCTCTCAGCTGGTCTGGGAACGCCTTGGCGTCCCCCCAGGAGAACTGGAAGAAGTGGCTGGGAGAGGGACATCTGCACATCACTTAGGCTGTTGCCCCCGCGACCCTACCTCCGAACAAGCAGAAGAAGAAAAAATTCTTATAAAGAAAAAATTAAACACCATTTAAAATCTTTAATGCCACCTCCCAGTAATTCTTCAGCACTGCTTTATGCAAAATGTATATAATGCTTGTGAATGTGCCATAAAAGCCCAATGTAGATAACCTTTAAATGAAGTGTTCCTTTATAAAACCTCAAGAACTCAAGCAACCGCATTAATCTCAACTGCTTCCGAACACACACATTTAAACAATACTGACGTTAATCAAATGTATTACACTGTCCATAAAACAGCCAGACAACTGTTTCCTGATATAAGACATGTTTTGCCTGGGGGCCTGGCTGCTGATATGGCTGAATTATTTGGAGCGGCATACACGTAAACGTGCCTGACAGATAATAAAAGAGGAATGACCTGACACCAGTGCAGCAGCCTGCTGTCCTATCAAAAGCACAACAGTCTTGACAGGTAGCTCTTTCATGACGAAACCCAACTGGGAATTATGAGTCTTCAATCAGCTGGATGGATTTAAGACCACAAGAATGCACCATTGATAAAAGGCAAGAGAAAGGTGGGAAAAAAAAAAGGAGAAGAAAAAGAAGAAGAAGAAAACAAAACAAAAAAAAAGCACAGGAGTTTGAGTGCCTGTCGGACGCTGATGTTGACAGAATTTTAATGGTGGCTCTTTATATTGCTGAGCTTAACTCAAGGAAGGGAGGGGTGGGGTGCAATTTCACATACTTTTCATCCCAAACTACCTTATTTATTTATTTATATGTTTAGAGAGGAAGCCTGACAGCCAAGTATGGTGTTTATCTCCCTTGAAGGCATCAGGAAGACTTATATGAGGCAGCATGGTGGAATTAAAAAACTCTGGTTGAGGCTGGTTTGGAAATGTTATTCTACAAGACTACAACAGTGTATTAACCTTAATAGGGTGGAATCATTGTCATTTGCGCCCTTGGTATGTACCTGTCACATAAACAACAAGCCAAATATCTAAGGAATGCTAATGTTTATTTTTCAAGAGTTCATTTTTACATTAAAGTAGCTGCTTTTAAAACCTTCATTTAATTTTTTAATTAAAATCATTCACCTAATTTTTAATAAACACAACATGGAACAATTCAAGATTTTTACATCTTCTGAAATAATGTAAAACAGATGTATAATAGAGCAAATGGCTCAAAAGGGGAGGTATCTCAGGTATATGCAACTGTCTGAGTAAATTCTCATTTCACTTCTCCCTTTTGCTTGGCCCCTGTCACTTGGATTCACACTGACAATAGCTGAGCATCTGGGAGATAAATAAATGATCTGATAAATCATCAGCTTTTGGGCATACCCCAAGGAGTACCTATGGAAAGCAAAAGATTTTTTTCATGAGATATTGCCTGAAAATATTTGGGTGTGGGGGAATCAATTGAAACAAAGGAAGGACAAACTCAAACATGTACTGCCAGGGATGCCTATCTAGTTTTATGATTTGCATCCTGCTTTTCTCACCAAACTAAATGAAAATAAATGCACTTACTGACATGTAGTCCATAGTCAAAGGTCTGAGTCATGACCCTGGGCATTTGTACTCTGTGTGTGTGTATATGTGTGTGTGAGAGTGTGTGTGTGTGTGTGTGTGTGTGTGTGTGTGTGTGTGTGTGAGTGAGTGAGCGTGTGAGAGAGAGCAATTGTGCCACTCCTCTCTCTGTAATGGCCAAAATCAGCAGATGCCATCTATCTAGCACCTCCTTTTCTGAGGCAACACCAATGGGCCTTTCCGCCTACACATGCACTTTTGAAATCAATCCAAAGACACAAAGCTACATGACTCTGCTTGGCAATCTCTAATATAAGTTTGTGTGTGTGTGTGTGTGTGTGTAGGCTGGGGTTTAATGAAAAAGCACTCTGCACTTGTTGGACTGGCCTTGTTTACCTCCTCCGAGTCAGAGTGGCACTTTCATCTGTCTTCTGCTCTAATTGGATCCTCTGTTCTTGGTCGCCTTTAGAGCACTGTGTCACCAAGCCTACAGTGGTGTGTGTTACCTTACACACAGGCGTGCAAATCTAAAATCACTGCAACACTCTGTAAAGTTCCCAGCATCTATATTTGTGTGTGTGTGTGTGTGTGTGTGCGTGTGCGCGCATGTGGGTGTGTGTATGTGTGTGCGTGTGTGTGTGTGTGTGTATTCTTGCTGCTATAATTACAGCTATTCAATGTGGCCTTTGTGCTCTTTGCATTTCATCCTTGTCATTTCTAGTACCAGCATCCCCTTTCAGCTCAGACAGCCAGCGGAGGCACTAAGAGTCTCTGCCACTCATGCTAAATGAAAATATACAGCATTCCTAGACAGAACACAGAAGGACTTGGGAAGAGTTTTTTTCTCAGATCCAAAGATATTTTGGAGATCTGTAATTTAAGAGTTGGACATTAACTCTTTATTAACAGTAAGACATAGCAGACTGCTATTCAATGCAAATGTGTCGGAATAACATGCTGTATTTTAGATATTCTTTAAAAAAAAAAAAAAAAAAAAAAAAAGTCTTCATGGGTTCTTTGGGAAAGGTCTTCGCCTGCTCTTGGAGCTCTATGTTGAGCCATACCTCAGTCTATACAGTACCTTTAATGAGTTCCCAGATGAACAAGCTGAAAAAAGGTTACAGACTGTGCTGTGTGAACAACTGTGGGACTAAACACACTGAAATCTGTGTAAGGATACTTTCCTGGTGGTCCAACTGCCACTCTGTAGTCACTGTAGCTGTTAGTGGGGTGGAAGTTGAAGATGAAAATGACATTGGCTCGCTCAAAGACGATCACCTTGTCACCCTCATGCTTTGTGCTGATATGTGCCTAAAGAAATTTAGGAAATAAAAGCAGAAATCAGATATACCAGGAAGTACATCTCACACAAAGTAGTAGAGTAGTAGCTAAATTTAATTCAATTAAATTTTATTTGTATAGTGCTTTTTGGCACTTTCTTAATTCTTTACAGAATTAAGTTAAACAGTATGGTAACATCTATCAGTACTGAATTAACTAATAAATGTCAAGATACTTTACAGTTCATTAGATAATTGGGATGATGTGATGCTACAGCAGCTTAATTCCAAAAAAACAAAACAAAACTTTTTTTTATTGTTATTTTTCTTCCTTTAACATACTACTCAACTAAAAATATATCATATAAAAGATGCGGAAATTATTTTACTGTATTTTTATTTTTATTTCAATTTCTAACCTTGCCTTGGCAGTCTTCCTGCAAAGATCCTGTTGTATAAGGATCCAGCTTAACAGAAATGGTGCTAAAAAGCCAGTCTGCTTAAAGATTGCTCAAACATTGCGATGTGCTTTTCTCACACAGACAACAGTATGTTTTGATAAACTTTTGCAAACAATGTTTGAGTTTCAGTGAATTCACTATTAAACCCATAAAATGTCCTGTTATACAACACCAGGAAACAAAAATTACTTTTTGTTTGGATTTTGCTCTCTGTGGGATTTACTTCCTATAAAAGAAAATACATAATTACGACCACAATGCTTAATGATTAATTGGATTTTTAGTGGATAATTCTTGAGATACCATTATTAACTGTTTTAAACATACCTAAACAAGGTGACATTCAACTGCTTATATGGCTGGATTGCGCCAGGTTGTGTGGAGAGAGAGAGAGAGAGAGAGAGAGAGAGAGAGAGAGAGAGAGAGAGAGAGAGAGAGAGAAGGGCTGAGTCATAGTCCAGTTGTCCTGTTTACATCATAGTGCGTGTGATTCAACTGAGGCATGAAGACCTAGCAACACAGTGCTCGGCATTTTCAAGTCTTGTGTACATCATCTTCAAAGTGAGCGAGCAAGCAGCCCTTTTCAAAACTTAGCCCCCTAGATGTTTTCCTTCATTTCAAAACTTGCAAAACCATCCCTGCATCCAGGCCAATGGGATTTTTTTCTGATTGTGAAATAAGGACTCCTATTATGCCCCATCCATATCCAGGTGAGTCTAAAAAAAAGCCAAAACTCAGGAGGAGGATCAGGGAACAAATAGAAATGTGTTAACCTCTGTGTGTAGTGACGTGAAGGTTTAATTCATAGGCAGAGAACTGGCACAGGGAAACTGATTATATCTTATAAGCAGTGGCTCACTTACTTTACTACTATTTACGCCTATCTAGTGCACCAGGGACAGTTTCATAATCATATAGGACATATTATATAATTATTGTAATTATATTATAATTATATTATATAGGTCACGAAACTGTCCAACACTCATAAAATCAAATCCTGGCACAAAATGCCTTACAGAAAGGAACATTCACTCAAATTTTAAAGATCTCTCTATGGACCTTTTCCCATCACTACAAAAATAAGTTAACAGCTTAGACCTTAATGTCCAAATTTAATTCAGGAGGCACGTTCCCTTGTTTTTTCGAGATTAAGCAGACTTAATGACTTGAGTCCCGCACGGCACTTTCGTTAAAAGATTGAATCTTTTAAAAGCAACTCCCTACAGCCCTGCAGAGAAGCCACAGCAACATTAGCTAAACTATTACAACTTCAAATCCCCAGTAATACATTTAAACTCTCCACTTTACATTAAGTATCACTTCATCCAATCTGCATGAGATCCTCGTAAAATTCACCTAATATATGGTATTTTTTTTATTTTATCATTTTTTTCTGTCTTTAGTGAAAGTGCAATTTATCTTGTGGTCAGTAACAGATAAAAAAAAAGACAAATTGATACTTTATTTAGCCAGAGTGCTTTGTTCGGGAAACAAAACAACCTGCAAAGCAAAAGCTTCATGTTTACGTATGCTCATGGCTTCTTTCTCTTTCTCTAATTACTCACATTATTTTTGGCTTCAGAATTGTTTGGGATATGTCTAAAAGGCCACTAAAATTATTCATTATATGCCTTATTCATTTTAAATCCAAAAGTTCATTCATATTCATATTTACATGTGGAAAGTTCTGAGTATTCAGTGTTGGGTTACACAGCAGCTTAAGTCAATTTTCTGGACTCTGATTCCAGATTATGCAAATCAGCCCAATATAGTTCATGCCTCCGAGGTTGCCAGTTTATTCTTGAGAAGTGTCCAAGATGGGTTGTTTTTATTTAAATATTTATTTTTAGTTCACTTTTTTTTTTTACCAACCCCTTTAGACACATAACTTGCCTTTAAACCCTAAATGCTGACTCAGTACAAAAGTGTCCCCCACATTGTTGTCAAATGGAATACAGAGTACAATGCTGCATCAATAGTCCTCCTAGATGGTTTCCAGTCTCATTACTTGACTGAGCAAATATTATTTTCCCATTATTCTATTTAAAGTTATTTTTTGACAGTTAATTCTATGCACAATTTAATGTAGCCATGAGAAACTAAACTGGTTAATGAGCAGCTAAGCTAATTTACTGGTTTGAATTGTTGAATGCATACAAATGTTACCAACGTGCAAATGAAACACAGTGAATCCCCTGAACTTGTGGGGGTAGTGCCATCAATTGTTCATGCGAGACTTGAAGAAAATTTTAAAGACTGCGGTACTTTTAAAGAAAAGGTTATGTGATTTATGATGATATTTAAAAAGCTACATGATATGGTAACAGGGACAAACATTTGTTATAGAACACCTGGGAGGAGATTCGATGGAAATTTGCTGCGGTTAAAAACTTTTGACTCTGAGCTGCCGTCTAGTGGATGTATTGCTTAAAATTCATGCTAACATCAAGGAAGCACAGGAGTATGTGAGCAGAGATGGTTACATTGTTTAAAATGGATACAATTATTTTTGTATTTAAACGGAGCCTAAATGAGCCTTAAGATAATCTCTTCTGATGCTACTAGTGAAAAAAATATTACTGACATTAAAGTAATAATATTATTAATTAATTACTTAAGACTGCCATATTTATAAATTTAATATTGGCCTGAAATGGCAATTCATAGTTTTAAGTTTTATATATTGTGATTACTTTAAACTGTCATACACTGGTGCAGGTTAAATAAGGCTGCTCATTGATTAAATGAATATTGCACAAGACAAATTGGTTTAAGTCCAAGGACAAAACACAGATACACCAGTTGGCCAACAGAATTCCTCTGTTTACTCAAACTGCACCCTGTGAGGATAGCTGTGCAATTTCTGAATAGCACTTAAGCGGGGAGTCGTCAATTCTGGAGAAAGATTGTTGATATTTGAACTTAACAGAGCCAAACACCACACAAAAACACACACTGCCCTTCAGTGCTCCTTCAGAAGCTCTGCCCCAAAAGCCATGGGCATATATTACCAAGCAATGACACTAACCCCCATCTATCCTTCAGCCAAAAACCAACAGGGTGTTTTTGTGTTGTCCAAGAGCACAAATGCTCCCTATTGCAGATTGACTGGAATAGTGTTGTGTGGCTCACAACAAGCCACTTTTCTTTTTTTTTTTTTTTTTATTTCCCCTTTACAAAGCCAAGGCTGTGTACAACCACTGAATTTCTTTGGCATGCACAGAGAATGGACAACTAGCGCACCATGAGGAGATGCACACTGAATTTAACAAAAACTATATTAGAGTAGAATTAGTGAGTGCACTTTAAGTAGTCATGTCTGAGATAATAATTCTGTATGAAATCTTTACCACAGGGGGCACGATGGCTCAGTGGTTAGCACCATCAGCTCACAGCAAGAAGGTTCTGAGTTTGAACCTCATGGCCAACAGGGGCCTTTCTATGTGGAGTTTGCATGCTCTCCTTATGCTTGTGTTTATTTAATCAGGGAACTCTTCAGTTTTCTGTCTTCAGACAGTCCAAAGACATGCACATGAAGCCAACTTGCTATTCTAAATTGCACATAGGTACGAATATGAGAGTGTATAGTTGGTCTGTCTGTATTAGCCTTGCGTTTGATTGGCGGCCCACTCAGGGTGTACCCTGCCTCTTATCCCACAGGGTGTACCCAGCCTCTTATCCCACAGGGTACACCCTGCCTCTTATTAGCTCCAGCTTCCCTTGTGACCCTGAAGAATAAATGGCATAGATCAGACCTGGGCAATGTACGGTCCCCGGGTTGGTTGTCCCTAACCGGCCCACGTAAGTAACATTCATACATACGTGAGTAGCCGCACGTAAACACATGTGAGTAGCGTACGACCATGTGCATACATGCGTACCCTACGCACGTATACATATGTAGTAATCTACCTGTATACATTCTTAAGCTATGCTCAGCCTGGGCAAAGTGCTGAAAAGATTTTGGACCTGAAAGAATAAATTCAAGAGTTCTGTGAGAAGAAAGGCAAAGACAAACCAAAGCACTCTGATGGGGACTGGATGGCAGACCAATTTGCAACGTAGGGGCCTTTCTGTTCACGAAATGTACAGTATGGTGAAGGCTTTCATGAGAAAGTTGCACTTCCTCTCAAGGGAACCGGAAAGCAACAATCTCACTCACATGCAAATCATGAGAGAAGTCACACCATCAGCTGATCACCACTGCAGGTACTCATCCATGTTAGAAGTACTGCATGGTGAGTTTTCAAGGCGATTTAAAGACTTCAGAACAGTTGAGGGTGAAATGCACATGATTTCCTCTCCCTTTACCTGCAATGTGGATAATGTACCCAGTGATGTTCAGCTGGAACTCATTAACCTACAATCTGATATGACACTGGCAGAGCACTTTAAGTCAGTAACGCTGCTGGATTTTTACTCTTCTCTCAAGAAGAACTTTCCACACATAAGGAGGCATGCTCAGAAGATGTTGGTCCTCTTTGGATCTACCTACATATGTGAGCAAACATTCTCAGTGATTAAATTTAACAAATCCAGGTATAGATCCTCTCTCACTGATGATCATCTGTCAGCTGCCCTTCGCATTTCCTCCTGAGAAATTCAACCTGACTTCGATGCACTTGTTTAAGCCCAACAGAGACTAGATTTCTCTCATTGAACAAGAAAAAAAGAACTAAAAACAGAAAATGAGGTGGTTGGACTACAAGCAAAATGGTAATAACAATTTGTATTAAGTTGATTTAATGCTGGTCGTTCAAAAACGGTACATTTCTGAACATACACATTCTGTGTACAATTGTTTTGCGGAATTTTGACTGAATAAATCATGTTTTTCCTGGGCAAACTTTTCACTGTTTAATCATCACATTTGCTCATAGCAATCTCACCTTGTCAAAAGGATAGAGATTATCTCTTCTAAATTAGAGAATATCTAAATTAATATTAAGCATAATTTAGTTCAGCCTATTGGTCCGGCCCTCCACAACATTTTCTGTTTCTCATGTGGCCCCTTGGGAAAATTAATTGCCCTCCCTTGGTCTAAACCCTGCCTGCCACATTGACACTGCCTTACACAACTGTTGGCCTCACCTGGCCCAGTGGTAATCATCTGGCCAAATTCCCTGGGCTTCTAACCTTGAAGTGGACCTGAGGAGGTACAATCATGCCCTGGATGCCTTGGCTCGCACTAGCTTGCACAGCTTTGCCTTGATAGTGGGATCACTACTAATGAGCCTTGGGTACCCATGACAGTCTTGTCAGGTCACTGACTGTCCTTTATTGGAAAACACTTGGACCACTGCATACCAGGAACATCCCATAAGACCTGCTATTTTAGAGATGAATAGAACAGATGAATAGAATTCATTCTTAAGTTTCACTTACGAACTTTTCTTTTTTCACTTATGAACAGGCATCAGCCGCATCCTCCCATGAGTCCTAGAGAGTGTGGGTCATTCCATGTCAATTCACCTAGCTTTCAGAAAGCTTCCCAGGTGACCATCTCAGAATTCAATGAAACTTTAACCAGATATACAACATGTTTAAACATGAACATGTTTAAAATTGACCATGAAAATTTCAAGGTCCTAGTTCATAAACTTTCCGAGATATGTTCATTTAAAGATCGCAGGCTAGTACCCATTTGTCGGCCCGCGACTTGCAATTTACTATTTTGGGCATTTCTGAAAGCTTGTTACTCTCCTAATAATTACTGTATAGGACTGAAACTTTGCATACCAACAGAACAGGACCCACTCTGTCAAAATCTGCTCAAAATTACTCTACTTGTCAGGGTTAGGTTGCTATTGATACTGCAATTTTGGAAAAAGTGCAATTTCGGACAAAGTAATTTCAAATTTTTGACACAGAAAATATATTCACCACTCCCAAAAAATATTTTTATAGAAAATTTAATCATTTTCCATGTAAAACAAACAGTTTTTAAGAAGAATAAATGTGATATGGTGTTTTAGTGAGTGTCCAAAAACTGAACAGTATGTGAAAATTTGCTCATCTTGCGAGCCCCTGAAGAAGATGTGGACAAGATGCAACATGTATATCAGATCTAGACACACAACATTTCAGCCATGTTGCTCATTTCCTTTATACTTAGCCAGCATCTTGAAATTGTCATAAATTTCACTTGTGAAAATGTTTTTTGTTTTTGCACTTTCCTTCTGAAGAGGAATTAAATATGCATAAAACATTTGTATGAGATCAGAATATAGTCTCAAAAATATTTTAAATTTGCTTTTTTAACAATTAAAAAAGTGACATTAATTTTGCTGCGCATGTGCATAATTTTACAGACTTTATCAAAAACTTAATGAACTTAATACAGGATATAAAAAAATACAACTCGTGGTAAGCTGCTTTACACACCAGATCACTTTTTTTTGTCCTTTTATAGGGATATAGGGGACGTTCACCTATGCTAATTAGAGTAACTGGCACATGCTTTCAACTTTCAATGACAACATTCTAACAACACATCTGTGAACAAATCCGCGGTTTAGGAAATTCACGGATCCGATGTAGACTTTTCTTATGATTTTTCTTAAGAGTAAATTTATGAAATAACTTAAGAAGATATTCAGGAATAAGATCCGTTATTAGCACTGACAGGTGAATTGCACTGATTACCTCGTTACAGTGATACCTGGAAAGGAGTGGGGTGTATTAGGCAGAAAGTGAACAGTTAAGAGTTGATGTGTTGGAAGCAGGAAAAATGAACAAGTGTAAGGATCTAAGTGTGTTTGATAAGAGCCATAATGTGCTGGCTAAACAACTGGGTCTATTCATCCTAAAAGTTGCAGGTCTTTTGGGATGTTCCTGGTAAGCAGTGGCAAGTACCTAGCAAAGGTGGTTCAACGAAGGACAGCCAGTGAACTGGTAAGAGTGTCATGGGTGCCTAAGGCTCACTGCTGCATATAGGGCTGCCTAGACGCAGAACAATCAGGTAGTGTTACTGTTATTGTTGATCAGTGTATGACCTAATTCCTAAAAATTATGTTGTGTTTGTTTTGTTAATTGATAATAATGTAATCCTTGGAAAATTGCTGTGGTGTAAGAGGAATAAAATGTGACAGGGCATGATGTTAAAAATATTACTGATCTTCTTAGAATACACCATGTTTTATTAAGGTGTTTCATTCCGTACATATCGACTGCATATTCTAGTATTACCACTGCAATAAAGCTGGTTCAATATTGATGATGAGGACACAACTTGCTTGCAAAAATAATCAAGTCCTAGAGCATGCCAGGAAGCAATTTGAGGCCCTGCTGGGTACAGAGTTAAAGATCAGCGGTAAGCTCGAACCTCAAACTTTTCAAACAGAAAAGCTCAGTTAACCCCTCATGAAATTACACTTTCCACCATAGTAAAAGCATCGGCGGGGTGCATTTCTTTGTGAAGTCTAACATAGATCCTGGGGTTTTTTTTCCAATTAAACTTTTCCTGAGCATATTAAATGCACAAGCAGGTCAAAGTAATTTTTGGGAGACAAGATGGAAATCAACAAGCATGCCTGTAAAGGCTTTCCTTATTTTTCCTCTTTGAAGTGACTGATACCAGTAAGGCCTCCTCTGCAAGCTGTGGCAGATTTACTAACACAAAACAAGTGGTATCAGCTGACTTATCTTTAGCCACAGAAAGGATATTAAAGTGTACCTCGGAGCTATGATCATGCATGCAGGCTTTGCATTCCAGCTATTACAGCCTGATGCAGCAGCATAGTATCATTTTGTGTCCATTTTGGTTGGTCTTTTTCTGAAACTGATCCTGCTGTTCATCCGAGAACTTTCTATGTGGATTCATGCTCTCTCAATGCCTGCATGGGTTTCCTATAGGTGATTCTGGTTTCTTACAATCCAAAGACATATGGATTAACTCAAATGGCTAGTGTAAATTGGCTATAGGTGTGAATATGAGTGTGAATCACTCTCTGTCTCTCTGTGATAGCCACATGAGTTTGGCAAACTCAATGTCAGCCAAGACTGGGTCCAGCACACCTGCAAAATGAATAAATGAATGAATGAAAATTAATTGGATAGTTGGATGGACAGATGGATGGATGAATTGCTGCATGAGCAGACAAGTGGCCATGGCAGGTAAGATTTCCTTTCATGTCACCCCACTCAGCCCTGTGCTGTATTCAGGAATCTTAAGCCATGTTTCTAATCAAACTGACATACACTGACAAACAGTCGTTCTGCTCCTGTGTGTGCATTCTGCAACTTTTCTGTTTCCAAAGCAGCTCAGAAACTCAGAGATCAGATGTGAGGTAGTCTGACAGTCAGAAGTGAAGCAGAAGCTGAATTCTGTGGTGACTGGATGGGAAAGAGAGCTCATGTGGGAGAATGCTGCTTATGGTTGATTGGGTCAGTAGCCAAAAGTGACTGCTCTCTCACGCTTATCTATGAAACAAATGGCCATAATGGAATGCAATCTGCGTCACTGATGACCCTTGTTGTATATGACATGAAACATGCATGAACACTGAGGTTGTTGACCTTCACATCCTTCTCACAAGGGTGTTAAATACCTTTATCTAATAATGTAGCTAAAAATACACCGACTCTGGAAGTCCAGCTGAATCTCACAGCCACTGATTTTTCTCCATGGTGTTTAAGCATTCTTTCTAGTTATTATATTATTAATAAGTTGCAAAAGCTAGGTGTAATTCTACACATTAACTGCTTACTGATAATATCCCTTTTAAAAAACTAAATATTTTTATGTAGTGTGTTTGACTTGTTTAGCAAAGTAAAAAGGTTTTGTTGTTATGCGGCACAAAATTCGAACACACATCATAAAGATGTCTCTATACATATGGATTTTCAAAAATCCACCACAACTAACTAGATCAGTGGCTCAAAGCATAATAGAAGATACTCTTGACACAGCTAGGCCAACACTCTGCTAAAAAGCTCCAAAAAATCAAAACAAACAAAAAAAACCTCGGCCTACTGATCCCAGCTCTACTAAGAGCAGAACATATTGAATTCTGACTGCAGCTCCTGAACTCACCCAGAGGCTACATCAGACTCAGTGCTGTGTTGATCGAGGAATGACATGAAAACAACTCCCTTTCATTCCAGATCCGTATTCCAAATATAATTCACCCTCACTGCACTCTATATTTACTGCATGTAGGATAACCCATCGCCTTAACCACTAAGCCACCACTGCCCTATACAGTTACATGAAGGGGTGTACTTGGTCTGCAAAAATGCTTAGGTAAATGTCAAAGTAACACATGAACCCCACGACCCAATGTTTCCCAATAGAGCGTTGCCCACAGCATCACACTGCCTCCATCACCTTGCAATCTGTGATGCACTGCGTGTGTTCTGACACCATTCTCTCATAACCAGCACTAACTTTTTTAAAAACAATTTTCAGCTACAATAGCTCTTTTGTTGACAGGATAAAATGGGATAGCCTTCATTTCCCATGTACATCAGTGAGCCTTGGGCACCCTTGACCCTGTCAGAAGTTCACCAGTTGTCCTTCCATGGACAACTTTTGGTAGATAGTAGCAGCTGCCTACTAGTAACATCCCATAATGCAATACCTACCATTTTGAAGATGCTTTGACCCAATGATCTAGCCATGAGTATTTGTTTTGTGTTATAGTTTTCCTTCAAAACATGAATGTTCCCTTGCTGTCTAATAAATACCACCCCTTGAGAAGTGCCACTGTAATGAGATAATGCTAATCAATCATCAGTTATGCAAATTAATCACAGCCCTGTGATAGAGGTGTCTTGTTAAAGGTGTACTCTGCTTTTCAGCTGGTATTAGTGCCATCTTCCTCTGTGAACCAAATGGATAAATGGTACAGATAATGGATGAATGGATGAACAAATGAATGTGATTCACTGCACATGCCATGTTAATGTTAAGGCTGATCGGTGTATTCATTCATTCATTTTCTGAACCGCTTAATCCAAATTAGGGTCATGGGGAGGCTGGCACCCATCTCAGCTGATGGGGCGAGGGCAGAGTACACCCTGGACAGCTTGCCAGGCCATCGCAGGGCCTGATCGGTGTATGTGCCCCCTTTTTTAAGGAACTAAAAATAACTGGAATTCAAGTGTGTCATTTGCATTAAGAATGTGTTGCTCTTAACTCCAAATATAAAGTCCAAAGTGTCATCAAAGACAATGAAACAAGGCATGACTTGGTTGATAAAAGCAAACATAGAGACAGTAAAAAAGGCTTGCAAAATCAAGTATTGTTACAATCTTGTAAATGCTGTACACCCTGGTGAGGTCAGTAACCACAAATGACCTAGAAAACCATGGGAAACAAATGGGAATGAAGCCAGAGAAATTTCTTTCCTGGTGAAGAAAACCTGAAAAACAAGAAGTTGAAAATAAACAACACTTGGCCAGCTGGAAGATACCCTCCAGGGGGTAGGTGTATATGTGTAAATGTCAGCAATAAAGAGAAACCTTCACCAGAGTTAATACCGAGGATTTTACTATAAGATGCAAAACCCACTACTAAGCCTCAAATTCGGGAAGAACAAATTTGGCAAAAACATCTTCAAAGAAACCTGTGCAGTTCTGAGATTGAATTGTAACAGGATAATGAGAAGAGTCTGAAGAAGGCAAGTAACTTCTCATGATCTTATGGTGTGGGCAGGTGGCCACCAGTCACTTGGTTCCTGTATTTATGATGTAGTATCTGCTAATGAATGATGCCCACAATGAGAAGATGAATTCTGACTTGTATAGGACTATATAATCTGCTCACATTCAGTCAAACGCTTCAAAACTCATTAGACTGCATGTCACAATGGAGATGGAAAGAAAGCCAAAGCATGCTTCAAAAGTATTTATTTAAGGTAATGTTCTGCAAAAGGTCGTGTCAGTCACCTGGTCAGAATCCGGATCAGCATGCATTTCACTTGAACAAGGCAAAGTAAAGGTAATAGGACTCCAAGAACAAGCAAGGACTGAAGATAGCTGAAGTAAAGGACTAGTTCATTTTTGATTATATTAGCTTGTTCAATTACTTTTGATTCCTTAAAGGACGTAACGTTTGGGTGTAAATCCACCAAATTAAATCGGATGGACTGCGCTTTGAGTTCATACTCATTATTTACTCATGTGGTCATTATATTGTGGTAGAAAGCTAAAATTATAAATAAACTTACTAAAATACCAAGCTTTCTATATTTAATTTATATAATTTCACAAAATATCTACAGTATGATAATTGTACTTAACTAACAACTACAAGACTCCTACAGTAAATGGGTTATGCATTACAAATACCTCATACTGAAGTGTGTGTGTGTGTGTGTGTGTGTGTGTGTGTGTCCGTTTGTGTGTGGGTGTGTGCGGGCTTGCATGCATAACTGTGGTTTACGCACAGGAAATGAAACTTTCTGCAATAAATCTGACGGAACAAAAAAAAAAAAGTTCCAAACAAAGGGCATTTAGAGGACACTATTTCAATTTCATCATATCTGCCAGTTAAACAGAAGAGCAATGAAATATAGATTACTGGATGTGTCTGCAGAAAGAATGTGATGTCATGAGTTCACGTGCCTCTTTTGCCTGGCTAATCCACTTCACAGTGTATCATAACATACAGCCAGTGACCTTTCCCAAGCTGTCTAAGCTCTCCTTAATATAGAACAAGTTGGTATCTGGGGTGATCTGAAAGTATGTCATGTGCAGTCTAGTAAAGGGCATCATAATGTATAATTCTTACTGAGGGCTGTTGGAGTCCAGAGGGATATACCTGGTTTGCAAGTCATGACCTTAGTAATGTAAGGTCTTATCTCTATATCATTGAAGTTCTGAGTCATTTAGAAAATCTGTTCACATTTATAGTGTTATAGATTATTATTTTTATTATTATTATTATTATTATTATTATATGGGCAATTATGAATAACCAGCTGACCAAATGAGCATATCTTTTGAGAGTGTGAGCATCTTGAGGAAACCCACGCAAGCACAGAAAGAACATGAAAGGCCCTAGTTGGCCACAGGGTTTGCAACAGAATCTTCTAGAAACAGACTAACCACTACACCACTGTTCTACCCCAGAGGAAAACATGTGAAGCCTTTAAAAAGGACATTATTATCATATATTCTGCACAAAAATTGTTTCTTTGTGTTCTCTAAGATACAAGATATTTCACTTCTTAAAATCAGAGGTCGTTCCTAAACAAGCTTTTACTTTCAAATATCACTGCAAAAAAAAAAAAAAAAAGGTGTTTTCCTGTATTTTTAAGAAGCATTAGAACACAGTGCAACCACATAAACACATGTTAATATCTGCCAGTTAGTCTTCAGTCACCAGTTAAACTGGAAGTTCAGCTTATTAAGCACATTGCATGTAGCTGTGTAATGTCAGTAATATCTGACGGTAATACTATCTGGCATGAGCCTCAGTATTCACTTTCTGCAGGGCTGACGACTTTCTAATGTGTCTGAATGTTTAATCATTGTGACTACAGTCATGTTTTGTACAACCCATAGATCATACTTATGTAGAACATGTACTGCGATAAATTACATAGATCTGTTCTTCTGTGTTACAGAGTAAATGCAACATGGATACTGATTGGCTAAGATATTGCATAATAGAAGATAGTTCTCTGGCAGGTAGAAACTGATCATCTTTTTTTTTTTAATGACAAAATCATTGCAAAATCGAAACCCAACACACAAGCAGAATAAAGTAAATAGCAGTGATATGAACATCTCAGTGAGATAATGAACACATCTGTGACCATATGTGCTAAAGC
>JAQMYF010000013.1:12216635-12229646 GCA_030014195.1 Neosilurus mollespiculum | reverse complement strand
TTATCTTATATATAGACACACACACACACACACACACACACACACACACACACACACACACACACACACACAAAACGCATACACACAGTTCCCTGAACACATTTATGTGAGAGATTAAAGGATGAATATGAGAAGAGAGATCAGAGATTCCACTTCCATGGTATTTAAATCTAGATATGGTAAACAACATCAGACATTTTGTATCAAACCACCCAGTCTTTCAAAGTGAGTTAAAGAAATGAAACAATGTTTTCAACCAAATTACAGTTTAAAACAAACAAACAAAAACAAATAACACTTGGTTGCAGATCCTTTACATGCAATTCCTGCATCAAATCTACAACCCACTGACTTTACCGGATTTCGATTTCTTTTACTGGCTATGCCTTTTCATGTTTCTACCACAGCATCATTTAATTTTAGTCTGTTTAGTGGCGTTTCTCCCTTCAGTCTTCTCTTCAAGAGCTGAAATGCATCTTCAGTAGGGTTAAGATGTGGCCGTTACAACACCTTACATTTTTTCCTTGTTGGGTTGGCAGTGTGTTATGGATCATTGTGTTGCTGACAATAAAACTGTATACTTATTAGGAGACAAACATGGGTAAAATACAAAGCTCTCTGTGCTGAACACTTTAAGAGTCAGACATTTTAAAGTTACAACTTTACCTCTACTGCTGGCAGTGGACACTGTAGAAAATGCTAAATAAAATAAATCTCACTGTAGATAGCATAATCACTGATTACAAATGTTTTTTCTCTGATGCATTCACCACACAAGTCCCTGTATAGGTTGTTACTATGGGAACAATTAACACTGTAATGTAAACCTTGAAGCGGTTATAAGTTCAAGTGCTGTTAGGAAAAATTAATTCACACATGCTGACCGATAACAAGAAAAATTTCAGCTATGCTTTGGTATAAACCTTTCAGAATTCTTAGACTGCTTAGCTTTTATAAACATTTCTGTAATTTCTCATGTAAAAAATAATTAATCATACATTAAAAGTAATAAAAGCTTATAATTCACATCAGTGAGTTTATTTATATATGAGAAGGAGAGAACTTAATCTATATACAATCCAAAATAGAAATAAAATACAAAAACAGTAAAGATCCCAAATACCAAACGACCCAACATGTGAATTTCCAGAACCCCAAACAATAATAAAGGCAAGACTTTGAGGTATACATGGGAAACTAGCCTTTTGTCATCACTTGTCATCTAAACCTAAATTATTGACAAATTGACAAAAATACATATAAATTAATAAATAATCTACTACACCTAAAAGCCAGGCCAACGTTGCTGTAAAAAGGCTTACCCATGCACATAAAGCGACAATTTAGAAAATGTGACTCGCAGCACCTCGCCACAAAAGACCTTTTTTTCCTCTAACCAACAACTTCAAAGCTACTAACTCAGGGTGTATCCATTATAAATCAAAGGAGAAGAATATGCGTATCATCTGAATCTGTGCTTTTAGCATTACACAATTATTTATCACAGAAAAAACGCTTAATTAATTCAGTGGTTTGTGTTTCAAATATTTTAAAGAAAGAATAAGGGAAGCACAGGAGCATGATATTAAAAAAAAACAGAAAAGCATGAAAAAATGATAATGGACTATGAAAGGTGACCTTGAATGGAAAAGGGAGGGAGGTTTAGAAATACCAAAAAAATAAAAACACAATAAAACAGCTTGTCTTCTGAGACACTTTTATTCTACAATTGCAAAAAAGGTACAAGTGCAACAACAGCAATGGATGTTGGAGTTTTATAACTAGACTGTAAACTGAAGGCAAATTCAAATAGCATTTTAAAGGTTTAGCATCCTCTTATAAGGTGATTTTATCCATTACTGTCATAATTTTGTCTGGTCAATTTCAAGGTTACATCTATAGCCGTTAGAAATGCTGCTGATTTTTATCATCTAAAGGAAACCCAACTGCATTTACACTGTAATCCTCGTTCTGCCGCTGTGGGTAAAAGACCTTTCTAGCACTGGCCTTGGAGAAGATGACAGTGGAGAGAAACGAGGAGATCGCAGGGGAGGGCTGCAGAGGAGGACAGGAATACATTTTCACCCGGAACGTGAAGAGAGGAATAAAAGCGAAAGAGAAAGCGTGAGGCGACAGGCTTGTCGAGCAGTGTGATGAGATAATGAATCCGTCATCAGCTGACAAGACAACATCATAAAACAACAGTCGGGTAATTGAATTCTGAGGGGGCGAGGAGGAGCTCTGACGAGCGAGAGAATGGGAGCAAAACAATGGTGATGAAGTGTGTTGTTTATTCAGAGCGATAGAGTGGTGGGAGAAGGAGAGCGCAATGAAAGCGAGTGACCAGACGGAGCAGAACGGACAGGGGAGTGACAGTGCTTTCTAATGAAATACATTAGTGAGCTGTTAAAGAAGCATCAAACAATAAGCGAACTGTGCATTACTCATGCATTGTTACGCATGTTTATGAATTAGCAAGTTGAAAATCTGTCACCACAGAACGAGAGAATGCAACAGAGCGAGGGTGAATAAGCAACAGAAAGGCAGAAAAACAAAAAAACATAGGAATTGAGATGGAAAGAATATGGAAGAGAGTCAGGGGGCAGGAACTGAAAAAGAAAAGCAAGCGTCTCTGACTACTAGAGAGACAATTCTTAATCCCAGGATACAGAAATTATTTGAAATCCTAAAATATGGAAATGAAGAAAAGATAAGCAGAGAACATGAACAATAACAGTTGCAGCAGGCACAACACCTCAGAGGATGGTGCACATCCCACCATGTTGCTGGTGCGAAGCAGAACGTAAACCTTGCTTAGACATCTACACTCGTTATTCTCCGTTCCCTCCATCTGATTACATGGTCTATCCTGGGAGGAACTTTTTCCCCTCTCACACTTTTGTTCAAAAACCTTCCTTACTTCTTTGTGCAAAAGGAGCAGACGCAACACTTACAGTATGCTTAGCTCACATGGGATAAGAATTTCCTTCAGTAATGACTTCATCCTGGCCAGGGTTATGGTGGATCCATAGTTTAACCTGGGAACTCTGGACCAAAGACAGGAATATACAGTAAGCTGGATCATCATCATACTCACTAAGGTTGGTGCTGAATACAAATACATTATTCCATAAGAACAGGCAACGTGTCTAAATCAATAGAAAAACAGATATACCCAGGGTGTGGTCTGCTTCTTTTTTGTGTGTTCTTTTTAATGCTTTCCAGAAAGGTTCACAGGGAATTTAGTTGAGACAAGGAATGGGTATTGGGACAAGGATTCTTCCGAATAAAACAATAAAGTTGCGTGAACAGAAGGTTGTTACTTTCATACGGCGTGAGCGAGCACTCGTATATGAAGCTCATGGGAGAAACAAAGACCACCTTATGTGAAGCATTTACAACTTTTATTTATGCCGTGCTGACAATACCTTATAATAATAATTTCTACCTCTGTCCCCCCCGTCTTTTAGTTATTCTGGGGGTGCAGTGGAAGGAATATGATTTATTTATATTTAATTAAAATAAATTAATGGACACTCAGAGTGCAAGGTACCTTTAGCCACGCAGCATGGACATGGTATTAAATGGCACTTATATGGGCAGTGGTTTAAAAAACCCCTGTGCTTATCTTACAGTATGTCCTATAGTACATGGACATGATCAAATTACTGAAAAAAAAAACAAAAAACAAAAACAACACACACACACACACACACACACAAAAACCCCTGAAGGATTTTGAAGATGGCCGGGGATTGACCTTTCAAGGCCTCTTAAGAGCAAATGCATTTATCTCACTGGAAACCATCTGTGGATTTTCAAATCAGTGTAGCATAGTAACACAGCATGTCTGATGGCACTCATTTCAAGGTTATAAGTGCTAAAAATTTTGTGACCTTCATTTTCACTTTTTCAAAGCAACTCAAGGTCAAAGGTAATTGTCTCATTTGAAAGTCCATATACAGTTTTCTGTTATTGCTCCATAGTAACAGCATGTCTACTGGGAGTTGCTCTGAAGTTATATATACAAAACCTTGTGACCTTGCTTTGACTTTCACCTTTGACCTTAAAATTCCAAATCAAATAATTTCTGGATTTTGTTCACAATCAAACAAATAAACAGAGAGACAGATACACAAAAATACAGGTGATTTTTTTTTACTACAAAAGTCTGTTTTGTAGTGGAGGTAAATAAAATTAAACTATTTTAGTTTAATGCCCACTTCCAGATACACACATACGCAAGCTTCGAAAAAATCTTCCTTTGGCTGAATGCTTTATATGTGAATATATTTTGTATTTGCTTTAATCTAAATCCAAAATTTCAGATATTATATAGATGCATGGGTGGTTCTAGCTGCAGGTTAAGACTTTCACATCTAAAAATCATTCCAGGAATTTATCGACAATCCTGCTTCAAAGGAAGGAAAAACCTTTAACATGCTATTTTGTGATGTAGCACAAAGTCTGCCAAGATCCCCATAAATCCCACAGAGTAACTCTCAGAGAGGGAGGAAACTTTAGTAATGTAGTTTTTCACTTGGAGGCAGAAAGCATGGTTAGAGGCCAGTGTTTGCTTAGTGAAGGTGAACGGCTTGAAAGTCAATGTAGGTCTAAAGAATTCTCCCAGCATGCATCTGTGCTTTTTGGATTCGACAGAAAGCTATCCTCGCACCGACTGCAATGCCACAGCTTTAGGCTTATCTAAGGTTTACAAGTTTTGCCTCTTATTACTTATACAGACATGTTTCATGATTTTTTTGGTGTTTAATAAAAATATTCCTTGATGTAAATATTTATGGCGGAGTTCATGCCACACATTTTTAGTCTGATACTAATCAGGGCTGTGAATATCAGCCAGTAGCTCAATGGCATCTCTAAATAAGGTGAGACTCTGCAAGCAAATTGCTGGTTGTTTGAAACATCACAGACATGAAGGCAGTCTGATTTGAGGCAATTTATGTCCGTGTTCAAGTGCGAGATTCCGTATGGAGTCTGTTTTCTGATCCATTACTGATTCAGAGTTTCAGCCTCCTATGAATGCTCCCTCTTATGCCTGGTTTATGCTTCGCCTGAAGTAGTTCTGAGAAGTGCCTCTGAAACAAACTTCAGCAACTTCTGAGCATTCATCATTTCTTAGAACAGTAGGACGACCCCAGCTGTCAATTATACAACCCTTTTACTGTGACTTTATCCCTTTAATAAATTACACTGCTGTAGCAGGTTCACAATCCCAAGGTCACTTTAGAAATCAAAACAATATAGAGCTTATAGAAAATAAATCAATGCACTATTTATCTCTGCTACTCAGTTAGTACATTTCTGTGATTGAGAAGGTCTAAAGCACCAGCTTCCATCATTCGCCCATCACTGCTGAGGATGGCTGCAAGATATGACACTTTAGAGTCGAAGGGTGACTTTTATGGCAGTTATTTCAGATATTTAGTAGGCTTAGGCTTCAGCAGTCTGTTTGGCCAGAAGTATAAATCAGGTTTTATGCACGTCCCTTATTCGGAGTTTAATAATTACAACATAAAAGCACTATATGTAAAAATACACTACATTCTGCCCCAATGTGACTTTATTCATAAAATATATCCCAGTTATCTGTATACAGCAGGTTGATAAGTCTGCAATTGGCCCAATAAACTTGTAGTCATATTTAACAATAATCTCTTCATCAAAACTCAAATGTAAATGACCCAATTTCACTCACCAAAACTAAACGGTATCAAAATAATAAATTACTCTTCAAAAACTCGGTTGAGTGGACAAAGATGAAACTTTTCTCCCCTCATATCTGCACACTCACTTTGCAAGGATGATTATTCATGAGAATTAATTAAAATGCACCACACGCTGTGCAGTCGGGTGTGCGCACAGCAGGGGGAGTGACGCGGGGGTACGAGTGTGGTCGTGTGCACAGTGCTAGACACACTCTGGATCTGTCTCCTTTAATCTGCATGTATATACTAATACTTTGTAGTTTTTGTCGTACTTCTTACTTGTTTGGCAACATTACCAACATTTTCATTTTATTCCCTAGAAAAAAACCTGCTCTTTTTTAGTGTACACTTTGTTAGACCAATATAATATTTACTAGCATACTTAATGATACTGCAGCAAACATTCTACTGTAATTGTAAAGTAATTTCCTGACGAGGAAGGTACTACAAGTTTTAATTAACAACAAAATTGCTGCACAATTAAGAGAATATGAGGGGAATAAACACATCAAAAAATAGTTAAAAAAAATACCAAGACATCTCCAAACCTGCATTTTAATGCAACCTGATAGGACAACATCCTAAATAAGTATATGACTGAGAAACCCAACCAGAAGACCTCCACAGAATAAAATGTAAAGAAGAGAATAAAATATGACAATACGTGCAGGCAGAATGCATATTATAAGACCAGGATTGTTGAAGCGTTACAGATGCATGCAACATATCCGCCCACAGGTGATGCATAAATGTATGACCTAAAGTGAGAAAGGATATAAATTAAGAAATATTTGTTCTGTAATCTGAAATCTTTATTCTGCAAGTCTGTCTGGAAACACTATTAAAGAAGCAATTCACATTATTTTCACTACTGTTCACTAAAATATAACATATCATCCATCATATGAATAGCACGATACTGACATTTACTGCAGGAATCGGATGAAAGACCATACACTATGTGACCATTGTATGTGGACACTTAGGCATCCATATCTGCTATAGTAATCACAGATAGTTGGGGGACTTAGTTACAGACACTCTCAGACCTAGTTTCCGACCATCAGAGATTTTCATCTGAGCATTATGGTCACGGATATCGTCAGCTTGTTTTGTAACTATGGCCTCTGATTGTAGTCAGCAAGTCTCAGACAGTCTCAGACAATCTGCACCTGTCCGTGACTGTCTGCAGCCATGTCTGCAATCATAGTTGGGGATAGTTAGTGATATGGTCACCAACTACAAAGAAGGCAGTCAAAAACGATTGCCAACCACTGCCTATCATCGCAGATCATCACTGACAGTCGCCAAGTCAAAAAAAAAAAATCACAGGAGGTCGCCAAAGAATAGCACAAATAATCAGGCCTTAAAGATGATCTAAAAAAATTTTGGTTGTCAGACATAAACTCTTCCTGTTTGCCCACTGTTTTATAGCTGGAGCCAGTGAACTATTTGATTGTTGGCTCCCCATGTGTGTGGGAGCTCATTTTTAGCAGCTCACACTGTTACAGTGCTTATCTGTCTCTGTGTACAAACATGGCTGCTGCTTCGAAATGGAGCTTTTAGCTCACAAGGCTCCTCTGTTTGCCAGAGAGTAAACAGATGGGTTTCAGCGAGGTGAGAGTAGCTTAAATTGATTTGCTTGCTCAAACAATTTGTTCTTGCTTTGCACTGGTTAAATGACTCCTCACACATTGATTCATTGACATAACATGCTGTCCTGTATTTACTGCCCCCCTACCTGTTCTTAACTGCCAACTTCTCTGTTGTACATTTGTGTAATGTGCACAGTGAAAAGAATTAAAAGCGTTTTACAATGTAGTAGCTTTGGAATCAATGTGTACTTTCTTTATCAGAAAATTAGCAATCAATGGAAGAGATCTGGTAATGAGCACCACAGAGACACCCGGTCTCGACAGAACGTGTCTGGACACTAGGATGAGGACTCCTGAGTGGTGCAACTACAAAATTACACCCTATGTTGATAGCATGCCGAGTTGGTGAAAAGCTTGCTGATGTATTATAAGCTTATCATGCATGTTAAGTAAATGAAAATGTATAATGAGCCAGGAATTATCACAAAATAAACTCTGACAAGGTGAATAGGGACACAACAAACGGGTCTGGCATGACCCTCAAAGGGCTTATTTTGCAATAATAACCAGCTTGTAGCACATTATCCAGCTTATTACATGGCTACTTACAAAATATTGATTAAAAAATTATTTTATTTCTTGTGCTAATGACATGCTCCCCAGCAACAGTCTGTTATATTTAGCAATGGTCTGTTATAAAGAAATAACCAATTTACTATAGCTGACCAGTCAAAATGAAGCATTTAAATGAGCCGTGTAATAATACCAGTCTGAGCTGTTCTAAAAGGGTGTTCATTTGCCCAAAAATGTTACATAAGCCGTACCTAATCACAGCATACTTATCTTCAGGATAATAGTACAACATGAAGTGAACTACAGTTCTAAAAACAAAATATTAATATCATAACTAGTAGACAATATTTTGGGAACAATATGGCCAAATGTTCCATTTATTTTCTCTCTACGAGTGGAAACAGGTCCCAAAGAAACCTCACTCATTTTATAGCATGTCAGTTATCTACCTTATGTTGATTTTTACATTCATGCTAAAGATTCCTTTGGTAAAATTAGATTCCCTTTTCCCTTTTTACCTCATATGAAAAGCTTTCATATTTTAAGGCTAAAGTTATTGTATATTATTGAAAAGTATAATTTTCCATGTCTGCTGATACTGCTACTACAGTAACCAATGTGAATTACAAAGAGCAGAGTGATGCAGAATCCCATGTTTCAGTGCTGTTATCGGGTCATAACAGTACTCTCAGAATACAGCTCGACCAAATTGGTAAAGGAAACTAAAGCTTGTATATTATACATTAGTATATACCACACCAGAATAGTGGATTGGTCCACTATATATTATTCACTTAAGAAATTTTCTCATTTCTGATTGGTGGAAATCATGGAACAATGATTGGCATTGCCAGGCTAAGTGCATTAAACAGTGAATTAAACAGTCCCCTCAACAACCATATCCACCTTGCCTTCAGAGGATAATCCTTGATTATAATATACAGATACAGGCACTACCTAAATTTGGAGTCTGGGTTTGTGTTTTTTTTATTTATTTTAAACTGCCCTTCTGATTTTAGCTGTATCATCTCTCCTTGTTACTTTAATTATCTGGTTAATGAGTTAATAATCGGTCAAACTTCGGATTTTAACATTTGCTTCATGAACATTTATTTACCTGCAACTTTGCTGTCTACTGCCTGTAAGTTTGTCTGTTAGCCTCTGTGCTTTTTATTCTGTGTGAGTCTGAGTTGTGGTCTATGAGCCTCTATTTTTTGGACATCAGTTTTGTTAATAAATCTGTTTTTTTTTTTTATTATTATTATTTTTTATGCTGCCTATCGTCAGGCAAGTGATTGACACATAATGGCCAATCAATGTCACCTTAATAACACCTTAAAAAAGCACTTGTGATTGTTTGTGTTGTTTATAATGAATATTGGCACAGATGAGATTACCATGCTCTCTTGTGCAATATTGCTCAAGTACACTGTGGGCAAGAGTTTGTGGTGTCTTTTCTAGTTTCCTGGACAGAATCAGAAGACTCAGAATCACAAAGACTTTAAAGAACTCTCTAGCAAGAAAGCAAACTTCAGAAGTCAGTTTTTTTGGAGGGTACTGTATATAACTCCTGGGAAAAATATTGGTTAAATAAACAGGACTACTTAAAATGAACTCATTTTTACGTGTAGCTGTCTCCACTTCTGAGTTGACCCTTTGCCTAAGTGTTGTAGAAATTCCTGGTATGTAGTCTCTTGATTAGGGCAAAAGAATAACAAAGCTACTAAAAAGTCTGACCAATGGGCAGTTCACCTGATCAGTAGGTGGGGCTAGAACACCATGCAAGAATGTATAAATATGTCTAATTCCTATGTGAAAAGATAGTAGAGAGACGGTCATCCATTCTCAGCTAAGATTTCTGCATTATAGCATAAAGCTTGGTGGTCATTGTAATGCAAATTTCAAAAAGCACAGTCATGCGGAACATGTGTATGCTGTATAAAATTCTAAGCAATACTTTAATGCATACTGATAATGGAAAATGAATCTAAAATACAGCAGTTGAGTCTTTACATGCTGAAATTGACTTTGAAATGTAAACAGGAGAATCAATGAAACTTATAATTAATAGGCACTGGTGATACACATAAAGCAAGACAGCGTGTCTCTGTTACTGTGTAAATTACACTGACAAAATTTTAAGCAAAAAAAAATAAAAATAAGAATTGTCATAAGAAAGCTGTGTTAATGTATCAAAAATAATCAGTGAAATAAGCTAATTGAACTGCTGCTAGTGGATTTCTATCCCCTTGTACATTACAATTAGGTGCTGAAGTTGAAACTGACAGAAATCACTGGCACCACTTTGCTTAGAAGACACCCTGATAAAAAAAAAATAGTGAACAAGCAAGATCATATTCATTACATTTTTGCATCAAGTCAGAAACTAAACTTAATAAGCTGATTAAAAAAACAGACAGGAAAGAAAAAAAGGGGGAGGACAGGAAGAAAATAAACACTGAAAGAGAGAAAAAAATAGGGAAAGAAAAAAGAAAGACGAGAAGATAAAAAGAGCGAAAGAAAGAGCGAAAGAAAAAAGAAAGAAAACCTCACTACTTGAAGCTAGCTACAGAAAGACTCACCCATGAAGTTAAGGTAGCCCTCCCCTCCCAGGGCATGTGTCAGCAGCCGGATCATCTTATGCAGCTGAATGCCCCGGTCAATGACAGGGTTCATGGGAATTAAGGTACTCATGTTGGTGTACATGTCTTTATCCATCAGCCAGAAGGCCAGGCTCTTGTCTCCTACCAGAGCCTGTCAAAAAGCACAGAATGATGATGAGAACCAAACACATGCGGTACATTAGTTGTCAAATGATTATAAATCCGGCTTATCTATGTCCCCTGTCACTGAAGCTAGGCCTGGATCCTAGGATACAAAGTTTGCACTGAACCTGCTGTCAAGCTAAGCAGTCAGATGGGCTTGGATAAAATCTGATAAAAAGGATTAGATCATGTGTACGCGTAAACACATGACAAGTTGCTATGTGGAAGGAATCGTCACCTCAGAGCAGCTCTGTAAATCGGTTGGTTTCTTGCTACAGGTGAGGAAATGTATGAAGCAGTTTATTCAATTATTGTAACCTTATATTTAAAGTCAGCTTAATAAAACACTTGAAACAATTCTGGTTGAAATTATAACATTATTCACCATCATCAACCTTAAATCCTCAATTTTCTCCCATCCGTAAAATTCCCACAAATTCCGAACAAATCCATTTGCTCACAATTTGTTCCTAATAACAGAAAAAGGACCTTGCATGTAAACAGTGCCTGGGCTACCGTGTTCCTGATTGAACAAATGATTAGTGATGAGCTGTAACCACAAGGACGTGATCGAGCATCAGCTGTAGACGAAGCGGAATCAGGCAGAACCAGCAGGTAACATGTAATGAGTCCCACATTTGTCTAAGTAACAGCAGTTTGTTTATGTGTGAGTCTTGTGTGCTTCCAGGGAAGCTGGTAACTACCGAGAAAGCAGAGTTAGTGATTTTAAACACAGCTTTATGTGTGTTTTTAGATTGTGTGCTGCCACCTGCTCTCCCATGTTTCTTCAGTCTCCAGAACCCCAAAATCGTTTTACATGGACATTAAACTTGAAAACTAAGGCAAACACTGCTGCGGGTATGTGTTACTGTTCATTCCCATTCAGTAGTAGAGCTTGTACGTTCCCTATTTATGAGCTCCACTATGATTTCTCAATGAGCCTCTAAGCTTGACATACTAATAAAGATGTTGATTCTGTTACATCGGAAGCTCTTGACAGTGAATTTGACAGTGATAAGCACTAAAAATGAGTGTGGGGGGGGGGGGGGCACCCACATTTAGTTTAAGCCTTCAATATGTCTGAAGATGATAACTCGAAACAAGAGGCAGTGGGTCCCCGAGTGGCAGACTTGTGAAAAATACCGACTACAAAGCAGAGATGTGCTCTGAGACTTGAGGATACAAAAGGTTACGGTCAGTGCAAAGCACAGCTCTGATTGGCTCTGAGCCTCAGGGAACATCTGTGTTCCCACACTAAGCTCAGGTGGTCATGGACTCATGTAGCCAGCTGAGGAGATAGTGCCGTCCTCTGAGACACTCCTCAACGCTGTGAGACTGGCAGCTTAAAAAGACATGGCAGGAGACCTTCCTATGTGCTACAGGAGAAAGATAAAGCCTTCACTTCCCCAGTAGTCCTGGCATGCAGTAAGCTTGGGACGTTACAAAAATGGAAAAAATGGAAAACAAATTAACCAAGAAGCAAAATACATAATTAACAAAAAAATAAGTTGGATATGCAAATTTGGAGAGTGCCTCACTAATGCAAGTTTTAGCTCATATTCACTGAGGTAATGCATATTGAGCAGCAGCAATCAGTATTATCGGGCTTTGCCAATAAACAAGAATGAAACAGCTGCATGAAGAACACTTTCAGGGATTACAATATATACTAATTCTGCTTATTACAAGTTTTAACCTTTACGCTAGAATACACTGCTTATTACAAATTTGCACATCTAGAAATTATACATTACTCATTTCTCATTTTTGCACATACACAAAAAAGTTTGGGGTCATGAGGAAAATGTCACATTTTTTATGAAAATACAAACTAACATCCATCAAATGAGTTGCAACATAAATATGAAATATAGTCAAGACATCGACAAGGTTAAAAATAATATGTTTTACTCTAAATAATAATTTTGTTCTTCAAATTTTACTTTTGTCTAAAAATCCTCCATTTGTGGCTATAACAGCGTTGCAGACCTTCGCCATTCTAGCTGTAAAGTTGATGAAGTAAGATAAAGAAATTTCAACACATGCTTCCTGAAGCACCTTCCACAAGTTGGAATGGTTTGATGGGTACTTCTTCCGTACCATACAGTCAAGCTGCTCCCACAACAGCTCGATTAGGTTGAGATCCGGTGATTGTGCTGTCCACTCCATTACTGACAGAATACTAGCTGACTGCTTCTTCACTTAATAGTTCTTTCAGAGTTTGGAGTGTTTTGGGTCATTGTTCTGCTCTAGGTAAAAAGGAGGTCCAAATCAAGTGCGGTTCACAGGATATGGCATGGCGTTACAAAATGGAGTGATGGCCTTCCTTGCTCAAGATCCCTTTTAGCCTGT
>JAQMYF010000013.1:12199355-12214035 GCA_030014195.1 Neosilurus mollespiculum | reverse complement strand
ACACACAGAGAGAGAGAGAGAGAGAGAGAGAGAGAGAGAGAGAGAGAGAGAGAGAGAGAGAGAGAAAGAGAGAGAGAATATCTTGTACTTCTCTCTTTGTGGGGACATTCACTGACATCATGCATTCCCTAGTCCCTTACCCTAAACTTCTGAATCACAGCTAAATGTCTAACCCCAACTCTTACCCTAACCCTAACCTAAATCTAATTCTAAGCCTAAAGTCTTAACTCTCAGACAGCCATTGTAGAAGTGAGGACCAGGCAAATTGTCCTCACTTCCCAAAAATGTCTGCACAATGCTAGTTATATTCCGGTCCTCCATATGTAGCAAGTACAAGTGTGTGCAAACACACACACACACACACACACACACACACACACACACACACACACACACACACACACACGCGCACGCGCGCGTGCACACACACACACACACAATACTGCAGCAGTGTCAATCATACCTTTTACACCTGCCTGATTCAAGAGATCCCACAGTGTAAATTCCACACTGCTGAACTCCTGAAAGTTGGGTTTGTGACTACAAGACTCCCAGGAACAGCAAACAACCAAATGACTAAAATCTTGCGACAATCTTATTAAGCTACCATCTGTATAGCAGCTTCCTCATTCATATGCAAAAGGCAAAACGTTACACAGAACTGAAAGGCTTGAACTACAAATGAGCCCAGTAATTATGTTTATCAACTTTTCAGCATTCAAGTTAATTAGTTATGGCACAGCCTTGCTTAAGATGATCGGTTTGACTCAGCTAGAACAAAACCAGACACTACATGTAAGACTTTCTTCCAGCTAGGACAAAACCTTAGTTTAAACCCTTTTGAAATAACAAGCAATTCAGATGAATGTTGTGAATCTGACATGGGAAACTAGCAAACGAGAAGCTTACATTTCATCTAACTAGCATATCCTTTATATGAAACAATGAATCAAGAAATAAAACACAACTATCACAAACATTAACATTTCCCTTAATGTCGATAAATTACTAAAAAAAACTCCAGGCAATCACCATCACTAAATGATCCAATATTTACACATAGTATCAAGCAAACGCTTCACAAAGCAAGCGTTCATACCTGACACCATATTGACAAACACCAGCACTGCACTGACAGTTGGAAACTCCTAGCAAATTTCCCCCTCAAGGGGTGTTTACATGAAATCATCTTTTATACAAGGTAAATGGCCTTATGTAAGCATAGCACAAGCTCATTTTTCTCCTGGAAACGGTTGGCGGAGTCTCCTGTCAGAAGGGCCTTCAACTCCCACCTCCGGCAGAGCTACAACCACATCCCAATGGAGACCGGGGACATAGAGTCCGCATGGGCCACATTCTGTGTCTCCATTATTGAGGCGGCAGCCCGGAGCTGTGGCAGGAAGGTCATCTGTGCCTGTCGTGGGGGCCCCTGGAACCAGGTGGTGGACACCTGTGATAAGGGGGGCTGTCAAGCTGAAGAAGAGGGCCTATCAGGTCCTTTTGGCCTGTGGGACTCCCAAGGCAGTGGACGGGTACCGACAGGCCAAACGTGCTGCAGCCCGGGCTGTCGCCAATGCAAAATTTCGGGTGTAGGAGGAGTTCAGTGAGGGTCTGGAAAAAAACTATTGGCTGGCCTCGAAAAGGTTCTGGACCACCATCCGGCGCTTCAGGAGGGGGAAGCAGTACTCCACAAACACTGATTACAGTGGAAGTGGGGAGCTGCTCACCTCGACTGGGAATGTTGCCGAGAGGTGGAAGGAATACTTCGAGGACCTCCCCAATCCCACCAACATGACCTTGTTCACGAGTGAGGGAACGATGGAGCGGGAGATTGAGGCGGATCGGTCCAGCCTCTGCTGTAAAGCGGAGCTTGTACAGGTCCGTCGTGGTGAAGTGGGAGCTGAGCCAGAAGGCAAAGCTCTCAATTTACCGGTCGATTTATGTTCCCACCCTCAGCTTTGGGTAGTGACCGAGAGAACAAGATCATGAATACAAGCGGCTAAAATGAGCTTCCTTCGCAGGGTGGCAGGTCTCTCCCTTAGAGATAGTGTGAAAAGCTCTGTCATCCAGGAGGAGATCAGAGTAGAACCGGTGCTCCTTTGCGTTGAGTGAAGCCAGCTGAGGTGGCTCGGGCGTCCGATTGGAATGCCTCCCGAACGCCTCACTGGTGTGGTGTTTCAGGCATGTCCAACCGGGAAGAGACCTCGGGGTCGACCCAGAACATGATGGAGGGACTACTTCTCTCGGCTGGTCTGGGAACGCCTTGGCGTCCCCCCCGCAAGAGTTCAAGGAGTGGCTGGGGAGAGAGACGTCTGGACCCCACTGCTTAGGCTGCTGCCCCCGCGACCCGACTCGGGAAAAAGCGGAAGAAGAAGAATGAATCAATGAATGAATCTTACTTTATACGACAATTAATTGATTTATAATCAATTGGTTACAGACACTGCAGATATATATATATATATATATATATATCTCACACACACACACACACACACTTTTTTTCCTTAAACATTCCCTGGGGGTTATTTAAGGGTTACTTTATAATGATGGAAAGGAATGTTTTTCCAATTTTTCTCATAAAACAAAACAAAAAAAATTATGAATTGTATTTCTTAGCATATTTTGGCAACATTTATGGGTGTATAACCAGTTTCCCCAGTGTTAAATGTTAAACCGTCAACTCTCAGTGAATACATGCATGCATACGTATATATTTTAGCATATATTTTCCCAAATAATAATTAAATCCGCAAAGTGTAATGAAGTTAAAACACTAAAAAAGTAGGAAAATTAACTTATAATTTCAGAAACCTTTTCAATTTGTTAAAACAAACAACCAAACAAAAAAAAAACAGTTATGTAATTCAGCTGCTATTAACGTCTGTGGTAATAAAACAGCTAAGACACTAAAATAATGTAGTGAAAAACACTTTTTCAAAAGCAGCAAAAATTTACTTGAAATTTCAGTTTGTTTTTTTTTGTTTTTTTTATAAAGATGAAAAAGTTCTCAGGTTATCTAAAGATTATTTAGTAACATTCCCCAATAACTTTCCCAGAACATTCAGAAAAATTTCTAAAATAATGTTCTGTGAACAATTTCATAGCCAAAATTAACGTTGAGAGAATGTTCTAGGAACGCACAATTGTTAGCTGGGTGCCACTTTGGAGCAATATTCTCACATTCTAGCCTAGGCAACATGGGTGTATAGAAGTTTTTGGGAAAATTAATTGCAGTAAGCAGAGATGAAACACTGTATTTGTTTGCATTTTCAAGGCTTTACATCCAAGCTGATATCTATACATTTTACAGTAGGGTGAACTTTTTCATAGTCTTAACTTTGAGTTATCAGGATTGTTAAAAAGGTCTGTACACCTTGTCAGCCTGACAGCGTATCCATGTTCACCTTGACCAAGGATGGCCAGGGGGGGCAACGCACAAGGAATTCTTTTTATTATCCCACAGATCCACAATCAATAGGGGCATGATAGAGACAGAGATAGCAGGTGAATAGCAAATAACCCCTTGAGCTACAACAAAAGAATCAGAAGAAGGCCTTGTCTGCATCTTGTAGCTGCATGACTGATACTAAGGGAGAGTTCTGATGGACAGTCTGATGGACATTCGAGAGTTTTACTCATGTTGAACAGCAAAATGTTTAAATGCTGCCAGTGTTGAATTAATATCTTGAATGATGAATTTCCGCCAAACTACAGTGTTTACATAGGTCCAAATGGACTCAAATGAACATCCTGGGTGTTAATTTAATATTAGGGATTTCACTGTGTTTTCTACGTTACCCTTGACTATTTTCCAGACAAGACACATGCTTGGGTGGCACAGTGGTGTAGCGGTTAGCATGTCTAGCCTCACAATAAAAGAATATCCTGGGTTCTCCCCGTCCTTGTGTGACTTTCCTCCAGGTACTCCAGTTTCCTCCCACAGTCCAAACACATGCAGATCAGGCTAATTGGCTGTTCCAAATTGCCGCTAGGTATGAATGTAAGTGGGAATGCTTGAGTGTGTGTTGCCCTGCGATGGTCTGGTGAGCTGTTCAGGGTGCACCCTGCCTTCACCCAGTGTCAGCTGACATAAGTGCCTAGTTGGAACCTTTTCTAGTCATTTGTTTAAAATTAAGCACATTTTAAATCCTGAATTCAAGCATTTTAAAGACACCCAGCTGTAAACTCTTGCAAACGTTCTTAAAAATAAAGTAAAAAAAAAAAATGCTCCCAGTTAGTGGAGTGATATGTACAACTAATAGTTTGTTTAAGCTCATTCTCCTCTTAATAAAACGCACATGGCAAAAAGTTTTCCTTTTACTTTCACTTTAAACTTAACATGTTCAAACATTGTAGCCCAGGGCTGGAAAGTGAAGGGTGGGGTGTTGGGGGGGGGGGGGGGTGTCGTCTCATTGCACTTAAGACTCTTCACTCATGCACAAGCCCACCGAGAGCAATTAGTTTGAAAACACAAAAAAAAATGGGACAAAGTCCAAAGAGTTTCTGTTTGCGAATCAGGACCCCTGATGACTTGCAGAGAAAGGGTTGAATGGGAGAAGCTTCTATCTCTTCATCTCCTGCTGTTACATACCAACCTCATCTCCACCAATTAACAGAACACACAGATTGAATTACACTTCCTGTTGTGCGGGAATCCTATCCTATTGACATAAAACAGAGACGTACTGTAATTTATAATAATATTAAAATTGATTAGATAGAGACAGTGCTGTATGCAGAGGTGACTTATATACAGATCTCTGCAGGACCAACAGACACCATTTCCATCTTGTCCTTGGTGATGCACCTCATTCCAGTCTCCAGCTAATTATTTCTATTACATTTCAATTTACCAGAGCTGCAGGGAAGGGCGCTTTCTAAATTAGAGGGCTTTTGTAACATTATCCTTTAGAAGCAATAGAATTTCAGAGTGGTAATCAGATACAATCTGGCCAAACTTGTGCTGCATGCCTGAGCGGCTTTTCCTAATAGGACATCTTAATTTCGCACAGGATGAGGGGAGCAAGCATCACTCTGCCAGAGACCGAAGTCTGATTAATCAGGAAAGGTCAGAGAAGAGTGTAGGCACCTTGGTGAGAATTGGTATAATTTTAAATACATTTCACGCAAATGTTGGGATGCTGTTATACATGGCAGACATTTACTGATGATCAAATTATTGTTGAGGTAGTGCAACAGTTTCCTCATGGCTACACTGGTTCACTCAGGGTTGTCTGGTTTTCTCCCTCCTCCCAAAAACATTTGATAAGATGAAGTATCCACTCTAAATTCAATAATTGTATGACATCAGAAATCTGTAACAGATTTATCAGTGGAAAACTCATGTGCTGGACCTGTCAGTCATCAAGGCTACCATTCAACTCCTTCTTCCATAGCCATGAACCTTTGTGGGATTTTACGATGATCCCAATCACTCTCCTTATTTCAGTCCTGTCTCAAAACCCATGTGTTCTCCCAAGCCCTCAGTTTTGATGCAACATAGCCGACTCTGGTTGTAGGTCAATTGCTTTATGTTGTTCTTTCCTGCCTTTAGGTCTCTTTTGCTTATGTGTACTGGTGTTTATCTCTGTGATGGCTCTCGTAAGCATCATCTGTTCCTTGAAAAGCATGTTATAGGAAAATGAATTATGGCTGTTAATAAAGTATTAACATTACCACCAGCTTCTATAGATTTCTTTGGCAGAATAGAATAATACGACCACTTCTTGCTACAGAATCTGTTCAACCCCCTATACAAGCTGAAGTTATTTGTAGCTTTGACTTCATTAGTATGCAGTAGCATCTCTACAGAGCATTCAGAATGTGTTCAGGTTAATAACTTCCCAAAGCAAGAATCAAATTCAAAACTTTGAAGTTGGGACCTCAAAAAAAAGAGTTTCAACCTCCACTCCAAAATATCCTCTGTTTCTTTAACCAAAGTTTAAAGGTTGTCCTCTTTTTGTACAATTATTTTTGTTTGGTTTTATTTATTTATTTTTTAATCTGGCATATTATTATTGCAACCAGATTTCAAATTGTATTTTTTTCATGTAGGACTGTGCTTTTTATTGCTTGCTGGTTTGCAGAACATATAGATTTGAAGCATGAAGCTGGACTCTGTGGTGACGGTGGCAGAGTTGAGGACTCAGGACAAACTGCTGGATATTATGGACAATGCCAGCCACCCTCTGCACACCGTTATCTGCAACCAGAGGAGCCTGTTCAGTGAAAGACTGCTCCTTCCCAAGTGTAGGACCAACAGGCTTAAAAACTCCTTTGTCAATCATGCCATCATACTCTACAACTCCTCATTTGGGGGGAGAAGGACACAGAGAAGGACATAGAGTACAGAGAATAGTAGAGAAGGGGGGGTAGCTATTTACATTAGGTTGTGTAACACATGAACACACAGAAATGGACACTTTTAACTTATATTCCATACAAAGCCATATTCAGCTCTTTATATTTACTTATATTACTTAAGTCTTATTCTTTTATATTTTAGCTAAGTGTTTGTTTATTTTTTATCTGTGTGCGCTGCTTTTTCTATCTGTGTACTGCTTTTTCTTATGTGCTGCTGGAAATCTAAATTTCCCTAAGGGAGTCATCCCAAAGGGATCAATAAAGTTAAGTCTAAGTCTAAGTCTTATTTGTACTAAACTAGTATTGTCATCCTGTTTTTCAGGCCATGAATATTTCCATGCATGCAAAACACTGTAAATCTGCACACTGCACAGCCAAAAGAAAGTTGCACAGTATTATTTTGTTGTTCAAAATATTTTAGCCTTTTAGCCCTCATTACAACCTGTAATCACCATGGCATTGTTTCGACAAACTTAACCAACATCACAAATTTTATTTTAAACTAGAGTTGTCATTTATCACAAACATCTTAAATTAAAGACAGGAAAATTGAACCACTCCATAAATTCTTCTTTAGCATATCCAAAACTTTTAATAGGGTTAAGGTCAGAACTCTGTGGTGCCAGTTCATGTGTGAAACTGATTCCTCATGCTCCTTCAACCACGCTTTCATTATTTGAGCCCTAATTGTATTTTCATTTCATCAGGTAAGGAAAACGTTAACTGATGGTATAACCTGGTAATTCGCTACATTCAGGTAATCAGCTGATGTCATTTTACTGCCACATAATGTTGCTGAGCCTTGACTTGACCAACTGAAGTAAGAGTCAAATGGGGATTATGTGCTCTAATCAAGGCTAAAGGCAGTTCAACAAAATATTAGAGTTCACAACTTTTTTTGGAGCTGGGCAGTATATATCAGTATCATTGCACCTTCAACTGATCTTTAACTGGTTAGTAGATTTTTTTGGAAGGCCTGAGCTATGCAGAGTCACATTTGTGTTATATTCTGGATTTATTTTTGCTCTGAGGAATGTGCAAAAATCAGGATACTTTTATAACTAATCCCTGATTAATTATTTTGAGAATTTTGTCTTTAAATTATTCTTATTATATTTTGGTTTGTTCTCCAACAAATCTGGCCTTGAAGCAACAGGTATATTTATATTGAAATCACATGACCACTAGATTGCCAATAGGTATTTCCTAAATAATATTTAATTCTGATGGATACTGGCTGCATCAGAACTCATTTCACAGCAATGTGACACTGCATTGTAGTTCAAGATTGTGACATCCCAAAACATTTAAGGAGGATCAATATTTTAAAAAGGACATACATTTTACATACATTTTTATAGATTCTACTGCAATGGCCAGGCAAGCTGTCCAAGGTGTACCCCGTCCTCACCCTGAGTCGGCTGAGATGGGCACCAGCCTTCCTGCAACCCTAATTCAGAATAAGCGGCTTAGAAAATGGATGAATGAATATATAGATTGAATGAATATGAATGAATTTATAGATTCTATATTCATTATATTATAGATCAATTATTTAAATGTTTTTAATGATTCTGTCCTGGAAATGAATATAGGATTGTCTCATAGACTTCTATATTGTCTGGTCTATCAGAAACTTTAAAAGATTTCTGTTTATTTGAGAGAACGATAAGTTTACTGGACAAGTTTTCTGGGACTCCACATATAAAATCTTTTCAAATGATGTCAAAACATACAGAATCTCACAGGAGAGCACGCACACATACACATTCATACACATACACAAAAACTTTGTCCGTCTTAGTGCACTGGCCCACAATGTCTCTTAGGTACCAAAACAGAATAAAATCGATAGCAGTGTCGGATGAAAGGACTTAAATAAATATTGCATGCTGTGCAACTTTGTATGAAGAAGTAAATGTAAAAAAAAAAAAAGGGGGGGGGGTAAAATAGAGGCTAGACTAGGCTCTCGGAGTGACTCAGTGGAGCGGATGTGCTGAAGTACTGAGGGAGCGGCAAGAGGGGCTAGCAGAGCACAACTGAAGAGGAGGTCATCTGGAATGAATCTACCTGCTGCTTTATCCAGAGGGGGAAAAAAAAAAAAAGTCTTGTAGTCTGAGTAGGCTTGGCTAGTAATGCATGTCTGGGCTCCTCTAAGACTGAGAGAGAGAGAGAGAGAGAGAGAGAGAGAGAGAGAGAGAGAGAGAATATCTAGAGAGAGAGACATCCCCGGTCTATAGACTTTACATTCACTTTATTATATAAAGAATACAACAATTAGTTTGTATATGTTTATAGAGAAAAGCTTCGGCAATTGGGTTAGCACAACTCAAGATCATACTGTCACTAATAGGAGTAAGGTAACTATGCCAAAAATATATGGTAGGATGTCTTTAACCTGTGCTTTCATTAAAAGTGAATAAAGAATTGTTTTGGCTATACATACCTACTCCGTTCATCCATGCATTTATTTAAATGTTTAGATAATCTTTACTACTAACAGGTTACTTCATGCCATTAAGTGCTTAGGTACACATTTTTTTTTTTCACATTAATTACAATGTACATTTTCCTGCATATAGTCAGTGCTAAAAATGCTACCAGTTATTAATGTACAAAACACAGGTCGTGTTTACACCTCCACATACCTATTAAATACTAGTATTTAAACAAAACTGCTACTAATGTGTTTGAAAATTAGCAAAACAGAAATCAGGCTAAGAAACAAATCCATTATCCTCTTTAGTAATTCATATAGGCTATATTTCCAAAAACATCTTGTCAAGAAAACAATATGCAAATCAAAGTTAATCGGAGAGCAGAGACGTATGTAAAGCACGTAAGACTTAAATTTGAATTGTACTAGCATTGCCATAATGAAGGCATGATGGACAGTAACTGCTATAAACACATTAGCAAACCACAACACAACAACAACCATTCATTCATTCATTTTCTGAACTGCTTAATTCTAATTAGGGTTGCGGGGAGGCTGGCGCCCATCTCAGCCGACTCTGGGCGAGGGAAGAGTACACCCAGGACAGCTCGCCAGGCCATCGCAGGGCAGAAACACACTGACGGCATTGCAGCCTACTCTTGACGAAAATCAGCAATGGTTCTTTTACATGCCTCTCACCACAGACAGTGAGAGACATGGCTGGCATTTGATAACCCAGTTAGCTGCACTGGGGGAGAGCATTGAGAACCCGTTGATAGTGGGGCTTGAACCCCCGACCTTGGGATCCGCAATCCAGCACCCTACCACTGGGCCACCGCTGCACCAATAATAACCATAAAATACGATTTTAGTTTTTGTTTATGCATGTGGGTTTTTCTCCTTCTTTTTTTTTTTTTTAATAGTGGCCACTACTAAAAGTAGTCTCTTAATTTTTCCATAGCTGTAAATTACATGTCCTTGACATTTGGGAAAAAATGGAAGGTCTTCATTTGAAAGAAATTGCATACAAATCTTAAAGGTTTGCTTTTGGACATGTTGTGTTTTATAATTACCACTCCACCCAAAAAGATCTTTGCAGCCAAGAAGAAATATGTACCGAAAACGTGATGGGACTGTTAATTTACATTTTTTTTTCTTCCATTTTTAATTAGGCATGGATTCGCAGAAAAGTATGAGGGAGAAAGGACAAGTATCTACTTATTACTGTCAAACACTGACACTTGGATAACTCATCATTCTGTATTTAAATACAGCGTAAATTCAAGTTGTCGTCACAGGAATATCAGGACATGGATGTAAAATATTTACATATTAATTGGGTGTTCATGGAACAGCCAGTTTGAAACTAATTATGGGTAAGAAATTCAGGCTTTCTGATCAAGGGCAGCATATTCAATAGGGTAAAAACAAACATGAAATCACTAATTTATGTCAGTGGTCAGGCACGTTGTCCTGAATATGCATTAAAATAAAAAAAAATCTGCATATCTGGAGGGGGAGAGAGAGAGAGAGAGAGAGAGAGAGAGAGAGAGAGAAAATACTAGGAATTACTTAATAACTAAGGATTACAATAAAATCGAGTTTCTAAATAAAACAGGTATATGATGCCTGCCACTTCCTATAAAAAACTGAAAAGATGCGGTTTAATGCTTACATTAATAAATGTGAATTTTTAAGATTTCTTCTTACTTTCTGAATTTCAATCATTAAATTTTATACTTTCTGAAACTAGACTTGAAAAACCTGGCAATGGCCCCACCAAACTAAAGTCTCCCGCTACCTGCAACATAGACAGTGATGACTGGAGGCAGAGGACTGGAGGCTGATAGGAAATATTTCTTTTGTTTCAGAATTTACTTGCCATGCATGGTATCTGGGAGAGATTTTCAGAACTGGCCTCCAAAACAGGTGCCTTCATATAATTTACTTATATTTGGTTTGATTTATATTATATTTATCGTATATTAGATTTGGTCTGGTATACTACATTTCTGAATGTTTTGCAGACATATTGGTCCGTATTTTGTTTCCGGTTGTTTCATGCTAACATTTAAAGTAGGATTTTAAACTTTTTAATTTTATTTCAATCTTGGAACAAAATAAAGTTGCCTCCTTGAAAGTAATCCTATGTCAGTACATATATATAAAAGCAAATTGCTTATATATCTCATTATATAGCTTATCTGGTGCTCATGAGCTTGTTTTCAAGTCCATGCTCAGGAGCCCACACTGGCAACCCAACGTGCGTGTGCTGCCACCACAGAAAATTTTCTTGTTTAGTCAATGGTTTTCATTATTTCAAATACCACTGGAAAGACAGTAATTAATATTATGGATGTTTCTTTACAAATAAAAACATGCAAACATTTTCAGAGTTCCACTTTTAGGCAGTGCCTAAACATTTATATTATGGCAGATACTATAACCCTCAAGCATTGCACATAATTTATGTCTCATAAAGCATTAGGAAGGTAGGTGTTATATCTTGTGATTTAAAATTAAGTCACCTGGATCCACTTGTCAGGAATAGCCATGGCCAGCCTGTAGTCAAAGCCACAGCCTCCCTCTGACACAGGTCGACATAGCATGGGCATGCCAGACACATCCTGGGGAGGAATAAATATTTAATAACAAACAAAACAACATCATAACAACAACAACAACAACGATGATGATAATAATAATGATATGATATGTATGATGATATATATGGTGAGAATTTCCTGTCATATAATTTCTGAGATTTAACACTTTTCAATGTGTTTCATCTAAAACAGACAAAAAACTGTTCGCTTCTAACTGAGAGTAGGTTGTATGGTCTTTGTTTTCTTGTTTGTTCTAATATCTCCCTGAAGTTTGCTCTTGTGTAAGCTGCAAATTGCTGAATATTGTTGATTTCTACTTCTTGTTGTTCCCCTACTGTTCACTCAACTGGATTGGTTAACATTGCATGGTGAGAGGTTCCTTGTTCATAAATGAGGCTTCCCATGGTTTTTACTGGATGCCGACTGTTTATGATTTGTTCTTTAACACCCCCTTCCTTTTTTTTTTTTTTTTTTTTGAATAATTGTAATTGGCTTACCCGGCTACTTGGACTTGACTCTACCAAGAATGATAAATCACAGGAGTGGGCAGTTTTTACTTTCATGGCCAAAGTTATTAAAAGAAGACAGCACATGTTGAAAGTTATTCACATTCAAATCTCTACATTAATTTCTTTGTGTGCAAAATCTCACACCGATAACTTCTGTTTTAATGTTTTTTTTAGGCAGTTATTTCAAACCTGAGTCCCAGAATGATGACATCATCAAAGCCCAGCATGTACAAGTACAGGATTTTGATATATTCATGCCATTTATTGACAGATTTGTGTTGAAGGTATAAAAAGGTTTAGTTTGAAATCATTTCCTGTGCAGCGGGAACCTATACATGCACCAAGTACAATCACCTAGAGATTTGTTTAAGCCACTTATCTTTGTTAACTTGGGTATTGATGATGTCATCATTCTGAGACTCAGTTTTCGAATAATCACCAAAAAATCATTAAAATAACAGCTATCAGTGTAAGATTTTGCACACAGACAGATTTTAATATGGAGTTTTGATTAAGATTAACTTTCGACAAGTGCTGTCTTGTACTTTAAAATAAGAGCATCCTGGGTGCTTGATTTGAGCTGATTTGAGTCATTCTTTTTTAGTAGCCCTTTCATCCTAATTAGGGTTGCTATATATTTTTTTTCCATATAATTGAACCCATAGAAAATATTTGGGGAAGGTGCATGCAAAAATTATATAATGAGACAAACAAACTGATATGGTCTGTTTCCGACAAACTGGTCAGAAATCCTCCTGGAATATATGGCAATTTTGGGCTTTTTAAGCTTATAATGATTAAGCTTATGTTGTCCTTACATTCTAACTTTTATCTTTTCTTATTTTACGATGTGCAGGTCACTTTGTCATTAACTAAAGCTATTTGTACAACCACTGCATCCCAGATTTTGGTTTACAGTTTATTGCTCATCATATTGTACTATCCAAGTCATCAGTGCAAACAGACAGGATTAGCAAATCACTGCTTCGAGCAACTTACAGGGAATTCATTACGGTGTCATTCGTCCTCAGCTTTGCTCTGAATATTATGGGGGAGAAAATCCATAAATATAAAGCATTTTGAATCTCTGAAATTCTTAAACTTTAATCAGTCTCTCTGAAGACAGACTCATCGAAGCTTATTGCTTGCTTTGACATTCTCTAACCTTGTCTGAATTCCTAAACCTTCTAATTCCTCATATCAATGCTGTCAAATCTCTTTTCCTTTCCAATCCTTTGGTCTCACCTATTAACCAATGCCAATATTCAAGCTACTGGATGTTTTTTTTACTGTTGCTAAAATCTAAAAATTTTCATCATCTCTGTATCAGTTCTCCTATTTAAAAAAAATTAAAAACAAAAGTAACAATGTATAAGAGCAGATCCCCTCGGTCCACTCAGTACTTGATTACAATTTCCTTCTAAGCAAACCTCTGCCAGTCTTATCTCCCACTGATGATGATGATCTCCTTCCTGAACTTGCATACACACATTTTAATCATATACCTCCTGTTGGATCTTGCTTCTACCTGACCTATTCGGCAGAATTTTCCATCATCTCTGCTCTTATATATCACCTCATTATCAAGCCACTTGGTTATGGTTCTGTTCCTTCCACTTAAAAAAGTGCCAATCCGGGAACATAATTGACCTATTTCCCAGCTGTTCTTTACAGCCAAATTGGTGAAAAATGTCTGCAGACTCTTAACGGTAATCTTTCTTAATAAACACCAATCTTTCAGCCCCATTTCAACAGGGCTTTCTACACTTCACAACATAAAAACAACACTTTTAAGGGCTTTAAATGACTTCTTCAGCTTTATTCTTTCTTTGAACCATCTCTGCCCTTGATTAGTGGTGAAACAAACTGCACAACCTTCAAATAACTCAATAAATAACTCAACTTACTATCATATACGGTATGGACAACCACAATCATCATCATCATCATGACCATCTTTGTGTTATTATTCATTATAATTACAAGGCTCATTTAAATACTCCATTCTGACTGGTCAGTTACTGTAATTAGCTATCTGCTTTTTATATACAGGTGTATTAAGTATAACAGAGTGTTGCTATTGAATGTGTCTTTAGCAGAAGCAAAATAATAATTTTTAAATCAGTACAATAATTTAAGATTTAAGATAATGAAAAATGTTATATTACTTGATCTTTTTTAATGCTAGGTCATAAATCAGCTTGTTATTTTTCAAACCCTTTTGTATGTACATGGGAAATTAGTGGAAACCACCTTAAAAAAATATATATAAACAACTAAACCAATTTTGTAGAGTTCATAAACAAAGCTTAGCTGCTACCTCATCAAGGTGTTGTTGACCAATTACACAAAAGAAAAATAAAATAAATAAATAAAAAAGTAAGTCAAATGGGCAAGTGCTTTCTTAGACAATAAAACACTTCCACTGAACACTAATTTAATGTGCTCTGCTCGTTTGACTCTGTAGGTTAATTCCTTCTTTGCGGACACCGAGAAAAATAGCTCTGCTGACAAGAAGGTTAGTGAACCGAGAAGAGAAGCATTGTTGGGATTAAGGATGATAGCAGTGTTTTCTGTGAGGAGTAACGAGGAGAAAGAAACACCAGCACTGCACTACATCAACTTTGGTACACGAACTACATATTATGTAAAAATAAATAAACAAACAAACAAATTAAAAAAAAAATAATAATAACATTAAAGAGTCACTATATATATATATATATATATATATATATATATATATATATAGTGTATGTGTG
>JAQMYF010000013.1:12162642-12190082 GCA_030014195.1 Neosilurus mollespiculum | reverse complement strand
TATATACATATACATATATACACACACACACACCAAAAATAACACTTTACTGATTTTGGATGAAGCCAGGAATCGTACTCAATCTGTCTTTTGAGTAGATTGAGACATTGTAAAAGTTTTAATTTAATTTAATTAGTTGATAAATGACTTATTTTTTTAGTGTTCCTGCAGAAACATCCACATTTGATGTGGACAGAGAACTTTGGAAAGACCAGGGGAACTCTTGTCTGTGACGGCCAGTCACAGTCATTTTTGAACACTGACATGATGAGCTTCTAGGTTCAAGATATACTACAGTACTGGAGTGTAAAAAGATCATGGCATGCATTCAAAAAGTAGGAGAGTTTCAACTGAAGGGAAGTAAGTAAATAAGATTAGTTAACGATTATGTATAATGTATAATGAATGTGTGGTGACTGGTCATGTTTAATAACACAGTCTAGAGGTATGACTGATAAAGCTAACACAAGCAATCTGATTAATGCCAGTGAAACCACTGCAAAGAGCTTAAAAGTGAAACAATGTAAATTTCCAGTGTAAAACGTACAGACTTCTGTATAAGCCTTGTAACAGTACGGCAAGAGATATCACCACCTGTATACCTGTTTTCTTTGGCAATCCCTCTGAAGATGGTTTAAAATTATACTTAAAACTTAGGCGTGTCTTTCATCATGTTATTTCCTTGAGTCAAAGAAAAATTTATAAAGTTTTTCATGATTTAAATGTATGAAAGGCTTCAACACATTTAAACAGCAACAGGATACAAAGGGCACCAGAGTCAGTCGAGAGCCAATCATTAGTGACAGAAGGTGTCTCAGGGCTATGCAAATGACAGAATGTAGTTGGGTGGCCTTTACTCTTTTTTAGCAGTTTGAATAGAAATTGTTAGAAATACATCTACAGATTGAGTGGTCGAGAAATCTTTAAGAATTGCTGTCACCACAATACTTTCAGGGGCAGATACAGAACCAAATTCGAGAGAGAGAGAGAGAGAGAGAGAGAGAGAGAGGATAGAATAATAGCTGAGAAAGTCTTAACTATGGAGGTTGGATTAGGATGAAGTTGGCTGATGAAGGAATTTAATTTATTAAGGAGTCTGAACTAACTGCTGCATTCAAGGTCTACTCAGAGCAGCAGTATAAACAGGAAATGTGTAGAAAAGTGTGACCTTGCTAATTTTATAATAAAAAATGAATTTAATAAAAGATTCACAGTTGACAGAATAGTGAGGGGTAGGTCAGGTGAGCTCACCACTGCTTCTGTTAAAAAAAAAAAAAAGAAGTAATAAAGGACATGCAAGATGTGTAAAAGAGTAGCATTAATCTATTATGTAAGCAAATGATTGCTTACATCATACAGATCAATCACAGCATTGACACTGAGGCCACTAAGGTGCACCCAGTTTCTCTCTCACACACCCCTTGCAGGTTTCACACTTTCTACTACAAATGTATATAAATATATGTACAGCAAGAATTGATGTACATAACGTACAGGATATTTAATGTAAAGTGCAGGAAAGTATTGTTAAAAAAGACACATTAAGCTTTTTCACTTTTTTGACCCATAAATATTGTTACAATATTGAATAGGCGTGTTAGATGATGCCAGAGTGTCAAATTACGAGGTTAACGCATGTTTAAGTTTTCCCTCTGGGCTATGTAAGCAGCCCAGTTAAAAAAAAAAATAAAAAAAAAAGAAAAGTTTTCCACCAATTTGATTTGATTTTAAAAACTGTTTTAGGCGCGTGCTGGCCTTTCTGAATAGCTAAGCAGGGTTTTTTTGGCATACATTCCTGTGTAGTATATACTAAAACAATTATTCGCCACAGGCTCAGTGGATGTCAGTGAATTGAATAGTTCTATTAGTAGTAATATGCGGCATTTATCCTGCCTTCTGTGAACAATTGTTAAGTTTCACTGACTGTATTAAACACATTATATAAATTGAAATGATTCAATTTCGACAAACTACAAATCACACCCCACCACTTCACAAATTGTTTGCTAAGGCCCGTTTCAGTTACAATGAAAAGCAAAATCATAATGAAAAGTAAAAACCAAACTTAATTAATGGCAACAGCAGGGCCTTATTTGCGTCCCATGTCCCTGAAGTGGTGACTCCACCCTGGATAATCCTGCCTGAGTCTGAGCGAGACCTGATTGAAATCCCTAGATCCAAAACATTACAGTCAACCAGCAGATAAGAACAAATAAATTTACCACCTTGACAGGTCATTTCACAAGAGGCGTAACGGTGAAACGACGGAACTTGACAGGCTGAGGGATGGCGAACAGCCGGGCCTTGGGAAACGATGACTGAGGCGTCTCATTTCACGCTTCTCACACGGCGCTCCTGGAGTGCTGGCAAAACGGCTTTCTCGCTCATTCAATAAGAGACAGGCATGGCGGATTAATGTTTATTGCTTAAGGGATGAATCATGCTTGGGCAAAACGACGTGACATGCGCCATCCCAGTGTCATTTTCGTGTCATAAAGAGGTTTCTGGATGCTGTGCAAAACTGTCAAAATTAGTATTCGCTATTGACACCCAGATGTGACTCCTGCTGATTTTAAACATCTGTCTCAATAGAAAGTTCAGGCATGAGGTGGGGTATGTGCAATTTGTGTTAATATAATAAATGATCTGAGCAAAGTTTTTCCTTAAATGTCAAGGGTGTCTTGGTGCTATGATACACAATCAGACACTGCCTAAGGCCCACCTAGACTTGCTATAGGAAATCATTCACAATGTTGCCACATGATCCAATATTACTTGTTAAAGACATCAGGCATTACCATGGTGCCATTAGAATGGCGCCTTATTGTCTATTCATAAACAAACTAAACGCACAAGTAAAAATATTCTTCGAATAACTTCTACAAAAAACAAAAAAAAACAACAACAAAAAAAAAAATCAAATGCAAATGAACCAACAGAATGGAGAAAAATTCAAATGAACCAGGAGAGACAACCATCTGAAATCCCACGTTTGAAGTGGACTTCATTCTGCTGGTACAGGCCAAAATACTAGCCAAGAGCGTGAAAAGCAAAACAGACCTGCAGTGCTAATTTACTCGCGTTCACATTGTGTTCCTGCAACGCTTTGAGAAACCCTATTACAAGAAGCACAGCAAATAAACTCATGCCTTTGGGCTAGTTACCTCATCATTAAAAGGACACGTTTCTCTAGCATTCACATAAATGCATTTTCATACAGCTGCTGATAAGCAGGAGTGTTGTCAGCATGGATGCTTTGCATTTTCCACTTTCTGACTTTTCTCCTGGGGTTAAGTCTATTTGCTAAGCTAGCAGTCTGAACAGTGCTTCAACAACCTACATGTTGCCCTGACTTTCAATAATGATTTAACATCAGCCAGAGCCAAACCTGTCCATCAGCCACTGACTAAGTTTCAGTGCAATATGGTGTTTAAAATAACCAACAGATCCAAATCAGGAAGTTCTTGCGAACCTCTAACATACATGCTGTGATTATCTATTTGCTACTGAACAGAGAACTAGGCACTCAGTGGGATTTTACTTTTGGTTTATGAGGATTTTATGGAAGCAACAGTAAGCCTGTTGGCCCCGGAGTGGCACAACATAAAAAGATTTGCCCTACTGTTTTGAAGAGCAGGTTCCATGGCTGGGAGTCCAAGAAAGCAAAATAAGTCCCTGTCTCTGGGAGTGAGGGATGGCATTAATCTTTCTCCTCTGTCAGTACAATCAACACCAGTGAGATCATGTTTATGGAAGAGGGCAGTTAGTGTATTCGGATGCATAGCATGAGCAGAAGCAGATGATACCCTTTTAGTAGCTGTTGTGTAGTAGAAAGGAGCTGGGGTGGGGTTGGAATTTAGAGTCAAATAATGTTTAAAATGCCAAAAAAAAAAAAAAAAAAAAAAAAGTCTTAGGGCAGAGTTAGTTTAGTGGTTAAGATGATCTGCTTTCTGATCAGAAGAAGGTTGTGAGTTCAAATTCCAGCAGTGCCAAGCTGCCAACACTAGGCCCTTACCCATCAACTGCTTAGTTGTATAAATGCAATAAAACTTCCATGAATGTAAATATAGTCTCCATGGGAACGTAATTGGGTTGAAACGGAGGTGTGGTGGTTAGGATGTCCACCTCACAGCAAGAAGGTCCTAGGTTTGATCCTTGGGCTCAGGCGTTTCTGTGTGGAGTGTGCATGTTCTTCCTGTGCTTGAGTGGGTTTCCTCCGGGTTCTCTGGCTTTCTCCCTTAGTCCAAAGACATGCACATTAGGCTAACTGGCTGTTCCAAATCAACCCTACATGTGAATGGTTGTGTATGTGTTGAGATAGGCACAGCCTCCCCAAACCCTAGTAGTAGGATTAAGTGGTACAGCAAATGACTGAGCTAGTCAGAACTTATATGGATAGGACAAGAATAATGTTTTTGGTGGTAATGTTTAAAGTACACTGTGCATACTCTTGCACTCACCGCACAGCGAGTGCAAGAGTATGTTTAAAGTACACTGTGCATACTCTTGCACTCACCTCACAGCGAGAAGATTCAGTATTCCGTTGCCCTATGAGGAGTTTGCATGTTCTCCCCATGCCTGTATGGATTTTCTCTGGGTGCTCTGGTTCCCATCTACAGTCCAAAGACCTGCACATTAGGTCATTTGGCTACTCTAAATTTCCTATACGAGTGAATGAGTAAACATGGTTGCTTGTGTCCGTGTTAGCTCTGCAGTGCACTGGCAACCTTTTCAAGGTGTACCCCACCTTTCGCCTGAAGTCAGCAGGGATTGGCCCCACCTACCCCTGAGGCCCTGACGCATAAATGGTACAGGTAATTGATGGATTTTTCAAAGGGTGAATTAGCAGGAAGGGGGACAGGTTACAACCTAAAATTGGTTTGGTGGTAGATTTACTTAAATTATTTGATTTAACTATACAATAGCCTCTGAATGGCAAAAAACAACAAAAGGTACATATTTATTTCACAGCAGTGGTAAAGCTAGTATACCTGAGGGTCACTGGACAATTTAGGAAATTGGTACACTTGAAGATAAGTCTACAAGATGCGAAATAATAGTAGTTCCAGTAGTTAGAATAATCAATAATTTATTACTGATTTATACTTACAACATCAAAAAGCAAACAAAAGCACAAAAAACAGAAAATAGATATCTCCTCTGTTGCATTAATTTCTGGGCAGGAGTATGATGGAAAAAATATATAAATACAAATCTGGGTTTTGGAAATTGACGAAGAGTTCCTCAATCACATTACAAAAATAAAGTTGTATATGATTTTTTTTTTTTACTTTATATAATGTCTTACAATTTAGCTATATCGATAACCTATTAAAAATTTTTCTATAAAAAACTATAACTTTCTTGATGCACTATAAATATTCTTACAATCGGTATTAAATATTATAGTTTAATTATAATTCCTGAGTCAATTAGTGGTTATAAAGGTTAAACAGTACACCATATGGCATCATAATGAATAGTGATATAAAAAAAGGATGTTTTGGACAAAGGCAATGTTCTTAGTGTGCTGAAGGAGAGGAACTCCCCTTGTCGTATGGAGTTCTAAAGCTGGGAGAGTGCTGAGAAGTTTTCTTACATCACTGCTTCCATAGCAACAAGCACCAACACTGCAAATGATGTCATTACCGTAATGTCTTCTGGAAATCCAGAATCCTTAATTCTGTTAATTTTTTCTCTCTCTCATTCCTTTGTCTCTCGGTGCACTCTTGTAGAAGAAATAAATAACTCCACTCCTCCTCTGAGAGATGACAAAGACTCTTTCTTTGCACTTTGCCTATCATTTTCAAGACCTTTTAATGCATCTCTTGCAACAGTTAGAGGAAGTTATTACACTTTTGCTTTGTTTCAGATGATTTTGTCCCATCTGCAGAGGATTAGTAGGGATTACTTAATTTCAACTAAGATCAGTTCAATATAAGGACTACATGGGAGTACAAAAAAAAAAAAATTCACTTCATGCAAATTGGGACACTTTTTGGAAGTAAATTTAAAAAAGCATTTTTATTAGTAGTAGAAGTGAGCAATAAAACTGAAATCGTTGAAAATTGAAATCATCTGTATTTCTGATGAAGTATAAAATGTAGAGCTATAGAAATATTCATACATTTATATTTGCTTTCACGGTGGAAGCGCTCAGTCATAATTTAAAAGTATGTAAATAGAAGTTGTGGATATGAAAAGAAATACACTGTAAATACAAATGAGTACCTGTGGGTTTATAAAGGGTGGTGTTATTCAAAAGAAAAACTATTATAACTGATTACTAATCATGATAGGAATGCTATACCCCCTAGCAATTGTACTGTATGTCCTTGTGCAATGCTCCCTATACTCTGGCGCAACCGTTAAACTAAATCCTGAGCAACCTTTGAAAGCATAACCTTCTCCATTTGCTCCTTATTGACCAATCGACTAAATCGTGCTTATGCTTATCCATTGATGTAAGTAGAGTAAATTTATTAGAATTTCAGCTCTGGGGAAATTGTACAAGTTAACTACGGTGCACTGAACCCCGATTCTCTCCAGTCTCACGTGTCAGCAAACAGAATCAAGCATTTAAGCGAGTTTACAAGAAGCCTAACAAAATCTCAGTCGATCTCCCTTCTCTCTTCCACTAATGGGACTGCTGCCAGCTCCTTCTCATCATCAATATCAAAGTCTTCTGATTAAACGGCGCCACATACTCGCTCACTCCCAGCTTCCGGCCTCCAATCACAATTCATCTCTTCAGAAGGGAACATAACAAGAGGGTCTGACCCCAAATAACATACAAACAAAACAAAACAAAAAAAAAATAGATAAATATCTGCCATGAAGCAGCGATAACACCAGGACCATCCTTTGGGGTTTTACAAATGACTCTTCAGATCACTGCCAGTCGTGGCATATGTCTGCAGCCTGTCTAATGAGTCCCTCTGATAACAGTACAGGCTCAATAAGTAATGAAACTCCAGCTAGGCTCTTATTAACTGATCCCCGTGCTGTCTGACACTAAACACAGGGTAATGTTTTGGTGCTGCAGCTGTTGGCACCCACTTATTAAACTTGTGTTCAAAACAACATTTGATTGACTCCATGAGGGCGATACAGATCTTTGCTGATGTTGGGAAATAAGTGAGACAGTTAATGAACAGGAACAAAAATGAAAAGTTTTCGGCTCATTTCAAAGGCCACAAAGGTTTGGAGATACAGAGGACAGACATGCACAATGCTTACGGAACCTATAATGATGTGAATAAGCCCTAGAATGATTTCTGTTGAATGGCATGTATTATACGCAGCATTATATGAAGCAGTACTGGAGCTGATATCTGACGCGTCACAATGGTATTAAAAAGAGTGGGAAGTGAAGGCATGTTTGTAAAGCATTTTCGGAAATAATGGTACATAATGGTGCACCAAGTCTAGTCAGCTAATCAAAAAGAAAAGGCTCAGACCAGAATTCAACTCACACAGATATGATTCACACAAGAAAGAAAAAGACAAATCAGAGGCGCCACTGAATCGATTGCCCGGGAGATGCTCTATGCAGCTTCAAAGTACACTGAAGACTTTTATTTATACTGCTTAATTATACAACATCCAGTAAACTCACTCAAGGTCAAGATACAGAGCAGCACACACAGGAACACGCACACACACAGGAACACACACACACACACACACACACACACACACACAGGAACACAAAGAACGACAGAATCATATCAATTCATGAACAGGAGTAAATGCATTTCCAGTAAAGTGTGCTGCTCTCTAATATTTATAATCCTTGGCTACCTGCAGATACATACCAGACCTTGAGACTACAACAGACAAGTATTAGTTCTGAGATGATACATTTAGAAGAATACACACAGAGAGAGACATGTTCTCACCTTAACTAAGCCAAAGACAACACTGTCCAAAACCACAAAAGGCTTCTTTCCTTTGCATTTTGGTCTGAATGAATACAAGATTTCTTATTAGAAATTATATTTTATATTATCAGCAATAACAGGAGAACGAGGTAAGATATTTTTACACTAATTTTAGACTTTCTTGGTATTCGGTTTTGCTTTTGATTTAATTACAGTGCACACTCACCTGACATGGAATTCACATGTTTGTGTAAAACCTGATGATCCACAGACCAAATCAATCAATGTTATCTGTGAACAAGCTTCAATGAAACAAATAAAACATGGGATAACATGGACATAATCAGGATTCAGCTTCCATTTAATTAGTAAACTAGAAATAGTGCAGAATCTTGAATCTTCCTTTAGGATCATGGGAAGGATGGACTCTGGGCGAAGGCGGGATACACCCTGAACAGCTCGCCAGTCCATGGTAGTGTCAACACAGACTTCATTTTCCAGCAGGACTTGGCACCTGCCCACACTGCCAAAAGTACTAAAACCTGGTTCAATGACCGTGGGATTACTGTGCTGGGTTGGCTAACAAAATCGCCTGGCCTGAACCCCATAGAGAATCTATGGGGCATTGCCAAGAGAAAGATGAGAGACATGAGACAGATCAATGCAGAAGAGCTGAAGGCCGCTATTGATGCATCCTGGTCTTCCATAACACCTCAGCAGGATTTCAATCACGCTGCATTGATGCAGTAATTCATGAAAAAGGGGCCCAAACCAAGTACGGAGTACATATACATGATTAAACTTTTCAGAGGGCTGACATTTCTGTATGTAAAATCCTTTTTTATTGATTTCATGTAATATTCAAATTTTCTGAGATTTTGGATTTTCATAAGCTGTAAGCCATAATCATCAAGATTATAACAAATAAACGCTTGAAATATTTAATTTTGCATGTAAAGAGTCTATATAATCTATTAGTTTCACCTTTTTATTTGAAATACCGAAATAAATAAACTTTTGCATGATATCATTTTTTTGAGTTTCACCTTTATAGCTCAAATAGAATTAAAACTAATTTTAATAGATTTAAAATCTGGTTACTCTCAAGAAGTTCATTTAAAAATTTCACTTTGATGTAACTGTTAAAAATACCAATCCACTGATTATTTAAGAGCAAATGCTCTTTCATTTCAAGACATAATAAATACCATATATGAATAAAAAAAGCTCATTTTAATAAAGTCTATTTTTATGTTGGACTTTATTCACAGCTAGCGATGCTACTTCTGGAAATAATTCACTCAATTAAAATTAATCTACCAAACATTATTATTTTATTTATTACATTAACTACTGAATTAAGACCAATGAAATGTTTATAGATTGATCGATTATATAAATAACACAGTACCAGAACGCAACCTACAGAGGAATTGTGAGCTGTGCCCTTAGTGTGGTGGTGACGATGCTGATAAAATGCATAAAAACCCACCGTTAATATCAGCAGAACAGCCAATAGCTTTGGCAAATTTGACTGACACATTCCTGAGATGTCTAACCCAGCATCAGTCAGTATGCTTAACTCCGTGTCACCCGAGCAAGTGACAAAGCGACAGGAAACCATTAATTTTATACATAAGTGTGTAGCACAGAGCTGTGATTCTAGAGACAGTAGCAAAGATTTTGAATTGAGATTTTCTCAGATCTATTCAAATTAAATATGATGTGGTAAAGCATATTCTAACGACACTTCAGTGAATTCCAAGCGATCCAAGTGAGCAATCCTATAGCGTGGGCTGTCTGCTATCCCCTAAAATCTTTACTTAAGGCTTTAGTTCCCATGCTCTTCAAAAATATAGAACACGTAAGGGTTCATTGGTTGAATCGTACAACAGTGAAACACATTATCATAAAGGATTCCACATGGAACCCTTTCAGGAGGCTAAAGCCTAATTTACACACCAAGTAAGAGTGCAATATGAGCAAAGCGTAAGCCTTTAGTGTATGTACTGCCCCTGTTTCTCAAGAATGATTTTCAACATTCAAGAATGCAAAAGCTGTTCATGCCCTACAAAAACTGCTGTAGTTTGCAAAGTGACAGTTCAACACAAGGTGACAGGTCAGCCACCAAAGTAGCAGAAAGAAATGAATAAGTTTCAGTAACTCTGTAGATTGAGTTTTAAATCTAATACAGCCTGCACATTGTGTTAATTAAATGTTTTTTAAAGGTAGTTCTATTACGCCCATTTAGCTTTGCTTAACCTATGTTGTGTGAGATGTAAAGCTACATAACATAAAAACAAATATGCCCACAAATTTTGTGTCAGGTCATTATACATGGAGAAATCAGATATATGCAAAAAGGAAACAAGATTATCATTTAAACATTAAAAAACTGAACTAAAGCATAAAAAAAAATTGCTCCTGTCTCTATTTTACAGATGTAAACTATGTATTTTAAGCATGTCCAGTATATCAACTATTTTTGATTTTGATTTTTCTATACTGTATTAATCCCACAAGGGAAATTATTGCCTCTGCACTTAACCCATCCAAAATGAGCACACACACGTAATCAGTGAGCACACACACACTCGGAGCAGTGGCCTGCCACACACATTGGGCCACTCGGAGAGCAGTTGGGGGTTAGGTGCCTTGCTCAAGGGCACTTCACCCATGAAGGTGGAGGTCACTCCCCCAACGCCACACATTTTTCCTGCTGGTTTGGGAATCGAGCCAGAGACCTTTTGGTCCCAAATCCGCTTCTCTAACCATTAGGCTAAGATGCCCCCGTATATGGTGACGTTTATAAATTTTACATTAGGATGCATACATTTTTCACTATTATAAACTAATAAGAAACTGTATTACAGTCAGAGATACAAATTTCTTTTATATATGTGTGGGGGTCCATGATGAATATTTTAGTATACAAATCAATTTCTTTCCATTGCTGGCCACCAAAATTCTTAGTTTGACATTAAAATAGAACAGTTATATTGATTTGTCCAGATGACCACTGGTTTGTTTACTTTCCATGAGCTGGATACTTTCTCTCATTGACAGTCAAGCTTCAGTTGGACTCAATTTGAGCAGTAGCAGACAGCACACCAGCAAGAAGCAACCTGCAACTGTTGTTTGCTAGTGCAAATCTACAGACTGAGTGACATCTTACTGTTAAAACGAGAGTGCACAAGGATTTTAATAGAGAGCATAGTGTAGGCAGTGCTGTTTTGGGGCCCATAATAAAAAGGGGGAGGAAAAATAGAGAAAAAAAAAAACCCCACACAATTTGTTACTTATAGACAGAGTTAGGTTTCAGAGTTTTACTATTCTCTAAATCAGTTGTACTATTGTCTAATCAAACATACTGCACCATTCCTATTGTTACATTTACATTTATTGCATTTAGAAAATGGCCCTTTACCAGAGCAACTTTTAGTGCACAATAAAAAATAAACAAAAAGTAAAAAATACCTGCTTTCAAAAATACTGTCTCACTACATGACTTGCATGAGCTTTGTTGGCTTGAGCATAAACTCACACTATTCCTTAAGTAAAATATGTATATGTGCAAGTATTGCAGTGATGTATTATTTGTTCTTTTTTCTAATATATGATTTCATAATGCATATAAAAGTGGCAAAGCAAGACATAAGTTGTGTCTCTTTACCATTTAAACGTTCAATACATTACACACAACTGTTTGTGTATCTAATTTAAACCACCTCTTTTTGTAATGTATGACCCGGTTGAACCCCTTAATGTTAACTGATACTAAAGAAAACGTCTCTTTTTTTTTTTTCCAAGGATACACATACCTCTAATCTTAAAACTTGAAGATGCAATCAGGTTTTGTTTTAAAACACATCTTAAATGTCGAATCTGAGCTGAAAGTGAAACAATTTGTATGAGTTGATCTCCTGAGTCTTAAGGGATAAGAAGTGAAGATGAGACAGTGGAAGTAGCCCAGACAAATTTCTTAGTGAAAAAACTGCTAATTAGGTAAAGGAAGGTGTGGAATGTTAACAGTCAACTAATGTACATCAATGATCTGATCTGAGTTTAAGTGCATCTGACATCTGAGCTACTTTTGAGAATTTACCATTTAATTTTTAGAATTTAAGGTGGACTGAATTGAACAGGATTATTCCAAACCTTAATAACTCCAAAAATCCGGGTAAATAAATAATACATTATGGGCCAGATCTACTAAGATCTCAATTTGTGTGCGCAATCTAGAATTTTGCGTGTGGGGTGGAACTACGGTTTGCGGGTGATTTACTAAGAGTGATTGTGCAAATCACAGCAAGTGCAAATGTGTTGGAGAAACACCCATTTAAGTGAGGATTTTGCACGTTTCATATTTTGCACCATGGTGAGTTTGGAGTGCAAAATGAAATTCGACCTTACAGAATTAGAGGTGTTGGTCGATGAAGCCAATAAACCCTTAAATGAGCTACAGCAAAGAAATCTGACGATCACACAAAGGAACGCTATATGGGAGAAAATGTGTGAAAAAGTTAATGCTGTTGGTAAAACAATGCAAACATTGGATGAAGAGTGAAAAGAAGACATCAAGACATCAGAAGAAAAGAAAAGAAAAATTGGCGTATAATAAAACGTCAGCAAATAAAACGGGTGGGGGTGCAGTGGATGAGATGCCTCTGACCAGCATTGAGGAGCCGGTGCAGTTGGCGATCTGCGAAGCCTTTAACCTTCAACAAGCAGTAGGTCTTTTAAGGGAAAGAGGGAAATAAAACACACAATTGTCACGTTTAAGTTTTCCTACACTGCTGTGAATATTTATTTTGTGTAAAAAAAAAAAAAAAGGCGAGTCGACAAAGAGTATTTATTTACTTATTTAGCCACATGCATGTTAGAGCAATAGTCTAACTTATTTTGTGACTTAAGCAATGTGTGTGTGATATGATTTTGCGGGACTTAACCAAATTCGAGGATAATGAGACTGAGCATTTCATTTGATAATATGTTTATATGAATTTAGAAAGTGATTTCAATCATCTTTTTCAATAAATGTTGATTTGCTTAACTTTGCAATGCTCTGTGGTCAGAGGGAATGGTCTGGCACTCATATTCTAATCTACAACATATGTTTAATCAAGGTGTTTTTCTGAATTACATATTATTGAATAAAAATAGAAAAATACATGCATACCCCAAACAGCTCACAAGAAGTGACTTTGAATCAGACTGCTGCATGTCTGCATCCCTGCAGCATTGGGTTGGCAGAGGTATTGCGTGACTCTGAGTTCCTGCAACAGCTCCAAAATGGCAAGGCTGGATAGGCCATATGTTTTAATGACTGTTTCCTCATTTATTCCAAAAAAAGTTCACACGATGGTGAAAAAATGCGTTCTCTGCGTCTTCTTTCATCGTTTCGATGTCTCCTTCTTGCCACAATAACCGCAGCCTTGTGTGTGCAATTACGCATTCAAACTGCTTGCACCTCCCTTTGAGACGTGTTAAATATAGACGCAGTTTGTATTGGCAAAATGGTTTTCAGGTTTGATAAATCGCTTTGCTTGTGCTAAAATAATATATTTACATTTTCTCCTCCCAGCACACGCAAAACTGTGTGTAGACACCCCATGTTGCATATTCATTGTGGCAAACGTACTAACTGGATGCAGACGCACTATTTTGCACCTTTGACAGACATAATCCTTAGTGCACACTGTTAGTAAATCAGTTTGTACATTTTTTTTGCTTGTGCAATGACACCTGACCTTCATGGCCATAACTACTGCCACAATGGTACAGAATGGTACAGAATGCCTTTATATGTTGTCCCATTACATTTATTTTCACAGAAAGTAATAGGCCCAATCCTGCTCCAGTTCCATGTCACAAAGTGAGCTCCATGAAGACAAGGTTTGCCAAACTTGAGTGGTGGACAAATTCGAATGCTGGTGTGGATAAATGAGCAAACATCCGCATAGCCACATCCCACACTCTAGTGGAAAACCTTCCCAGAAGAGTATTTAAGAGCCATATATGAATGAAATGTACAAAAAGCACAGCTTGGATCTAATTACAATTTGAAGGAAAATGTGTTCTGTTGGTGGAAAGTTGAGGGAAGAAAAGCTATATCTCTCAACTTAAAAAGCAAAATATTACTATATACTACTGAACCCACAATATGTGCTGTTTAATTATGTTTATTAAATACATCTGTTCAGTAGTGATCCATGAAATTAAATATGCACTTAAAAGGTGTCTATAAAATAACTAACTTACACAACAATTAATATATTATTATATGGCATTCGCTAAATTCAGTAGTCAAGAAAATTTCAGGATGAACTCACTCAAAAGCCTATGAGATAATATCATCTGAGATATTCTGTTAAAACCTGAACCTTGTGTTTAAAGTATTTGTTAATTCAAAATCATTTAAAAGGAATATGCAAAGTTCTGACACACCTTCCAATTGAAAGTATCCAGTAGCAAAACTACTGTTCAAGTGGAAATAGACTATAGAATTATGTGATGTCATAGAATCTCAAACTAATTGGACACCAATAATAGAAAAGTACAAGCTGCTGCATTGCCAGGGCTATGCATTTTAGCGTCATTACAGTGTGCCTTTGTATTTAAGAAAAATTACTCTCAAACTAGAACAAGACTCAAATGATTATTCATAAAAAATAAACAACAACAAAAAAAATAATCAAAAAAAAAAAACTAAAAACAAACAAAAAAAAACATTAAAAGCAATCTACATGAATGTTGAACTGCTTCAGATAAGCAGAAATAAATGTGCACTCATGAGCAAACAAAAATGCTGATGAGGAGAACTAATTATGCCGGCACAATTCAATACAGAATTATTAATTACATACGCATGACCTGGAAGCAAAGCTCATACACATACAGAGGGCTTGGGGAGAGTAAGAGGTAAAGCTGAAATGATGCGTGGCTAACTATGGTTAAATAAGTGAACAACAAAAGCAGAAAGGAAAACACAACATTGTGCTGTGATAAACGCAGCATCATACTCCATCACAAACACCATCATAACCTTTTTACCCAAGGAGTGTGTCAAAGGGCTTTGAAACTAGTACGAAAATCCATAACTTCATCATTCTATATATAAAGAAAACCCAAAATAAATTTAAACCTGTGCAACAAATCATGCTTTTGCCTCTATTAAAATATCCATGTTGTATACACATTCTGCCCAAGAAAAGGGAAAGTTCAAAGAGACCACTGAAAACCCAATACTGCCACGATAGTCATGTCTATAATGTGTGCATGTAAACCTTAAACTTAACTGAACAGTCAAGGAAAATGGGCACACAAAAGGCAGGGTAAAATTGTAATGGTTAGCCAACTGAATACATTCAGCTCCAAAACTGCAGGTCTTGTTGGGTGCGCCTGGAATGAAGTGGTTAGGACTTATGAAAATAGTCCAGAGGGTTCCAGAAGCTCCAACCAGCAAGGCCATTTCATAATATGGTCCATTTCAGAAAGTCAAAATATCATGTTATAATCCAAGTTGACTCCTGTGACCTTGGAACAGGGTCAAGGTTACCCATATACGATCCTATCCAAGACCTTCCTGAGGGAAGCCTATGCAACAAATTTGATCCTATGTTATTTTCTTTCAGTGTCTTAGCACTAACAAACTGTCACAAGCTGAATATAGAAAAAAAAATCATCAACTTGACGGCTGTGGCCTTTAAACAAGATCAAGGGCACCCATATACAATCCCAGCCAAGACCTACATAAGGGGATCCCATTTACCAAATATGGTCATCCTATGTGATTTTCTTTCAGTATTATTGGAAAAAACAATCCATGAAAAGCCCAATATAGAAATGTTCACTAACTTGACTTTTATGACCTTAAAGCAAGGTCAAGAGCTCCCTTATAAAATGGCAACAAAATGTTCCTGAGTGGAACCCATCAACCAAACTTGGTGTTTCTATATAATTTCCAAGTTATTACACTAAACATTTGGGAGGACAGACGGACACCATTTCTATAGCTTCCACTCTGCTCACCTTCTGTGATGACAGGATCTAAAAAGTGGCTCAAGAAAGGGCAAACAGTGAACTGGAAACAGGGTTATGGACACCCAGAAATCACTGATACACATGGGGAGTGAAGGTCAGCCCATTTTCTCCAAACCCACAGAAGACACACATAAAATACTCATAGGTTAATGCTGACTTTGATAGAAAGGCGTCAGGCTACATAGTGAAGATCCCCATGGACAGTGGTGGATCAAGTGGTTAAGTTAAGGCTCTGGGTTACTGATCCAGAGTTCAGGGGTTTAGGTCTCAATACCACCATGCTGTCACTGTTGGGTCATTGAGCAAGGCCATTAATCCTCAATTGGTCAGTTGTTTTAAAAATAATAATAATAATAATTAAGTCGCACTGGATAAGGGCATCTGCCAAATGCTGTAAATGTACGATTGTTCAGAGAGCCCATGTTAACCACTGAAAACTGCTGAAATTGTCCACAACGGGCACATAAATATCAGAACTTGACCATGGACCAATAGAAAAATAGGTGGCCTCACTTAATTAATTACCTTCATGCAACATATGAATGAGTGTGGGACTGAAGGGGAAGTATGGGTAGGGTAAAACTTTTATACATGAGTAATGCATTTTTTGTTCATTTTCATAGAGGTTGCCATTATTTCTGGAGTTGCTCTCGGTAAATATACATTGTTTCCCCAGCAGCATGTATAAAGTATTCCTTAGTTAGTCAACATTCAAAACAACCCATAAGAGAGCACTGTTTTAAGACAGTGTTTCATGACCAAAGCCTTCAGACCACAGAACACAGCAGAAGCAAAATCTCACCTGGAGTAGTTGAAGAGTCGGCTGTCCCAGAGAGGATGATCTCCTCGTTTTCCAGTGTGGAAAAAGCATGAATCTGAACCATCGAAGCGGTTCAGGCCATCCTCAGTGTTCTTGGAGGCATGGCTGTGGACTACATCTAAAAGTACCATTATGCCCATTGAGTGAGCCACGTCGATGAGCTCCTTCAGCTCGTCCGGAGTGCCGTATCGACTAGAGGAAAAGAGAGTTCAGATTAATACTAGAGTACTCATCAGGCAAAGCCATGATAAGGCCATAAGGTAATAATGTGTTATAATGTGGAGGCCACAATAAATAGAGAGTAATTAAATGATAAGCATGTAACTATAACCATAAATATAAATCCTCAAATATAGGAGTCAATTTAACTGCTAAAACATGCTGGCAATGCAAAGACACCTATATGTGTCTACATGTTTAATACATAATACATGATATTGGATTTCGGATTTCCCATCTCAGATTGTATATTTAAAACCCAAAACAAATCAACCAGCGATAAAAACAACAGTAAACCATTTACAATGACAGAGTGGAGGTCACATTTTTTATTCAAGTGCGATGCTCTTTGCAGAGGGAAGTGCAAGATGGAGTGTACTTGACACTTCCTTATGCATCCCACTTGTGTAATTGCTCCTTGAAGGCTTAACCGTCCTCTGGGCTATCATCGCATCGCTCCCCTCCTCCCCCCACCACCGGCAAAAAGCCACGCACAGTGACATTGCCCTCGCTTCCCACCATCCAGCCGCCACACTTTTTAAATGGCCATGAGAGATCAATCATGGGTGAAATTACTCTGTATATATTACACTCTGGCTTTAAGCTCTCTCCTCTAGCTGAGATGACTGGAGAATTCGTGAGTGTAAATGAAGCATCCCTCCTTGATCTTTCTTTATCTAAGACATGCGCCACTCTCCAGGATTAACGCCAAATGTATTTACAGAGAGATTAACGGATCCTGTCAAAGTCTCCCAGGACCGCTTAAAGGCACAGTCATGGGACCTTAGACACAATTCATAGAAGAAATATACTCATGATTATTGATTATGAATATGTGAAAAGCTTAAAGGAAGTGAAAAGTGATGAGTCTCAATGGGAAAAGAATATGGTAATTGGTATCTGTGTGTTACTGGATGCCATTAGCAGAACATGACAAATTATGCAGAGCTACTCTTGGCAGTAACAACAACAAAAGTGATTCTACACAAAGCTTCTGTTGTTTTAGCACTTCTAGCTCTTAGACAAAGGAGCTAAAGAAAAGCCTAAATACTCAGAACTCTCGAGTGTCTGAAATTCATTACTGGCCAGATTTATTAGTGAATGTCAGCCTAAATAACCTTCCAGCATGTTTCCCTCAAAAAATTAGGTAGAGGAAAAAGGTAATCATACTAAATACTACTCTGCCACCAGAGTGTACTGAAATACCTTCTGTAGTGGAGATGTGCATACACATTTATGTGTGTGTGTGGGTGAAAAATGTCTATCAGTAGCTTTACATAGTAAATGATCAGTACTGTCAGGCCAAGTATTCACGGAGCACCATGGTCATCAAATTTGGCTTGACTGTTTGTCCCATGGTGGGTTTCCTCCCACAGTCCTACGACATGCACATTAGGATAATCAGCATTTCCAAAATGCCGGTAGATGTAAGTATGAGTGGTTGTGTGTGTTGGCCCTGCGATGGTCTGGCAAGCTATTCAGGGTGTACCCCGCCTTCTCCCAGTGTTGGCGAGAAAGGGTACCAGGGAAGCTGGAGCCTAACAAGAATAAAAGGTTTGGCAAATGAGTGAGCGAATGTCCATCTAGTATCCACACATGCCCACCACAGAAACCCAATAAGGCTGCCACGTCGCTGAGTTTATGCTAAGTGGTTATATATCGATGACTTGCAAGTCAACAGTCAACAATAAAACACAGATTTATTATTAAAAACAAAACAAAAAAATATATATTTAAAAAAAAATTACATTTAAAAAAATATATATATATTTAAAAAAAAAAACAAAAAAAAAAAAAAACAAGTTAAAAACCAAAAACAGAGGGTCAAAAACCACCACCCAGACTTATGTAAAATAAAATAAAAACACAATCTAACACAGGTACACAGACAGACTTGCAGGTAAATATATGTTTGTGGAGCAAACACCAAAATCAAAACCTTGACACTACATGAATTGGTTAAACCAATACTTCAGCAAACATGACAGTTGATATAAATGAAAGTGGAAATCAGCTACTAAAACGAAAGGAAAAGCGCTGAAAAGCAAACCTCAGCTCGGACACCTATCAATTAAGACATCTGTAGGGAACTTTTAATCTATATACAGTAGCTTGCACAAATCTTTACCCCAATGGCATTTTTTTGCCAGTATTTTTGCCATAAAACCTGTAATCTAAATTGATGATTTTTTTTATGAAGTGGACCTACACAAAATAATCCAAATTGGTAAAGTTGGGGGGTTGCCCAGCATTTAAAAAAGTAAAAAAAAAACGAAAAATTGTGTGTGCATATTTATGCACCCCCTTAATAAGATCTGATGCTACCAATTACCTTTAGAAGACACATAATTAGTTAAATAAGGCCACCTGTGTGAAGTTTCAGTGTCACATGATCTCAGTATACATACATTTGTTCTAAAAGGCCCCAGAGCAAAGTAATGACTTTTGGAGTGGGGTGTGGAGGGGATAGTTATTCATGCTCAAGTTTTCGTTTTTTTCATGTCTTGTTTGCTTCACTATAACTATTTTAAATCTTCAAGGTTGTTGGTATGTTGTATCAACTGATACAACATATGAGATTGAGTAAGATGTAGGCCCTGCGATGGTCTAGTGCAGTCTTCATGGTGTACCCCCCTTTTGCTCGGGGTCAGCGGCCCTAATAGGATTAAGCAGTTTGGCAACTTGGGGGCAGTCATAGCCTAATGGTTAGAGAAGTTGGTTTGAGAATTAAAGGTCGCTGGTTCGATTCCCGAACCAGCAGGAAAAATGTGTGGTGGCAGGGGAGCTGTACCCTCCCTTCCTCCACATTCAATGCTGAAGTGTCCTTAAGCAAGGCACCTAACCTCCAATTGCTCTCCGGACACCCCAATGTGTGGCAGCCCACTGCTCCAAGTGTGTGTGTGGGCGTGCTCACTGTTTGTGCGTGCTCACTTTGGATAGGTTAAATGCAGAGCCAGTAATTTCCGTTGCAGGATTAATACAGTATATATACTGTATATATAAATATAAAATGTGCAAGGGAATAGACTGATTGTAAGTGTATGTAGGTGGTCAGATGACTTCATTTTATTGCCACGTAACCTTGCTGAGCCTTGACCTGACCAACCCTAGCAAACCCATATTATTACACTGCTTCCATAGACTTGTGCAAAGGCCACTATGCATAATGGATTCCCTTCTCAGCCTGACTCTCTCTTATATGGTAAATTGGAACTAATCAAATCACATGACCTTTTTCAATTGCTCCAAAGTCCGATCTATACGCTCCCTAGCAAACTGAAGCCTTATACCCACTATTATTCGCACTCACAAATGATTTTCTTATGGCCACACAGTGGTTTAATCTCAATCCTGTGAATTGTCCTTGCACTATGGCAATGGAAATGCACTTACTTTCACTATTAAACATAACTGGCAGTTCTACTGTGAACTATTTTTTATGATTGATCTTCACATATCATTTAAATGATCTTTGATCATGGTCAATCAAGACTTTCTGATGATATTTCCTTTGCGAAGTTCACGGTTCAGCACTATCCTTGCAGGTTTTAGTAATGTGTTGAGAAGTTCTTAACCTAGTTCCCGTAGTTTCAGCGATCTCCTTAGACACTTCCTTTGCCTGATGCAGGCCAATAATTTGCATGGAGTTTAAACGGATAATGCCCTACAAAATGTAATGTGAAACTAAATAACAAGACCACACTACACTGGGGGAAAAATCTGAAACAATAAATTGTATAATAAATTTGCCATGCCAGATTTTAAATCTGCTTAAAAAAACTTTCACAGTCTTTCTAAAGAGTGCTTCTGAAAAAGTGTTTCCAGCTAAAGACATTATCAGGCTGAGTTTGTAATGATTGTGCTTGACCAATCAATTGTCTGCATCATTTTGATGCCGCCCCAAAAGGTATGTAGCATTGCGTCTGGGGAAGAAAGGAAACAAAAGTGCAGGAGTGCTTCGATATTTGTTACACCATCTGTTAAAAATGCTACAATTAATATTGTTTACCTGGATGCTGCGAAGAAACTTGTGACTTGGTAACCAAAGCTAGCATAATACGCATGTTCCATAATAGCCATCAGCTGAATACAGTTATAGCCTGCAAAAAAAGAAAATTAAAGATAAATATGTGTTTGAGAAACTTAACATTAAAAAAATAAAATGGATCAAATTGGAGCAATTTAATTATATTACAAATGATACAAATGTTAATCTGAAAGTAATTTGCTGTAAAGAAGAATAGTAGAATGCACCTTGTTCTTTTTGCCAAAAAACACCTTCCACTGAATAATCTCGTTCTCCTGACAAGCAACACCCTGACAGACAAACTTCCTCTACATCTCGTGATGCAAAAGACAGGCTGTGGCCACTGAGACACAGTGAAGGGATGACTTATGGGGTTATGTGGAGCCCTCTTGACCTGGTTTAGTACAGAAACATGACTACAGTCTCTAGTCACATTGCTTTCTCACTGACAGGTCTTTGAAACCGGATGGTAAAAGACTCAGGAGGCAGATTCGAAGGGTCTAGCAATGTTTTTTTTTTTCTTTTTCAACACAGAGTAGTTTATTTATTTATTTATTTTACTTAGTTTCTTTGTGCTGCTTTTCAAAAGTTTTTATTTTTTATTTTTTGAAATGATGACAGTGCTGCAGCCTCTGAGGAAGCCTCACTTGGCTCATGGATATACATATCCAAACTCTCTCTCATTCCCTCTCTCATTCTCTTTCTTAAACACATTTCTATACTAGTGGGAAGCACAGGGATCTTTCATAGCTTTCTGAGACAGGCAAAATGTCTCAAAAAAACCTCTGGAGACCATTGGTAGAGTATTCACAACTAGCAAGTAAAATCAGGTCTTAAAGTTATATAATTAACACAGACTAAATATTCACTACACAAAGACAAACTGTTCATTATTAGAATAAATATTAATATATTTGTGTCAGGTGTGGTTTCAAAATGCAGTGAGGCAGCAAACTGTCTTTGAAGTGGCTCAGTCACATGAAATGCCTCAAATCACATAGAATAAACTCAAATAATCGCCTCCTAGAGATATAAAATACAACAGCCCCAAATTCAAGTAACCATGTCCTTTGCATGGCAAATAACCTGAATATATAAACTGAAACAGAATGGGCCTTATTTATCATTCTTTTAGTAAAGGTGCTGTCAAACAAACATATATCCCGCCTAATTCTTCATACTCATGCTGATCGTCTACACACTCATATGGTAAATATCAATCTGGAACGTACCAATGATGTCCATGGCACAGCTGATTTGCATTTAGTGAAGTTTAGCTCATAAAACAGGCAAAGGTCACAAAGCTAAAATGATGAAAAAAGCGTGCCTCTGCCTCCTAACTGCGACGTGTGCTAAATCTTCCAATAATGCAGCTCAGCCACTGCACAGTACCACTGACTAGACACACACTCACTCTTCTTCATTTAAAAAGGAACAATCACTTATTAACACCTTTTATTGGTCTTAATGTTTGTATTTATTTTGTATTTCATTTTTTCCAACAATTATAATAAAATTACAAAATTAACATTAATATTTAACCAAAAAAAAAAAACACTTTCAATAATCTATTTAAGAGTAAAATGTGATTCAACAAATCCTATAAATAAAATGTAAATCATGCTAGTTCTACACTTCGATGCAATGACATCACTTTAACTTGCCTAAAACGTTGGTGATCGAGCTCATTTTCCTGAAATAGCAGGAGCTTCATTAATTTTCTCAATGCTCTTGTGAACAGTGAATAAACAAATCTGGTCCAGGAATCATGCTCAACTTGATAATTGAATCCCAATGATGGCAACTTTTATATCCAGCAATTATTATAATAATGAGTATGTATTTCCTTTTTTGACTGCATTTATGACTAACTCACCTTACCTCACCCCCCCCACCACAAGATAGATAGTAACCAATAGCAACCCATAATATCACACCATGATGACATGTCTGTTCTTTCTCTTTCTCCATCACTTATGATCATGAGTAGAAACAAGCTTGTTTCACAAGACTATATCAAATGACATTTATAGCTGGTGGCATTTAGTTGCTATGCTATTTGATACTTGCCATACTGCACATGACATTGCACTACGGCAAACTTAGTGACTAGTAAACAAAACTCTGCTTTCTTTTCTCTCTCTCTCTTTTTTTTTTTTTTAATACAAAGCAGGTAAATCCAGGGAGGAAAATATTTCCAGTTTATGCAACCCAGTCATTATGTTTTTACTAACCAGCTTTAATAGGCAATGCAATCATTTTCTGTGTAAAACGTTATAGATAACTACATCAGGCACAGTGTTGAGCTTTTTGTACACCCGAGCCAAGTGGCTTATCAAAGCTGGAGCTTATCCCAGTTTCTGTAGCATGAAGCGACTAGGAGCTCAGCTCCTCCTGGATGGGATACTAGTCCATCGCAGGTTATCGTATTTACTGGTACCCATTTATACTGCTGGGTAGACAGAGGCTCACTTGTGATTGACACCTTGCCTTATCACGGGTGCCGTCTGATGGGATTGAATCAATGAATAATGTTTATTTCAAATATGTACTAAACAGCAGACAAGTTAAAACTGTGTCTGATGTGTGGAGCCGGTCTTTAGGATGTCGAGTTTATGATTGAGATGTTGTGAGTTTGACGCTGTTCGGGTTTTTTTGTTGATTTATTTTGCAACTGTTTATTTTTATAAGTACTTACTTGGCAAAATAAATCAACCAAAAACACCCAACAACATCAAACTCACAACATCTCAATCATAAACCCGACACCCTAACAACCAGCTCTAAACATTAGAGAGCATGTGGATAACCTGAAAAAATTTAAATTATTAAAAAAAAGGTCTCAAAACACATACTTTATATGTTCAACTGCAAGAGAACCATTAAAAAAATCCACAAACACAAACAAATCTACACATAACAAGCATAACTACACAGAAGAGACACTAATGACCACTTTCCATGCCAGCAGGAGCCTGTAAGTGCCTTTTTGACCTCCAGAAGGGCCTGAGGAAGAAGAGGCTCATAGAAACCTGACTGAAAAGTCGTAGCATGATTATGATGCACACAACAGCAGCTCATCCTCCGCACATCAGGGTTGTTGGGTTAAACACCCCTGCCACTCAGGACCCATGTGAAGAACGAGGGACCCAGGCAGAGAGAATATAACCTCCTTTGCATACAGATAAACTAGCATAGAAAGACAGACATAACTTTCTCTGGAAGACACAGAGTACACGGCAACACCAAACAAAGATGCTGCGCTCACAGAGGCAACAGCAGTTGCTCTTATATCATTAGCAAGAAGTTCTAATGAGCTTGTTAGTATGATGCACAAGCTCACACACCCAGTGTACAGATTTTGTGGAAAAGAGTTTACAAAGAAATGTCTTACCAAGGTCTTTTATACGAGGCAGCACGTTGTGTGTGAAGTTGCTATAAGATGCCACTTTGCCCTCTGGGGATGCGATGCCAACATGCGACTCGTATATCCGTAAACTGGAGGGCTTCCGTGGCCGAGGATGTTTATGCTAAAGAACAGGAAAGGGTACACGTTCCTCATGTGGCTCAGTTTCCCAATAAATAACACATATGCAAAACTAAGGATATTGAACTAGATTCAGAAAACATCAAATTGACATTAAAATGGGTATGGTCCAAAACTACCAGATCTAAATTCTATTAAAGAACCAGAATGTGGGAAAATGTATAGTGATATATAGGGAAAATGTATATATAATGCACAGGCTATGAACAATAAATAAAAGTGATAATTACTACAGACATAGTTTTCATGACCATATGCAATGTTTTATTTGCCTCATTCATTCATTCATTTACCGAAACACTTCATCCTACTAGAGTGGCAAGGAGGCTGAAGCCTCTCTCAGCTGACTCTGGGTGAAGGCGGGGTACACTCTGAACACCTCATCAGCCCATTGCAGGGCAATACACACACACACACACACACACACACACACACACACACAAAATCATTCGCTTTCACACTTAGTGGCAATTTGGTTCAGTCAATTAGCTTATTTTGTATGTCTTTGGACTGTGGGTGGAAACCAGAGTACCCAGAGAAAACCCACACAAACAAGGGGACAGCATGCCATCTCGACACAGAAATGCCATCACTGCACCCGGAATTCGAACCCAGGGTCTTCTTGCTCTATTTATCACGTTTAACTGAATTCAAATTAAATTAATAAACATTTGCATTTATGAAAAGTACACGGTTTGTAAATTGTTAATTTGCTAAGAAACACACATTTATGAATTTATATTAAAACACATAAATAAATAAACTAGAGTGGCACCCAGAGTGTAAGGTACCTCTGCCATGCGCAAATGGATTATTATAACTTGCCATAGTTACAATGAAATGTATCCCTCTAGTGGGCATTTGATTAACATTTCGACAAACCTTAATGAAATAGGCATTTTTTGGGAATTTTGAGATTTTTCTCAATATGATCCCATGGACAATGCACCTCCAAAATCTAATGTTTTTTACTTGTACCACATCCAACTCTAAGAAAAAAAAATATTATCCAAATCTGTGCAGAACTTTTTGGATGACCTTGCACAAAGTCAAACATACAAGCAAGCTAACAGACAAACTAAGAAACAAACACAGGTAAAAACATAACCTCCTAGCAGAGGTGAAAACAGCCCTTGGGGGGGATTACACAACAGTGTGACATTATTTAGTGCTAGTTACCCTTAAGAAGCATTGATTTTAAGAAAATCCAATTCCTGCAGTGAATCTAAGAAAACACATTTAATCATTACCTCTGCTGGGAGGTTTTCACCAGTGTTGATTTGTTTGCTTGTTTGTGTTCAAGATAACCCAAAGTCATGCATGGATATGGATGAAATTTTTTATAGTAGGGTGTGGTACAAGTGACAAACTATTCAATTTTGGTGGTGATCCGTACATGGAATCATGTTTAAAATAATGTCTATTTTAATATGTGGCAAAACGTGCATCAAATGCCCACTATGTGGAGACATTTCATTAAACTATTCCAAGTTATAATAATCCAGTTACACTTTGTGGTGGTACCTTGCACACTATGAGTGTCCCTCTGGTTTAAAATTGCATGAACCCCATCTTAGACCCAATTCAATGTAAATTTTAAGAGTTCTTTGTCAAAAAACGGCTGCATTATTATCCAAAATGAGTAACAAGTTTGATCACCAAAATGTGGTGTGTCCTCACCAATGGCTAGAGGGAATTAAGGACATTAGATTTATTTCATTTCATAATTTACACTTAGTCCATAATATCTCAATTTCAAAAGTTAACTAAATGATGGATAATGATGCATGAGTCATGGGGTGGGACACGTAAATCAAAACTACAGCAAAATAAATCTGCTATCTAAGTGCTGTAGAAAGGTTTTAATTATGTTGAATGTTTAAGTTGATGTGAAGGACATAGGTTAAAAATTTATACGTACAGTTATTAAAAACTTTGAGAGAGAAATTTCTGTATATCTGTACTTGTAGGGGGGTCGGGAGTATACCCTGTGGCTTTATTAATGACAGTACTCGGGCACTTGAGAAAATGATAAGGTTCACTGCACATGTGTAAGTCACTTTGCAAAAGTAAACCAAATGCAGTTTGAACTAAACACAATGTGTATCTGCACAATTTGAGGAGTGGTTTGGAAAGGCTATATAAAGGCTCAAAAATGCCCACTATTGTAAGTGTAGTGCACGTCATAATTCCACGTCTATCAGAAGAAGAATGTCTCCGGGCAATGGGTATGGTGGAGCCCGGGTTGAGCTACAGTGAGGTAGCGAGGCATATGGGCTGTACACAACCCACCATCAGAATCCTGATTGACTGCCACAACATGACAAGGTCAGGTGGTGACAGGCCACGTCCAGGGCAAGAGAGAGTGAAGACTCCCAGACAGAATCACTACATCTGATTGCAGCACTTGCGGGACTTGTTTCGCCATGATGTATCACCACAAATCACCGCCTGTACAGACCATACCCGATACTGCAAATCACCGCCTGGAGGCCATACCCGATACTGACTGTGGTGACTTTCATTTTGGCAGGTGCCATTTTGTTTTGTTGTTTTTGATGAGCATAATTTATTCTTGGCACTTTTGCTTGTTGTTTTTTTTTTTAAGCCAACATGCTAAACAAATTATCCATATTACAAAAATACAGTTTTGGGTACCAGAATAAAAATTATGTTAAAAAATTAAGGTCTCAAAGTTTTTATTGACTGTCAGTATACTTTAAAAGTATTTGCCATACAGATTTGTAAATGAATCATCAGTGAGGTTTAATTAGCTGTGGAACTAAACTTAATCCTAATTAAGGTTGCGGGGAGGCTGGCACCTATCTCAGCTGACTCTGGGTGAGGGCGGGGTACACCCTGAACAGCTCGCCAGGCCATCGCAGGGCCAACACTCACACA
>JAQMYF010000013.1:12143852-12155553 GCA_030014195.1 Neosilurus mollespiculum | reverse complement strand
ACACACACACACACACACACACACACACACACACACACACAAACACACACACAAACACACACACAAACACACACACAAACACACACACAAACACACACACAAACACACACACTCTAGCCTTAATGATAACATTAATTTCTTTAACAATGTGTTTATCTGTAATTCAGCTTGGGGAAAAGGTGACCTCTTATCCTTAGATAATAACCAGGCATGTGCTAACATGGCCTTAACAGTGCCTTCTGTTATCAATAGCACTGACTTCCATCTGTTATCTATACTGCTTATCCACCAGGGTCACAGGGGAAGCTGCAGTCATTCCCGGCTGATTTCAGGCGAGAGGAGGGGTACCCCATCGGCAGGTTGTCAGCTCCAACCATCCAAAATAAAAGAATTTTAAAAAATAAAAATAAAAAAACTAACAACAGAGAATAATATGAAACAAATGTTTTTTTCTATTGTTACAGAAATAGAAATAAATTGTCACATCATAGCTGTCTGTACATTTCAAGCTAGCTGACAATGTTATCAGCAGATGCAACATTATGATGTTTAAGTTGCTTATGTAGCATTGGCTTGCTTTGCTGATACTCAGGGACACTGAGCTTGAACTTGACACTTGAGCAGCAACTGATTAAAAGTTTTTACATATTATTACGGTGAGAACAAAGAGTATTTTATATGGTAGACTCCATGTAATAGAATGTTTAGTGAGAAAATGAGATTCAACACTCAATAAAACAGAAGTGTAAAGTGCTTGTTAGCGGCCGAGATAAAATTAGCAAGCCAGGTAATATAGCCGGCAGTCACTAAACTGAAGAACTAAAAATTATTGTAAATAAAAATTATAAGACAAAACAAATTGAAATAAAGCTTCCCCATTAAGATCCAGGACCCTGAAAAAAGTAACACTGGACCTATTCTCCAAGAAGTTCAGTGGCCAACCTGAGGATGACGTGAGTGCCAGGGTCTGAATCTGCTTCTTATCGCTTGCTGCCTGACCCGAGCTGACAGTTGCAACCCACAAAGCAGACAACAGACTCAGACCTGCTGATCACCATCCAGTCACCTCATGTCCTCCAACATACATCTTCCGCCATGACTCATCACACTGTACACTGAAAATAGTGTTTGGAGCGACTATCATCTAGATCTTATTTCTAGATAAAATTTTAAACTGATGCCAGTACATAAAACTTAAAGAAAGGATAAACTCACTGCTAACAGTATCTGATGGCTTTAAATAGATTAAACTGGACTGTTCCAAATTCAGGAACTTAACATACAGAAGGTGCTTTTTGAAACTGTCAATCAGTTGTGATTTTGGACAAATTAGAATGCTAGCATGAGGTTTTTACTTAAATTCTTTTGACGATTAACATTTCTATTAGAAAAAATAAGAATTTTCATTACTCAAAAGTAAATCAGAATAAAGATTTCATATATACATAATTCTATTTACTGCTCCTATCATCTAGAGGGATAATAATGAAAACAAAACAAAAAATTAACAGGTTTGAAGGGGAGTACTAATTCTGTTTGATTAATAGCAAAATTGCCTTAAAATATTAGGAGATGAGGAATTGTTGCCTTCAGCCAGAGCAATGTAAAAAAAATCAGTGCCCAACAACAAATATTTACAAACTTAAAAAGAACCTGTGAGATTTGGCTGAAAGACTAGACTTGGGTTCTCTTCACCTCTAATTCAACTTTTATTTACATTTATCATTTTAGGTGGATGATCAACGTTAAACTATATATATATATTTATTTATTTATTTATATGTCCCACTGGGCAGCAACTTAAAAACACTTTATTCTGAAGTGTTGTTAACGCAGCGTGTTGGGATGAATGTCCGCGTGTGCCCAAGAGAAACGAGGCAGCCAGTCAGGCATGGAAGAAACCTCTCCATGGCAACGCTGCTGTAACTTTCACTCATTGAGAAATGTTTCTCTGCTTGCATCAAACCTGGCCGATGTCCCGCCCCCGAGAGCCATATACCCCACTGTGTTTGGTAGGTTTGTTCAGCTCCGCCCACAACACTGTAAAGTGCCATACATATCAAACTCGCAGGCCGCACTAACATTAAACTTTCATATTAAGGCGGGGGCCACAAATATCGTCCTGGGGGCTGCGAGTTTGAGACCCCTGCTGTAGCGTGTGTAAAGCTGGTCGAGTGTGCTGCGGCCTGGACGAAAACCACATTGTTCCTCCTGAATCCGAGGTTTAACTATCAGTCGGATCCCTCCTCTCCAGTACTCCTGAATAGACTTTCCCGGGTAGGCTGAGGAGTGTGATTCCACGATAGCTAGAACACACCCTCCGGTCCCCTTTTTAAAAAGGGGAACTTCCACTCCGGGTTGCCAATCCAGAGGTATGGCCCCCGATGACCACGCAATGTTGCAGAGATGTGTCAACCAAGATAGTCCTACAACATCAAGAGCTCTGAGATATTCAGGGTGGATCTCATCCACCCCCCGGAGCGCAACCACCAAGGAGCTTTTTGACTACCTCAGCAACCTCAGCCCCCACCCCCACCCGAACCCACAGGGTCTTCCTCCTCCACGGGGGACGTGTTGGAGGGATTGAGGAGGTCCTCGAAGTATTCCTTCCACCTCTCGACAACATCCCCAGTTGAGCTGAGCAGCTCCCCACTTCCAGTAGCTCCCCTACTTTGTTTGTGAAGAACTGCTTTCCCCTCCTGAGGTGTCGGATGGTGGTCCAGAACCATTTCGAGGGCAACCGCAGTCACTTTCCAGGCTGTCACCCAACTCCTCCCATACCCGAGATTTTGCATTGGCGACAGCCCGGGCTGCAGCACGTTTGGCCTGTCGGTACCTGTCCGCTGCCTCGGGAGCCCCCAGGCCAAAAAGGCATGATTGGCCTCCTTCTTCAGCTGAATGCCCCCCTTACCACAGGTGTTGACCACCGAGTTCGGGGGTTACCGCCATGACAGACACCAATGACCTTCCGTCCAGAGCTCTGGGCTGCCGCCTCAATAATGGAGGCACGAAACACGGCCCATTCGGATTCCTTGCCCCTTGCGTCCTTTGGGATGTGGTTGTAGCTCTGCCGAAGGTGGGAGTTAACGGCCCTTCTGACAGGAGACTCCGCCAAACATTCCCAGCAGACCTTAACTACACGCTTGGGCCTGCTAAGTCTGGAGGGTGGCCTCCCCCGCCATTGGAGCCAGCTCACCACCAGGTGGTGATCTGTTGACAGCTTCGCTCCTCTCTTCAACCAAGTGTCCAGAACATGCGGCCGCAAGTCCGATGACACGAGTACAAAGTCGATCATCAAACTGCAGCCTAGGGTGTCCTGGTGCCAAGTGCACTTATGGACAGCCTTATGTTCGAACATGATGTTTGTGATGGACAAACCGTGACGAGCACAGAAGTCCAACAACGAAACACCATTCGGGTTCAGATCGGAGAGGCCGTACCAATCACACCCTTCCAGGTCATACTGTCGTTGCCCATATGGGCGTTGAAGTCTCCCAGGATGACGAGGGAGTCCCCGGGGGAGCGTTCTCTAACACCCCACCCTAAAGACTCCAAAAAGGGTGGGTACTCTGAACTGTCATTAGGTGCATAAGCACAAACAACAGTCAGGACCCATCCCCCTACCCGAAGGCATAGGGAAGCTACCCTTTCGTCAACCGGGGAGAACCCCAACATGTGCATACCGAGACGGGGGATGCCCACACCGGCTCGCCGCCTTTCCTCATGAGCAAATCCAGAATAAAATAAGGTCCAGCCCCTCTCAAGATGGGTGGTTCCAAAACCCAAGCTGTGTCCAACAATATCTTGTCGATATCTCTCAACCTCGCGCACCAGCTCAGGCTCCTTCCCCGACAGAGAGGTGGCATTCCATGTCCCAAGAGACAGAGTCAGTAGCAGAGGATCGGTCAGACAAAACCGATGCCTTCGGCTGCCACCCAACTCACAATGCACCCAACCCCTATAGCACCTTCCACAGGTGGTGGGTCCATGGGAGTATATGTAAAATTTGAATCCACTTAAATGATTAGATTAAAAAAAAAAAAAAAAAAAAAAAAAAAAAAAAACCCACAAGCAATTTAAGTAGATTCATATGTAGAATTTGAATCTACTTAAATTGTTTGACTTTTTTTTTTTTAATCATTTAACAAGTTTTAGAAACTACACTTAGTGTACAATGTATTTATCATTCATTAAATGCTGAGATGAATACATTACTATGTCTAGTCCGTAATCAGCGTGAATGAGAGAAGGAAAGTGCAAGTTTGGTGTCTGAATGGACTTCAACAATCATGTGCTGTGAAAAGCCTAGTGCATGACAGTAATCCCACATAGGTTAACTAATGAGATCAGACATTTAGACATCTGACAGTAACTACCGATGTGACGCTGCTCATCTGAAGTTTTGTTCTTTCCTCAAAAGGTGTGTGCATGGAAGGTTTGGGCTTGGTAAGGAATTTGGCTGATGTATTCCCCACCCATTCCCCTCCATGTGTGCTCCGGATAACAAGTAAAAACACACAAGACACAATCTCACCTTTAGTTTGGAATTGTGAGCAACAGCTGGTGATTTGTCTTCCTTAGGTGGTATGTGTAGCTCCCATTTCCCAAAGTCCATCTTTTTATATGGGTGAGAAAATTTATCCCAGCCATCTATTTTAATCAGAGAGATAAAGTGTCAGTTTCAGCCTGAAAGACTTTACTACACTAAAACACAATACTGAAAACTTAAAATAATCAATTAATTAATTAAAAAAATAATAATAATTAATTATTTAAAAAATTGAGGATTAATAACACATCAAATTGCCTATCCTCCAATCATATAAAAAAAAATATTTTTTTTTTAAACAGAATCACTGCGTTGCAATTCTTTGAGTGATGGATGCTGTTTTTGCTGTAAAAGTAAAGATAATTGGCTAATTAGCATGTTTTGGCTTGTTAAGGTAATACATTCCATTCCATTATCAAACTACTGTGTAAATTTGGTGATCAAAGAAAAATTTAAATAAAAGTTTATTCGACTTCCTGAGTCCTTGTTGCATACATAATATTGTTGATTCAGCATGAGGACAAACACAGTGTGATTATATATTGCTTTGTTTTCTTTCTTTGTTTGTTTCTGGCTCAAATGGCATCCTTCCAGTAATCTTACACTGTGCAAATTTATATATTAAAAAAAGAAAAGAAAAAACATTAATATGTATAGCTTGTATATAATTTACTTATTTAAATTAGTTATATAACTGTAAGGTCAGAGACATCAAAGATGGTCAATAATTGTGTAGTTGAGTGTTAAGATGTACTGGTTCTATGGTGTGTATATTTGTTGTGAAGCAGAGGCTATGCCTATAGGTTTTAAACAAATATATTAGGAGAACAAGATCATTTGTTTTTGTCTGTATGTATATATGCAAAAACATGTATAATGCTAAAGTTCAGATTACTAAAAAAAACCAGAAACAAGTAGACAGTAACTTTTTGTCTTAATTTCCAAATAAGAAAATATACATTTTCAAAATTCAGGGATCAGCTTTTAGGAGGAAATGAGAAGAAAGTATTTTAGAAAGTATTTGAGAAGTGCTCAGTGTGTAAAAAAATTTTCAATGTAAGTCACTCTGGATAAGGGTGCCAAATGCCGTAAATGTAACCAAGAAACAAATGAGAAAACTAAAGATTATTTAAATGAGGAAGTAACACTGACTATATTACCCAATTAACTGAATGCTTCAGACCTGATGACATTTAAATTGAAATTTAAGTCTCCTTACAGTTTCTGTCTTTTTAGTGATCTAAACATTGGTGTTATGTGCTTTCATCAGTTCTTTAGAAAAAACAGGAAAAAAATTAAAATTTAAACATACTGAAGTCCCCAGTAAGGAAAAGAGCCTCTGCAGCTGGAGCCCACTCTTTAAAGACAAGGCTGTTGTCCGGCAGGCGATGTGCTCCGAAGGTCTTATAGCTGCGTGTGAACTGATCAAAGCCCCCTTCAACCTCTTCCAGGAGGTTCAGCTGCTTCTGAAACAAACCATATCTGCCAGACACAGACACAGAGGGAGATATACATCAATAAATAAGAATCGACTTGGACATAACCTCGGTATTCCCACCTTGAACACATGAAGGGCTAAATAAATATTGCGAAAATTAATAGGGTTGATGGCCCCCAGGCTTCAAACAGTGAAATACATCAGTGAAAGATTATACAGATTATATAATTCAAGGACACCTAGTGTGGCACACTGAAAAAAATGTTCAAAAGTATGTTGCCCGTTTCTTCAGGGATAAAAAAATGAACAAGATGACTGAGTACTTTTATTTGTACCAAGCACTGGCCAACCAATGAAGCAAAGTTCTATTATTATTATAATTATTTTTACAACATATGATTATTGTACAATACCTTTATACTGAGAATAGATATACACTGATCAGCCATGACATTAATTGGTTTGTACTAAACTTATTTTAAACAAGTTTAATAACTAGATTAAATTATATAGAGTGAATAAAATCAATTAATTTACTATAAATGCAAACCCCATTATATAATGGCATCTCACAAAGATTTTGCCAGTGATGGCATTGTGTTACTGTGTATCCCACTTTTTTCAGACTGCATTATATTTATGCAAATCATTTTAGACAGGAAAACAAGTTTATACTGGAGAAAATTTCCAACCTTAACCACTTAATTCATTGACAAGAAGCCTTTTTAATTAAATCCCAGTACTAGAACTGCATACATAATTAAATAGACAAATAAAGATATCACAAATAAATATTACACTTTCTATCTCCAGTGCCAGCAGTTCTGATTTCTGAAAATCTGATTTCTGAGTTTGAAATTTTCTTTATCCCCTTTACTGGTAACCAAGAATAATGCCAGCATACATCTTTTATATAAAATGTTTATTAGAAACAGATTAATCCATTTAGCTGACATGTATTTATTTACTCTTTACTATGAATAAAGCCAAGAAGAAGATTAAAAAGTGTAAACAATTATGCCAACTTATTATTTCATTAGTAGCTATAAAAATAATGAAAACCTATTATACTGCTTATTCCAGATTGAAATATGCTTGTTGTTACATGAAAGCCATGACAAATTCTATAAAGTATTGAACCTCCTCCTTCCAGTTCTATCTGAATTGGTGATCCAAAAATCCTCTGCTATTATAATGATTCAGACACTGTGAATTGGGTGGAGAAGTGGCTTAGTGGCACCCAATAAAGTGCTGATATTCTTGGCATGTCCCCCGGCTCGTGTCCCAGCTGATTAGAGTCTGGAGAAGACATTGAATACTGCATCTCAATCAGCCTGTCAAGGAGATTTCATAAGAAGCTGATTTTCAACCTAGTCATTACTGAACGGCTACAGAATCAACATTTGGGCCAAGCTTATTATTAGTAATAATGAGTGCACAGTAATAGTACACAATAACGTTGTCCTTGATGTCATCTTCAATGTTTTCTGTATGACACTTACTACAAAGTAAGAGAACATTTTGTATTAGCTTATATTACTTACTTTTCTTTGAGACCTACACTATGGTGCTTGTTGCAGGCCTTTTTATTTAAAAATACCTTGATTTTTCACAGGTTGCACACACTTTCCTCATTTTACTATGTAAGGTTTTATAATTCCCTAAATTCAGCAGTGCAGAGTACATCTTGTACTGTTAGGATCGCATACACATTTGAAAAATAACACTGAGCTTCATGTTCCTTTCAAAAGAAATGACCTGATAAATTGTGGCACAGCGTACTGAAGAGAATTGGATAATTGATCACACCAAGGAGAAGACATACAATTCAAGAGTAAAGTCCCTGTTACAAATGTTGCACAGCATGTATACAACTGGTCGAAGACAGAAAATTGGACAAACTACGATTCAATTCTGGGTGGGTTATATGAAACTCATCTGTTATGCGTCAGAAAATGCTATCTTAGACCCTTGTTCATGGCGTTTTATACATCTTATTTTCTTTTTTCCTTCATAAGTAATTCTCAATGTTATCTCCATCTCCAGTCCTATGGCTGTTTTATGACAAAAATATGAACTTCATATGTATTTGGGTTATCTGATGTGATCAGAATTGTACGGTTTTGATATGTTTGCCCGATGTTAAACCCATAGGACCTACATCATTATGACAATGTGTACATATCTCATGTAACAGATATGGCAGCTGTATGTCAACCGAGTATCACAGGAATATCATACAAGGATATTTTTTCTCTTGCAACAATCATATCACTTTCGTATGAATACTCCCTGATATGATTTTCAAACCTGTCCCATTTTCCCCATGACAAACGAGACAGTCCAAAATATTATTTTATACGTGAACACAACAACAAAGCTTTTGAATCCTTCTCATCCAAAGCTACGCCAGTCCTTTCTGTCATAGCTCCAATAAATTCATACACAAAAAAAAAATGTAGATAAATATTTCATTACACATTGTTTGTGAAATGGGCTTAACCCAAGATAGTTATGGTTAGGATTCCCCATAAGGCGGAAAACACACAGATGCCTGAAAAGGCATTTTCTGCCATTGGAATGAAGTAATATAAAAATGATAGTACTGTGAATCGAGTCCTGGTTTTTGTTTTGTTCCTTTGGTACACTATTCCTGAATCTGACAGCTAGAGCTTTGGAAAAAAAAAAAAACAACGCTTTGACATCACAACATTTGTGAGGCGTTGCAATTGCAGAATTCATGACAGGAAGCATTATATCAATAAGCTTAAATCAAACAGTTTAAGATTAAACTGTAATCCTGCCTTTTTTTTTTTTTTTTTTTTTTTAATTTTCCATTATCCCCCTGCAAATAAATCATGTTATTTTTGGAAATATACTCATTGTATTTTGTTATTATTTGTTGTAAAGTGTTTTCAGTGAATTGGATTTATCATGTAAATCGTCACCATCTCAATAATTAGTTTGAAACTTTATTTAACTAGGGGTAAGTGACCTTGACCTACTTATTTCTTCTTATAACAAGGCTCGTGATAAAAATTACCCTAAGCTAAAAAAAAAAAAAAAATTATATTTAATTTACCCATATTTAATCTACTTTAAAAATCACCTAACAAGTCAACCCCGTGTTCCTTGGTAAGTTTCCACCATAATCACACTAGTAAAACTAAATAAATATATATATATATATATATATTACACCCAGCTTTATAGCAGAGCACCACTGTCATAGAACATGGCATGGATGGTTTTCCCGTGACCTTTCCAGTGTTCACGCATGCCCACCACAAGACACCCAATAAAGTTGCTGAGTTGATGCTGATTGGCTGTTATGTATTGCTGACTTGCATGATGGCAAACAAATAAATAAAACAAACAAAAGATTTATTATTAATAATGAAACAAAGAACCCCCCCCCCGTAAAAAGGAAAACAAAAAAAAAAAAACAAAAAAAAACAAACTAGAGGCTCATACACTCCACTGCTCAGACTTATGCACAATAAAAACACACAGTATAATTCAGGAAGGCAGACAGACTAGCAAGTAAATAAAAATTTGTGGACCAAACACCAAACACAGTAACTGACAGAACATGAACTGGTTAAATGGATAATTAAACTAAAAAGACAGGTTATACAAATGAAAAAAAAAAAAAAAAAACCAGGCTCGGACACATATCAAGAGACATCTATCAAGAGCTTCACTTATAGACACTGACTAAATCTATATTTAAACTGCTACGTATAAAGTAAAATTGTCCTGGTCTTAATCCCTGACGTGTCCTGGTCTTAATCCCATTGCAATGCAGGAATCACATGCAGGATCACCGGTTCAGAGTTTGTTGGTTAGAATAAGGATGGTTTTTACCTACAGTGCCATACACTGTGTAAGGAATAAACAGCACAACACAGTATGCTAGTACTGAAGAACAATGAGATACAGGGTGATGTTGCCCTGATGCTGCCCTGAATATCCTACAAGGCAGTTACTTAACCAAATCTTTTTCTGAAATTATTTAATAATGACATGCATTACTTTTTACCCATTAATAGTTAAATTCAATGTTGTGGCTGATTCACAAAACATATTTTTGTTATCATTTAGAGTTTAACAGCTATAAACAGTTAATACCCCACCAGAAGATAGAGCCGTCATGCAAACAGGAAACTGGGAAGTCCTCTCTTACTCTGTTAAAAAACTTAAAGTTTTCCATTTTATCTCAGCACTAAAGGCCCTGACTCTTCTATACACTGCAGTCTGACATTACTGCAGTTATGGCATTAACATGTCTGCCTTTTGAAGGTCAGGTTTTAAGCTATGAGTCTTGAGATTGCAATGAATCCATTGCAACCATACATGTCATGCTAGCTTACTGGGAAAGGAGCTAAAGATAATTTCAAATTGAATTGTCTTTAACGCAAGGTCTGTGACACCTCAATGTCAAATGATTGCTTGTAATAACTTTTAGTAGTCATTTCATGAGCTCAGCTTGTCTCACATCCTCTGTATAAGATGAGGGACCATGCCTTTCGCTGCACCACTCTCCGTGGCTGTTTTTGAGTCCACAGCCATGTGTTCCATGATGCTTTGCTAGGTAACATTGATAGATAGAATGTCAGATGATATTGTAGCTGTGGTTCTGATTAAAATTTTGATACTGATTAATTAATGTTACAAAATGCAAATAGGCTTCAAACTGGATTCCTGGCTGACTGCTTTCAATCTCAACAGCTGTTGATATTAGCTTAAATCACTTTTAAACAGTACTTGTTTTCAATAAAATTATTTAGCACTTGTTTTCCCATCAGAATTCTTTCTTTCTTTTTTCTTTGGTACCCCAATTTACCTTTATTGGGGAAAAACATGATTGCGGTGCAAATTGGTTCTCCACCATCAGCAGGTAGTAGAGACAATTTAGAGACAAATCCTAGCGCTGGGGCTGCACAGGCAGAATAAAATATTTTGCTCCTTTGTAAGGGATGTGATGAGCTTCAGAACGTACACTACATTTTTTATTTTATTTTTTTAAATAGAAAGGTCAGTCTATTATCTAATATATTCAGGCAAATTTAACAAATTTACCCCCCCCCCGAATAGTCAGTCCCACTTTCCCCCAACAAAATTCCCCAATCAGAGTTTTACACATTTTGCAATCCATTTACATGGAGTACGCTTATATATAAAATATATAAGACTTTTAATGACACTTAATACAAATTATAATATAACTGATAAGCATATTCTAAATGGGAATATCACAATATGATAGCTCTGCTATCTGGGGATTAAAACCATCCGAGTGGATAATGCTTGAATCAAAATGACAGACACTTACGTTTTGTCCTTGTCATTGACAACTGTAGTAATCTAGTTTTAGTTTGCTTTTCTTTATATTTCTGTGTAGTATACATTTAAACCAAGAAACAGAGTTTTTCAGATGCTATTATTATGCACTTGCTTGCGTGTATGTCGGGCTCATGTGTGCGGTGGTTAAGTGTGCTTTTTTGCTTTTTTCCTGTGTCACGATTCAGCAATGTTGGATTATATCCTTATTTATGAAATTATATTATTTATTATATTATATTATTTAGTGTAAGAATGTCTTCATTATTTTTCTGTCTGCATGGCATAGACACATATTCACTCTTGTTATCTTACAGAAGCGCAGAACATGTTTTGCACTAGTTCTAGGCTTGTTTTTATAACCTTGGCTT
>JAQMYF010000013.1:12052747-12063291 GCA_030014195.1 Neosilurus mollespiculum | reverse complement strand
ATATATAAAATTTTATATATATATATAGGCAGCACAATGGTGCACCATGTCTGCCTGGCAGCAAGAAGGTCCTTGGCGTTTGCATGTCTTTGCTGTTCTAGCATGGGTTTCCTCTGGGTACTTCGGTCAAAAGACATGCAGTTTCCAAAAATTCCAAAAATTGCTTCTAGGTCTGAGTGTGAGAGTGAATGGTTGTGTCTGTTTTGGGCCTACGGCAAGCTGTTCAGGATGTTCTCCCATCTCCACTTAGTTGGCTGACATAAGCTTCAGCTTCCTCTTGACCCTATTAGGATGAAGCAATCTGAGGAATGAATTAATAAACATTTTATATATATACAGAGAGAGAGAGAGAGAGAGAGAGAGAGAGAGAGAGAGAGCATATTGGTAAATCAAAGCTTTCCCATATTATTGAGCTTTTGTGGAAGAAATATTGTTGTTATTATTCTAATGTATTATTATGAATCATTAAAAAATCTATTGTGCACTCATTGATTGAAGAGTCATGCTGAAATTCTGTACTGAAATTATATGATGCCTGTTACTAATTGGTACAACATTAGAGGTAATTAGTGCATAGAATTTGTAGATATCCTTGTTCTGGCTCTGAAATTAGCTCACCCTCCATATGGAATAGATCTGATCAGTCTGTCTTTTCCATAAAAGATGACCCATGAGGCAAACATGTTCCGTATCTGAATCTGTTCCTTGGTGACCATATAGTGTGCTGTTTTACATGTCAGCCATTTTGTAGTGTTGTATGAATGTTTTATTTTCAGGATAGTTAGCAACCTCATAGCAATATCTTTCAGCTTGAAATTAAATTACCGGCAGTGAAATTCCTAAAACATTTTGTATAAATCAAGACTCAGTTGTTAGTACATAGTAACACACACAGATTACATGTATATAGAGAAAGGAATGTAATTTAAATTGTCTATATGTTGTTGCATTCTAACTGTGTATTTGTAAACAACACTTATATTATATTCCGGAATGTTTTTAGGCCTTTCCTTTACTGCTGCCCTGTATATAGTCATATATATGGTATAACAGCCTGTATATAGCAAACACTGAGTGATTAAATAAGGGTATGATCTGAGGTAGAGCTTTAGGTCATTCAGAAGGGGGTGTTTTCACTGAAACTGCAACTCACCTTGCGAACAGCAGAGGGCTGTAAAAATTCCAAACTGCTCCTTTAATGCTACAAGAACAACCAAATTGTCTGTTTCAGGGACGAATGATATATTTTTTAAAATGACCAAATAAATCATAGCATTTGTCCACTCTTTTGCGAGTTCTGTTTGTCCTGCTGACTCTTCATGTCTGCAATCTTTTTTTGTGTGTAATTGCTATAAAAAGCTCAGGGGCTGACATCCCTTTTGGGACCAGACATTTAGGTCAGGGTTTCATCTGCTTTTCTATGGCTCTCCCCTGTCTTATCCCCACAAGAGGAGCCTTTTTTCCACCTTAGTTAGTGACTCATAGAATAAGACATTTGTACTGTAGATGTAATGTGACACACAAATTGGACCTAAGGGACAAAAAATCTCCCTCAAACATAACTGCAGAGATGCCAGAGGGCCTTGCTACATATGTGGATGGATGCTGGGCCACCAGTGCACCACAGTTTGCTTTGGCTTATTGGGAGAATTTTGATGTGTGAGGTGTATCAGAGGGAAGTGTTTTATTTGCTGCTTAAAGATGCTGGACCCCCTCTGCTGCTCCAGAGAGTTAGCTTATCCTGAAAGAATGGGCTTTAAGCCTGTGAGTGCTGGCCATGGAGCTACGCTATAAATAATCCAGTGGAGAAAGGAGACTGGGAGTGTGCAGGCACCGAGCCTCACTGCTTTGTGCTTGCTGACAGATCTGCATCTACATGGATCAGTCAGAGAGCAGAGCCAAAAAAAGAAAAAGAAAAAAGAAAAAAAAAATGCCACCATACAAGAGACACACTGGGCAGCAGACGTGAGCTGTTATGCTGACAGCTAGCATTTTGGTCTGTTTTTATTCTTGCGACTGCTCACATTTTACTTGTTACTGTGAGCCCTTTCAGTTACCTAAGATGGCTGGCCCCCAGCTTGTTCACTTTATCTATGGCTCACAAGTGAAAATTGGAATAATCACATTAATTCCCATAGCAGATGAATACATATTAATGAGTACATGCCTTCTGATTCTGATGATGTAGCAAGACTACGCCCTGTCTGTTAGAAACTGACCCGATAGCATTCGCTACTGTTTATATTAATGATTAATCCAGAAATAGCACAGTTAATCTCCTGCTAAAGCTGAAGCAATCACAGCTGTACAACTACGTGGCACTGGCACGAATGGCATCTCTCTCTCTCTTTCTCTCTCTCTCGCTCTCTCTCTCTCTCTCTCTCCATCAGGTTTAATGAGGCTGTTCACAGCAAATTCAGAAAAAGTAGTGTGTCTTTGAAAGACTTCCTTAATGAAAGACATATATAGCTTGCTCGAGGAGGCCATAATAACTCTACTGATAAATGGTTCTGTGACACAGTCAGTTAATAAGATCACCTACCTCTGGGCATGCAGACATGATAATTAGCTTCTCGTTGAAGCCTGCAGACATAGAAAAGACAGAAAAAGAGATAATGATTATATTTGGCTTTTTTGGTGTTTAACATTAAAGTTATTGCATTAATTGAGATTGAGAGTGAGTTGTTTTAACTCGGCACATACTCATTATATTCACCTTTAAAATTCATCACAGGTATGTTTTTTTTTTTTTTTGGATGGCTAATAGTGACTGTCTTCTTGATTATTCAGAAATCATTTTACTGAAAGTATCCAGTACCTGAAAAACACCTGAAACACATCACATGGTACATGCACAAGGTTTATAGTGCTGCACAGACAGAATAAATCATACAGACTGTATTTTATAAACAAAATAACCAGTCCTGACCCAGATGTTTTTATGAATTAAAGTAGTATGTTGCACAATATGTTTACAGCCATTGTGCACTTCAGCTGTGTATTTTTATCCACATAAACATCAGTTATAATCTTGTCTGAATTTGTTCCCTACTTTCCATATAGTGCACTATTTGGGATTTTAGCCATTTTGTAGCATTGCTTAAATTCATATTGAAAGATATTCTATTACTAATGGGGTGGCGTGGTGGCATAGTGTTTAACTAGGGTGGTGGTTAACTCACTGGCGAGAGCGTTTCATTGTGTAGTTTGCCTGTTCTTCCCTTGTTGGTAGGGTTTTCCTTTGGGTACGCCAGTTTCCTCCTGCAAATACATGCACATTAGGCTCACTGGCTGTTCCAAATTGCCCCTAGATGTGAGTGTGATTGGTTTTGTGTGTGTGTGTGTGTGTTGATCCTGTAATGGACTGGTGAGCTGTTCAGGATGTACTAAGTCTTCACAACCCTAATAGGATTAAGTGGTTTTGGAAAATGAATGAATAAATAAATGAATGAATAAATATATATCACCACTCATGGTGCATCTTAAATCCATTGTACTACATACTACGAATATATGCTAGCTCAACACAAATTTCCCACAAAGTACAGCAATGTCTTTCAGCTCAGAATGTACCTAAGGACAACAAAAATTTGCATTGTGGGTGATTTACCTGCGGAATTGAAGGCTAGATTGCATACATTATATCTTCAGTAGTAGATTTTTATATATCCTGGTCAGGATCTCAGTCCTATTTTAGGAACACTGGGAGAACACAAAAAAATCCAAACCAACAGTAACCTGAGCTTAGGATCGAACCAGGGACAATAGAGCTGTGCAGTGGCAGCACTTCCCACTGTGACATCATACTTTTACACTAATACAGTATATTAAAAAATATTGACTTCACGTGAATTATCTTACATGCCAAATGCCCAAATGTCACCCTGATTACACTGCAAAAAACATTTATCTTTCATTTCACACATTGCCAACTCCAAACTTTTATTTCATTTAGTAAAACATACTACAAAAATATCGTTTTAGTTTGTTTTTTCCATACTTATGTATAGTATATATTAAAACACTTGTACAGAACATGTTTTACTTTTGTTTCCAAAATGAATGAGTTGATTAAATAGACAATGCTAGCCACATAGTGTTTAGCTATGCCTGTATGTCATGGTTAATATTTGTAAAATAAACAAACAAAAAAAAAAAAACTTGGTTAAGTTTAAATTTCTGTACATTTTCCCTCATAGTATATACTAAAACTTAAATAATACTGTTACACAGCTCCTATGCCCCTGCTTGCTGGTGCATTCAGAGCTCATCTGCAATTGTCATGATTTAAAAAATGTAAACGGGAAAATTATGTATTGCCGGTTATTAGTGGGATGGGAACCAGGTGTGCTGAGCGTGAATCATGTGTTCAAAGTCATGTGGGCAAGGGGTGCTGGGAAATGTACAAGTCTGGAGAGCTGGCTAGCTGGCTATAAACAGAGCATTACTTCTTCGGGATTCATTTCTGCTCACAGAGCAAAAATAAACAGAACATTTGGCCATATTGTGTGCAAAATATCACTTACTCAATATTTTTTTCTCGTATAGAACGGTTGTATGAAAGCAATATCACTTGATGTTGGGCTGTTATACTGAATGTTAGCACACTGGGACTTGGCTTTCAGCCTCGTGCATTGTGCACTATTTCCAATATAAATGCACTCCCTGTTGTGTGAAATATAACTTTTAATGTAATCAAATATTTTGAAACAACAATCATGACATTGAGGACCAGTGCTCAATATATAGTATGTGAATAAAGATGTTTACTCATGAGCCTGACAGATATCATATACTACAACGTCTGCATTTTCATGGTTTTGCTTGACAGGGGAGCATGGTGGTGTAGTGGTTAGCACATCTACCTCAGAGCAAAAAGGTCCTGGTTTTGAGTCCCAGAAATTACTGTGTGGAGTTTGTATATTTTCCCTGTGTTTGTGTGGGTTTCCTCCGGGTACTCCGGTTTCCTTCCACAGTCCAACGACATGCACATTAGTCAAACTGGCTCATTTCCCTGGCTGACGATGTAAGTGAAAATAGCTGTAAGAGTTTTGGCTCTGTGATAGTCTATTGAGCTGTTCAGGGTGTACCCTGCCTTCAATCATTGTTGGCTGAGATAGACTCCAGCCTCCCCACAACCCTAGTATTTAACGCCTCGGCATATGACTAAGTGGGTGAGAATTTTGCTTGACATTCTGAATTTTTCTGTGAAGGAAGATGACACAAGATTGAGTGGTCTGAATTGGGTCCACTGTCTCCCAGTGTCAATTTCATTTCTGCAGCTTGCTGTATGTAATAACGAAGTCATCAAATACCATGGCAGACTTTTTAAATAGATGGTGCTCAAAATGTATTTAGAACAGAAAGTTTAGAGAGGACGGTTTGGATATTAAATTTGGTAGTTGTTTGTGTGGCTGTTAAATGTTCACCTGTGGCTAAATGACATGAAGTGTTTTGTGTGGCAATTTGTCATTTACAGGTACGGAAAAACATTTGTGGCTGATTTAAGACATGACTTAGGACATAGCCTGTGATTTAATGCATAGCCATAGTTCACAATTTTTCTTCTTGGTCTTTATTGAATATTTTGAAACCTAGCTGTGTAACCAGCTTCCTAATCAGTATTCTGTTAGTGAGCCTCATCAGTCATTGTCGTTCCTTGTATCATCTTTGAGCACACATTGTCACCAGTAAACACCACAGAGCATTTCACATCTAGTGTTTTCCTTCTGGTGACACAGTAGGACATCAGTATCGTGTGTAGGAGTATACATTCGAATTCAAGATGGATTTTGCAAAGCCAGGCCTAAAACCTATCCATCTATAAATCCATTCATTCATGCATGTATCCATTTATCTCTTTACGCATTTGTCCATCTATCCATCCATCCATATAGGATTCGCAGAAAAAAAAATATGTGGTGTCTATAAAGTCTTGGGAAAAACAATCGTTAAAAAAAAGACTAAAGAGCACAAAATGCCTGTCCGCTGGTATATCAAGGGATTTAATTGGCTGTTTACAAAAAGCTGAACGTTCGTATCTGATTGTTAGCACATTACTGTCAGGAAAAAAAAAAAACTGGGCTAAAGCCTATGAATCTTTCACTCATTTAGTAAACAGAACACCATCATTTTTAAGTCTTTCTCCAGCCTGCTACACCAGACCAGAAGATGTGCAGCTTAATTGCATTTTTCCCCCTTAGCATCTCTTTGAATTGTATTTTAAGAAAGCTTCATAACACATTCTATTATTCAGAATAGAAAGAGCTATCCAATTAATCTTTGTGCATTCGACATTTGACAGTCTTTCAATCCATAAAAAGGTGTACTGACTGTTGACAGTCAGAAATAAGACGGGGAGGAGACCCCAGGGTTACTTTTGAACAGCCTCAGCTGTGAAAAATATAGTTCTGCCCACAAAATATGCAAAAAAATTTCCTTTAAAACAGTGGATGTCTAAGCGTGAAATGGATTTGAATAGGCTTCACACCTACTGCCATCTGCTTTGTGCATATGTGGGACAGCTGGACCACCTACATCATCATGATAGTTATTTACATTCTACTGTCCAATAAGGCTGGTAGTCATTTATTCCATATCTAATGCTACAGTGCGTTTGATGTCTGCGCATACTGAAGGTCACATTCAGATTATCATTCTCACTCAGAACGCGTATCGTCAATGTCTAGACCTTCAGTGCAGCCTGTTATTATTTTTCTCCTAATAAAACCTTTTCAACTGAATAGATCGCAGTGTGAACATCATCCAATACAAGGCCTTAACACATAACTGCCCCGAAATGAAAAGAGGACATTGACGTAAAACAACCACGCACCAATAGTCACTAATGAAAATGACTAATGAAATTCCTCATTAAAATCCCTCTTCGAAAATGGCATCAGCAGCAAATCCTCAACCAAATCCAGCGCCCGGCTCCCGCTCAGCCACTGCAGTGCTTTGTTTTAATGGACACATGCTAATGTGCCTAGATAAATTTGTTTACCTGCTTTCTGAATCTCCCTGCTGATTGACATGTCCTCAGAAGGGAGAGAGGTGCTGTGAATATTGACTGAAAAAACACAGTCAATTGTAAACCTGAGAGCACATCAGGCAATTTGCATACCACTAAAATTCTACTCAATTTTTTTCTTTCAACTAGGGCTGTCAAGCCATTTAAAAAAGTTAATTTGAATTTTAATTAGTTATTGAAATTGAAAATTCTAAATTATTGTTGTTATTATTATTTGCACTGAAATATTGTTGAGTCTATAATTTTATGTGGGGTCGGTGGTGAAGTGGTTAGGGTGCTGTGCTTATGAACGAGAGCTTGTGGATTCAAATCCCCGTTAGACACCCACCGTGCTAAGACCCCATGGTGAGGTCCCAACCACAAGTGTGCTTCTGTCCACCCAGCAGTATAAATTGGTACAAGTAAAAATACTGGAAAGGTAACCTGCATTGGACTAGTGTCCCATCCAGGAGGAGTTGAACTCGTAGTCATTTCACGCTACAGAAACTGGAATAAGCTCTGGCTCTGATGAGCCAGTAGGCCTGGGTGTAAAAAGCTCAACATACGTACATTCATACCTTACCTGTAATTTTATATTACCTCAGACCGAAGAAGCAGGATTACAATTTTGTAATACATTATTGCAGCAGCAAATACTCGACAAAATTGATAAAAATTGGACATAAAAATATTTGGCAAAGAATTTCATTATCCATCTGCACAGTGCACCAACCCCAATCAAATCACATACTACAAACATATAACATTATTGCATTTGCTAAAGTAAAGAATTCACAAGGACGCAATGTCATAAATTCTCATGTTATCTTCATTTAACCAAAACCTTGTAGAGACATTTGTTTTTAGAAAGCTGTACCTTATGCAATGAGTATAGGTAGGTGATTTAGTTTATGGGCACAAAAGATACTGCTGTTATTCTGTAACTTGAAAAATGTAATTGACTTAAATAAAATGTCTTGTAAGTTGAAAAATGCCTGTTTAAAAATAAAAGGAAATATCACTATGTAACATATTACCGTGGACAATTTCCATGCAACTTTGGGCTCAGCATCACACTGGATTTGAAAACGTGCAATGCGAGATGACAAACTCGCATTGCAAGATCATGAATAATTAAGGTGGTGTTAAACAGGTCTAATTGCTACGACAATTATGATATGGTGTTGCGTGGAAAGCCATTGCTGCAAGTTGACTATGTAATGCCGGCTCTATGGGTGGTGCTCAGTCAGGTGTATTTTTGGCACCATCATCATTTACCTCAATGAGAATGAATGAATTAAGAAAATATATTGTGGTAAGACCTGGACCAGGATAAAGCATTAATGATGAATGAATGAATATACATTTCCCTTTAATATCAGAATTTTTGAGCTAGCAGAAAAGGCTTATCATGTGCTGAGAGTGCACAGTGCGTATAATGTTCACGCCCAGCATCAACTTCAGCCAAGAGGCATTACCCTACCCAAAGAGGAGTCCAGTGGATCTATTTTAGGTGTTTGGATTTCTTTATTTTTCTTTCTTGTCTCTAGAATTTCATATTTGGCTCAGAATGAAACCAGGCGCTTGGCTCATCAGCCGTCTTCAGTTCTGACCTTTAAACAGTCTTTCTCACTTCTCTCACTCCTTGCTGAATGTGCGCTCTCAGTGCATAGACAGCGGCCAGACAATGAATCTCATTTACTTTGTGCCATCCTCAGCGATACATGTCTCTTTGAGCAGTCTCTCTCCATCGGTAAAGCCATCAGTACTGGAATCTGCCAATGCGAACATGCAGACGGCCGTCTAGCTGTTGCTATGAAGAGCAATAAGGGATGAGAGGCTTCAACGCCCTGCCAACTCATATGAGTACTAGAGTTGGACTTTATATTAGTTATTATAACTCTCCAACTAGACAATTATGGAGATGCTGTATCTCAGCATTGGCTTACTATCTTTTCTATCTGCACATCTAGTGTATTTTTCTTACAATGTTATGTCTAGCACATCCTCATTAAGATGTTCTAGACAATCCAAACAGTCCCGATAAAACCCAATGTGTGCTCTAGCCCTGTGGTCAGCAAAATCTCTAGGGTTATATTACTACTATGTTGAATTACCACCTACAGTGATCGTTTAAGCCTGGTTGGACACAAATGAATACTGTGAGACGGTAAGTTAATTCAGCACTGGGGATTTTGCTCTACCTTCATCTGTTATGTCAAACAGCAATTAAGAGATTTGGAGAGAGTGTAATATAAACCATGTGAGGTGATACATCTCAGTGATGATGGTGTGGCAACAAAGTGGAGGAAGATAACACCGGAACAAATTGAAGGCGTAATCACAGATTAAACAGGAAAAAGCGAGGGCCATTTCATATCCTGCATGTATTAGTGTGATACAGACATGGAGGAGTGTAGTAATTGATTTCTGTTCTTAAATCAGTTGCTGAGACAATTTAATCTAATCAGAGACAGAGAGGGGGTTGTGGTAAAAAAACATCTTTTTAGTGGTGTTGCTGATGACATAATAGTGAAATAGAACAGAAATTTGCAATCTTTTGGGTCCTGCTGTAAAGATTCAACTCAAGTGTAAAATACACACTACAAAAAGTCCAAAAAATCATCCACCAGGCCGACATTTAATTATCCAACCAAATAAATAATTTCCATTATTCCTTTTTTTCCTCTCTCAAATTGATACATTTATATAGTGAAAAATATATTTTTTCACATAAAAATAAAGAGATCTTCTTTCAAGTAATTTATTGTGTTTTATTTTAATGATGATTATAATTAAAATTTTGTTTCCAGAATTTACATTGTCAGTATCCTTTCCTCATTTCCATGGTATATAATGAGGGCCCTTAAAAGTCAGTGTTGGTGTTGCGGAATTTTGTTGATTCCTGGGGTTGTTTCTTAATTAGCCTCCATGAAAACATGCTGTTTAGAACTTTTGCATAAATCAAGCACAATATACAGAATCTGAAAATTTCCCAAGAACTTGCCAATCTCTGCTGAGGGGTTCAGACTTGGTTGTAGATGGATCATTAAACAATATAATGACTGCGAACATTTATCAAAATCACACAGAAATGATTGTAAGAACATGAAATCAATCTTTTGTAGTGTCTGGATTTGAACTCTGTTGAAAGCATGTGGGGAGGCCCAGTGGCATAGTGGTTAGCACTTCTGTCTCACATCAGCCCAAGTCCTAGGCTCCAGACCTGATCACAGCGAGGGCATTTCCTTGTGGAGTTTTCATGTTCATCCCATGCTTGCATAGATTTCCTTCGGGTGCTCTGTTTTTTTCCTACAGTTTGCAGAAATGCATCTTTAGGCTAATTTGATATTCTCGATTGTCCTTAGCTGTGAAAAGAAGTGTGAATGGTTGTGTGTGTTTGTGCCCTGCGATGGTCTGGCGAGCTGTTCAGGGTGTCCTCTGGAGACAGTCACCAGCCTCCCTGCAGCCCTAATAAGGAAGCTGTTCAGAAAATGAAATGAAATGGTCATGGCCTCAATTCAAGAATATTATA
>JAQMYF010000013.1:12014036-12031536 GCA_030014195.1 Neosilurus mollespiculum | reverse complement strand
AAAATGTGTAAAATGTGTGCTCTTACTTGTCATTCAGCGCTGATGTTATGACGAGTTCCCCGTGGACCACAGGTTTTTATTACTAAATATATAATTTTAACAGCTTGTCCAACCAACAATATTCCTTTCCTATGGTGAAATATAGTAAATTTGGTTTCCTATGGTCTTTGCATCTGCTTTTCATTAGTCTCTTTAATTTGTGCTATAGCTACATTGTGCTCATTTATTAATAACTGCATTGTGGGTGGAGCAACGGTGGCTAAGTGACCAGCACTATTCTCACAATGAGAAGATATGGGGGTTAAATATATAAAATAAAGTTAAATAAAGGCTTTTCTGTATGGAGTTTGCATGCTATCCCTGTGCTTGGGTGTTTCCTCCACTCTGGTTTCCTCTGATAGTTAATGGATGGATTAAGCGCACAAAAAGGACAAAAGTGATTCTCTATAGATATTAGATATGAATATGACTATAACATGTACAGGAATCTTAGAAATGTTTACCATAGGATCACCTGTACAATAGGGTCTAGGATCACCTGTACCACTGAAAAGTTTGAAAATAAAATAAAAACAAAGGCTAGTCTTACATCCGGTTTTCATCCACTTAGGTCCACTGAGTCTCTGTCCACTGAAGCCTCCTATAGTGTCCTGTTCTAGGCTCACAGGACTTGTACCTGATGTGGTCTACTGATGTTGTAGGGCCTCTGCCTCAATGTGTGTTCTGAGATGCTTTTATGCTCAGCATGGTTACTAAGAGTTCATAGTTCATGTAGCCTTCATGTCAGACTGAAGAAGTCACCACTGACCTCTTTCTTCAACAAGGCATTTCCGCCAACAGAACTACCATTGAGTGGATTTTTATTTTTATTTTATTTATTTATTATTATTATTATTTGCAGCATTCTGTGTAACTCTAGAGACTACTGTGTTTGAAAATCCCAGGAGATATATTTTCTGAAATATGCACACCAACCCATCTGGCACCAAAATTTATGTCATGGCCAAAGTTACTGAGATCATGTTTTCCACATTCTGACACATGAGGGTGAACCCTGGAGCTCTTCAGTTGTATCTACAATTATATTTTTCAAATCTCTCCCTAATATGAAGTATAGGTGTTTCTATTGAAGTGGCCAGTGAGTGTACAGGTCATGCTAAATATGGGAAGTAACAAATCTAATTTCAGTCTCTACAGTGTCCTTTTCTCATTCCTCTTTTCTCATGTAGGTATTCTTGACTTGCTATCAAATTGCATTTTTGTTTATTTTTGTTTAAGAGCATGTGCACACAACAACAACAAGGCTGATAATAGTTATTATTATTATTGTTACTGTTGTTATTATTATTATTATTATTATTATTATTATTATTATTATTATTATTATTATTATTATTATTATTATTATCAGTCAAGAATTGATAGGTACAGGGTAGGATTAAATAATATTATTCTTCTTCCCACTCCCCTTCGAATATGTTACAGTTGACAATTTCATTTGCTTCATGATTTTCAGAGTTTATTATTATTATTATTATTATTATTATTAATTTATTTGCTGTTTTTGTTGTTTGTTACTTTGCTTATACCCATTTTTCACTCCTTTTTGTCTTTCACACTTAAAAATGGATTTAATTTTTTAAAAACAATTTTATATATTACTAATGAAGTCATTATTGGCCATCAGAAATACTTTTTAAAAATATATACCTAATCGCCAACACGGCATAAACCAGATTCATTGACTGTAATAGAGAAAAGCAATACTTAGAAACATCTTGAAATTTAGTCAGTGAATATAATGGGATTGGTTTGGATTTAGGTATTTGCATCTCTCCCTAATACCTGTATAATCCTATTAGAAGCTCATGCATTCATGGGCTCAGGAGGTATGTGTCATCAGATTTGTATGCAAACTATTATGATAGCACTGATAGTCATATATACTGGTTCACCTCTGAGGACATTTAGAAATCTACAACGAGTAATTTAGAAAGGATTAGAGCTGGAATTACATCAAGAAGAGTTTGTGCTTTGAACTAATGTGAATACCATTTTTAATCCAAGAACATTACTTTTCACAGGTTCACTGATTATTATTATTTTATTTTTACAATGTAAAGAGAGAAATCAATAACAATAATGTAGGATGAGTGTTGATTTGATTATCCTTTCAGTTAATTTATTAAGTCTCATTGCACAGTACAAAACAGCACATTAAAAAGATGAGTGTGTTAATGACAGGATTGTATGGTGGTTTCAAGAAAATAAATGCTGAAAGGTGGAGAGTGGAATGTATACTGTAACCAGAATCATGAAGAGCAATGATGTGTCAGCTTTAATATGTATCACTCTGAATCAAATTTGAAGGCCAGGCTTCTCTGGGGTTGGGGAGTCAGAATAAAATCAAACATTCCTAAGGTGAAAGACTATTCTATGAGCTGACAAGGCCATATCTGAAACCTGGAATGAACGTAATACTGTCTCATTTATGGACAGGAGTGGGGAACATGTGGAAAAAATATAGTTAAATGAAAGTATGGGTAATATGTCAAATTTTTAAATAAAAGTGGAAGTAGCTGGTCAAAGTTATATTGGAGTGAAAATTACAAAGTGTCCACAATTAAATGTCTTGTAATGTATTTGATTGTGAAAATGTAATTATTTTAACAAATATCAGAAAACAGATATTTTTATGGACTCAGTCTTGCAAGTTTGGAAACCATTCACATAACTTCATGAATATGAGGGGTTTATATTAAATTATTATGGTTAATACTGAATGCAGGTGTACTGTGTATACATTTTTTCTGTCACAGTTATATGATGTCTAGTCATCTGTGTTTTTGTTTGTTTTCTAACCCTACCCCCTTGGGCTTTTGCTCATCTGTGTATAGTGACAGATGGTAAAAAGTCGAAAATTGCAAATGCTCTGTGATTGGTTGTAATATTTATATAAACGAGTATGGATATATAGCATATGTATTATGGGATATATTAAAAATAAGGATAAACTACACAAAAAAATCCTTTTGTTTGCATCATTAGATTGTGGTATCATAAGTCATGATTAAAAGCTTTGTAGTATGTATTTTCCACTATGTCAAATATTACAGCAAACGAATCTCTTAAAAAATTAGAGGGGCATTCATAGAGTACAATATACCTCTGCCAGGCACAAATGGATTATTAAAAGTTGGCATAGTTATAATGAAATGTCTCCCCCTAGTGGACATCAGATGAACACTTTGCCCGATGCTAATTAAAGGTAGGGATTTTTCCCTCCCTTTTTTTTCTTTTTGGTTTTTTGGGATTTTTTTTGTCTTCAAAATGATCTCATGCATGGATTACCTCCAAAATTGAATGTGTCCTTTCCAGGTCAAGGACCCACCCCTCCACCAAGTTTGATAAAAATCAGATCAGTTGTTTTTGTGTAATCTTGCTAACTGAAAAAAAGATTAATTAATTAATTCATTTATTCATTTCCTAAGCTGCTTAATCCTAATTAGGGTTGCAGGGAAGCTGGCGACCATCTCAGCCGACTCTGGGCGAGGGCAGGGTACACCCTGGACAGCTCACCAGGCCATCGCAGGGCCAACACTCACACATTCACGCTCACTCTCACACCTAGGGGTGATTTGGAACAGCCAGTTAGCCTACTGTGCATGTTTTTGGACTGTGGGAGGAAATCGGAGTACCTGGAGGAAACCCACGCAAGCACGGAAAGAACATGCAAACTCCACACAGAAACGCCCGAGCTGGGAATCAAATCCAGGCCTTCTTGCAAAACATCTGTAAATGAATTGTTTTTAAAAAGCCCTCTGGATCGGGATTGTGACCTGGATCTGCTCCAGAATGCTACGAGTTGTTGTCAGGACCATACCCCATTCGTCCACTAAGTATTATGAAAATCAGTTAAGTAGTTTTTTACATTATCCTGCTAACAGCCAAATCACTAACTAAGTAACTAAATAAATAAATGAATAAATAAATAAATAAACAGACTACATGAATACATAACCTCTCCTGCCTAGTGAAGCAAAATATGCTTTGATTGTTAAATCCTTCACTGTCATCACCATTTTGCCAAATGGGTATTTTGTCTGCACATAACTCTTGTAAGTAATTGAACCTGAACCTGCCGAGCCACGCTGATGAAGCTTCATTCTTCATTAACGATCATCAACTTTCCCAGTCACCTCAGGGTTAATCTCCAGCCTGGCCATGACACTTGGGTTTTTGTGTCTCATGACTTGAATTTCTTTCTTTCTCCTATAAATAATTCAGTGTTTTGCATCGACTAAGTGCCATACGCTGAAGGCTCAGGACCTAAGACCTTGGTGCTCTTTGCATGTTAATGCCAGTTTGAATCCCACCCATTAGGGGACCACTGCTGGATTGCTAGTATTTAAAATTACCCTCTTGCAGAGGACAAATGTTCATACATATTCTACTGCTCAAAAGAACAGAGATATGACTTAACAGGAAAGCTAATGAAAGTAACCATCAGTAAAGTAAATGGGATTGGTTGTACCTATTGCAATGGCATAACTGTTCATACTGGACAGTGTAGACGATGAGTCAGTGAGTTAACTGTAGTTTTTTTTAATGTCCAGACTTTCTGCTCTGAGTCATCTCCAGCACACACTTACACTCATCACTCAAACACACACACACACACACACACACACACACACACACACACAAGTCAACCTGTGGGTAAGACCACATGAACATGTTCGTGATGGCAGCTTGGCGGACGGTGCCGGAGAGAGATTATGGACTCTTGGCGGGTGCCTCCTACACTGTCAGGCACCTGTGGTGAGGTGAGCTGTGCCTTGTCATATCTCCTGCATCGCCCTGATCCCCTAGCCATCTGTCCTTGCTTCTCTTCCGTGTGGCCTCGTCCCATATCCCCCTGTGACACATGCGGCAATTACAAACATTGGACTGACTGAGGCCAGCGTGAAACTCACAGAGCCAGTCATCTCCATTACCATGCAGTTCCAGAGAGCTACCAGGACTCCGGAGCTTGTTTGAAGATCAGCCCAGTGCAATAATTGTGCATACTGGGCCAATGTGGTCATTTCCGATGTCATGTCATCCAGGTTACCTACCGGGCTGCCTGTGGAAACCGGAAAAAATGAATTGTCCTTTGAAGCATGGATGGAGATGCCATAAAGAAATACTTCAGAGGCTTAGCCTGTGATTTATATTTTTTTAATATATGATGTTGTATTTTACAATTGTATTATATAATTACATTGCATTATTGCTCTTGTCATTATAATTTCAGAATAATTTTAAATAGCTGGTATAATTGTAATGTAATTATTTTATCAACATAATATTATTTTAGGCTACTATGAATAACAAAATGAAGGGGAATCAGGAATACTGCTCCTTCATTGCTATTTCTTATGAAGGTTTACCCCCTGCCTACAGTCTCCCTGTCTCCCTGCTCTTCTCTAACAGGATGTGTGTGCTTTAAGAAAGCAGGGCAGTTGGTCATGTGTGTCGTGAAATGGACAGATGGATGCAAGTACAGGTTTTCTGGCTTTACTAAAACCAATGTAGCAGATGACACTCAAAACCAGCTAAGCAATGCTAACAAATTGGGGACTCGCAAATAGTCAGGTGATCAAACATGCATAAACTAGACATTAGTAAATTAGTAATCATGAGAAATTGTATATTTAAACACTAAATAAAATAAGCAGATGACAAAAGCTTTGAGTTGTTACAGACACAATAAGGGAACCATGAGTGGGGTGAGGGACTAGAGGACATGTGCTTAGTGTCTGTATGATACCATTTGCTTACTCTTGTAGACAAGTCTCAATGACCCCTGCACTTGGCATGATATTAGTAAGCATTTAACATCTAACCCTAGCCCTTTTTCATTCATTCATTTTCTGAACCGCTTAATCCTAATTAGGGTCGCGGGGAGGCTTACCCAGTTAGCTGCTGTTAGCTAACCAAGTTAGCTGCACTGCGGGTGGAGTCAGCAATGACAAGTTGGTGATCGCCCGACCTTCGGATCAGTAAGCCAGCACCCTACCAGCAGGCCACCACTGCCCAATATGCCTCCTTCTGGTTTTCAAATATTTGATCCAGACTTTATCTATAGAATAGATGCTGTACTGCCAAGTTATTGTGCATCTTTTTATTGAACTAATAGCAGAGCTCCAGAGCTCCACACTAATGCAAATGCTGTAAAAGGCCATGAGCTTGATTTTGTTATCCCCATTAGACCCCCACCGTGCTAAGACCCCTGGGCAAGGTCTTAATCACAAGTGTACCCTCTGTCCAGCCAGCAGTATAAATGGGTACCAGTAAAAAATACTGGGAAGGTAACCTGCAATGGACTAGCCTCCCAACCAGGAGGGGTTGAACTCGCTTCAGGATCCACAAACCAGGGAATAAGCACCGGCCTGATGAGCCACTAGGCTCGAGTGTAAAAAGCCCAACAGACTTACCCTGCACTCGGGGGCACTTGCACTTTGCAACTTACGGTATTCTTGTTAACATTTGCATGTTTCTGTAAACTTATACATGCAAACATTTTCTGAGCTCCACTTTTAGGCAGTGCCTAAATATTTAAATGAATAATATACTATGATAAACTCATAGGCTAGTCACTAGTTAATGGGCACCGTTAAGGAGTCTGCTTGATATATTGTAGACTTCACTGGATTAAACAAACATTAAACAGAGCTACAGTGTAAAACATAACATTAGACTGGCAAGAAATTAGTGAGTGTTGTAGCATGTGGAGAGAATTCCAGATTGCAAAATAATAACCACACATTTTGATTCACACCATATTTTTCAATCCATCTTATATCAGGGGAAGAAGCTGTAAATTATTTTTGCCCCTGTTAAAATCCATTACATGAAATTTAATCAGTTTGGTTTACATGTCAGTTGTTGATATTTTGCTCCATAAACTGCAAACTTGTGGGAATTGTGTAGTTTTTTTCAAAGGGTGGTAATGGCTTCATGGGCTTGGGCTCGATTCCAGAAAGCAGTACATGGTGGAGCTGCCGGATAAAAGCCAAAGTGTGCACTGGGGACGTTGGCTTACTACCCAAGTGCTTTAGGTTCAAGTGTGCTTCTGCTTAGTAACACTGCAGAGCCATATAGCAAGCCCTGAACTGTTGCATTGTGCTTGTTTTTATTTGGCACATTCCCTGGAAAGTGCTAATGATCATGCAGTATCTCACCATTCATAACCAATAAGCAGTTCTTCTTTGAAAATCATTTATCCCAGCCCTCCACACCCTCCAACCCTGTTTAATTTGCAAACAAATATAATCAACAAATACAATCCAGCAGCACTTTAATGAAGTTCAAGGATCCTTGTAAAACCAAGCACTAAAATCATTGTGGCTCGTGGTAGGCAGTCAGTAGGTTCTTTCTTTCATGTTACTTATTTCTTGTCAGTCTGATATTTTGCTGTCAAATAGAACTGGCTTATATGAGCACACGCCGGAAGCGCAGGCTTCCACAAACCCTTGAGAAGCACACTTCGGTGCACCTGTCATGCAGCACACTGAAAAGCCAGAACTCTCATTAACATAATAAATGAACTGTGGCTTACATTGTGTGGTGGATGACTTGACTTTCGGTAATTAGGCTCTCGGGTTAGAAATACAGTTCCAGAGGTCACCCACCCTTCAACATTGACAATGGGGGTGGTGAGTCAAGTAATGAGAAATAGCTTGTCTAAAAGTGGAACAGATGGGGCTGCTGTGTGTGAACACTAATATATTACAGATAATTACAGCCAGCGATAAAAAGTTGGGAAACATATGTGACAAAGTTTGCTGTGTGAAAAATAGCCATGACTGCCAAATGTGCCTTTAAAGGAAAATGAAAAGAAGAAGTTCGACGAGGTGTGTGAAAACAATTCACTTGCGGATTGTTGTCATTCAGCACTCCGTCTGCTAATGTGCTCATAGTGTTGTAAATTTGTCAAGAAAAAATATGCGTAGAAGTTTACCTGGAGGACATTACCCATCTTATGGGACTGAAAAGCAAAGCTAATTATGATTTGATTCAAATATAAATCATAGCATGACATAACAATAATAAGGATGTAATTCAGTTTCACACTGCTTTATAAAAATACTTTCAGGTGAAAATTGTAAACAGTATTCACTCATTTAAAGAAATGTCAGCTCCTTCTCTGTCAGCCTCACACATAGAAACAGACTACGGAGCATCTAATATGCTTTCTAAACACTGGCCACAAGCATCAGGACCTGGAAGGTTGAAGTTTGGATTGCCATGGTTCAGTTCAGTCTTCATGCTTTTGTCCATTGGTCTCCAACGGGACTTGTTTATTACAGTGGCTCAATGGGGTGGCATGGTGGCTTAGTGGTTAGTACATTCACCTCACATCAAGAAGCTCCTGGGATCGAGTCCTGGGCTCATGCGGTTCTGTGTGCAGTTTTTCAAGTTCTCCCAGTGCTTGCATGGGTTTTCTCCCACAGTACAAAGACATGCACATTAGGTTAATTGGCTGTTCCAAAGTGCTCCAAGGTGTGTATGTGAGTGTAAATGGTTGAGTGCGTTGCCCTGCAATGGTCTGATAAGCTGTATAGGGTGTACCCCACCTTCAACCAGTGTCAGCTGAAATACGCTCCAGCCTATGAGTGTTGCACATGTTAGCATGATATAAACATCATATTGATTTATTTTAAATCCCGACATAAGTACATAAGGGGTACTGATGAGTATTGTGCGAAACAGTTAAAGGCAGATAAAAGTTTCCAGTGCCACTGCTCTTTAAAAGTAGCTTGATATTTGCTTTGATTTTTCGTGACGCCTATCAGATTTCTTAATGAAGCCATGGCACCCTATCATATACCGTCACAAAGTGGCACCAAGCATGACTTAAGTGTCTTTGCTGCTTTCGGCCCAAACCAGTTGTTATTTTCCTGTTCAGCTTCCACATTGTTTAAAAAGTAAATGTACCTGCACTCATTTGAGCACCCATGGGTGTATTGGTCTTTAAACGAGGTGTGGTCAGTCACATTGCAGCATGTTTTTATTTTGAGGCAGTGGAAGGGAATTTCATGATTGACTGACAAAAACCTGGTATGGTCAATATAGTGCAGTATTTCACTGTTATTTAAAGGCACATTATCAAGAACATGATATGTACGTACATAGGTGTGGCTACAACACGTACACTCTGCTTGTCACACACATGCACAGCAATGTACACAAGCACATAGGATTAAAAATAAAATGAATATTACTCTGTACATAAACATATTTCAAAATATATATGTCATAAGGGTTAGTAATAATTTTTATTAAACTTAGCTATTTCCATCTCCATTTCCTCTGCACAGAAGAGGGTTTTTTTTTTCTACTACCTGGCAAATCCATTACAACAGCAATCTGCCACAGCTATGATTAATTAAGAGTCTAAGTACCAACCCTTCTGAACCATGCGTCTGGTGCTATGAATATTTTTTACAATATTAAACTAGCAAAAGTGGATTTGAACATGCTTTAAATGCACTTGTAACATACACTTCAGACTGTACTTAGATAGATAATATGTAGCACTAGATTACTTCCCAATTTGGATGTTTGCCAAATCACATGGTAACTCTCCTCATCATACAACTGCTACCAATCGAAAAGAGTGAAGACTACACTCATGCTTCCTCTGAGATCTGTGAATCCATGCAGCCACATATTTATAGTTGCTGTTCATGCTGTAGAACAGGTCATGAAGAATTGAAAGGAAAGTATATCATTCAACCTACCCAGAGAGCACAGACAATTTTGCTCCCTTGACTCCCACCAATGGATGGCTGTTTCAACATCAGGATACAAACTCGCACTCTCCCGCTGATAGTATGAACACTTTTGTTGTGCCATTCAAGAGCCATGCAATTTATTATTAAAGTAATGATTGCTCTGAAAAAAAAAGTCTTCCCACAATGTGTAGCATGGCAGTGCCTCAGGCAATATGGTTGTCTCACCGCTCCAATGTTCTTTGATATCTGAGTAGGTTTCCTCTGGGTTTTCCTCCCATTTTCACATATAGTACATGCCTATAAGCAGATTGTCATATTCCATAAAATCTGCAATGTCACTTTATGAGTTTCGACATAGACCTTACATAAGCCCTACAACCCTGCTTTATACAAAATTCATGCAATGTTTATGAATGTGTTATGAAGGCACAATGTAGGTCTGTAGAATGTAGGTTTACAATAAAAATGATGGAGCCAGGCTGTAAATGAGTTTGACTAGAGTCCAGAGATATGCCTGCTTTAATTATCATGTATGGTGGCATTGGCTTGAGGGCAAATTTTTCACATACCTACATTAAATAGTAGGCAAAGCCAGAGTGTGCTGCCCCTGGAAAATTCACAGTCTCCATTCCATGATAATGACTGCCCTTTGTTTCAGTAATCACGGAGCTGCTCAATGTGACATTTATGCTGTGCAAATATCTCCCATTTTCAAGAAAAGAAATTAATCAAAGACGCATAAATCACCAAAGTTTGATAAGCAAGTGCAGGCTGTCATAGTGATTTGCTTCCACACACTGTGATTCAAGAGCGAGCACACTTGCATGCCTTTAATTAAGATAACATAAACAAAGCACACTTTTATGTAATGCGATCCAAGTGATGACAGCAGTATTTTAATTTAAAATGACTCTGAAATCATTTCTGAATTTTGTAAAGCTGGGTGTGTTATATTTATTAAATTTAGAAAATACTTGAAATCTAGAAGCTGACTATGAGTATTATTTATTTCAATATTAAGATAATAAATAATAAACCACGTTTTGTTACATTATATATTCAAAATTTTGTTTTATTTGTATAAAGCTTTGAACAATTGGTATTGTCACAAAGCAGCTTTACAGAGTGTATACATTCAGTTATAAATTTTACACTTATGAATTTTTTTATTGAGAGGAACCAGACTCAATAGTGTCACCAAGTGACATCAGATAATGCGTAGTTGTAGAAAATTCCTTTTTATAACTGTATTATATGGTTAGAAGTATAGTGGTGCAGCTAGAAACTTTCTATAGTCAAAATTTCTAAATGCAAAATGGAGTCTAGGTTGTTACAATAATAAACTGTTTACTGATGAAGATTTAAGTGCAGACTTATGTCCTGAAGAATTCTTGCCGATTGTATTCCTAAGCCACTGTAGCAAAACCACTTGTATTAGCAGCAGTTCAAAGCCATCTTCACAGTTTGTAAGTGTATCTTCATGGTGTCCATATCAGACCACAATTAGCAGGAACAAGTGGTTTTTAAATGGTGTGAACTCCAACCACTATAGGACATCTGTATGAGGCCAGGATGACCGGTATCACAGAGGTAGCGTGTGGAATTTGAGAGAGAGAGAGAGAGAGAGAGAGAGAGAGAGAGAGAGAGAAGCACAGATTGTCAGGAGTGTTCATTGTAATGTTATCGTGATTTTCTTCACCTCTGATGTTCCAAATTTTTAAATGAACTATAATATTTCTATAACTTTACTTTAGGTTAACTTTAATTTATAAAGATTTTATAAATATTATGAAAGCATGCAGAAGTTCCTGAGTCTCATTAGCTAATTTTGGAGTGTGTCTCCCCCCCAACCCACGCCCCCACCAAAACAAATGTGATACTGACATACATTGTACACTGGAGATGACACGGTGGTGCAGTTATTAGCATGTCTGCCTCACAGCAGGAAGGTCCCAGGTTCGATTCCCAGGCTTGGGGTTTTTTTGTGTAGAGTTTGCCTCCCCCTTTGCTTGTGTGGGCATCCTCTGGGTACTATTTCCTCCCATAGTACAAAAACATGGACAGAAGCTGATTGTTTCTAGGTGTGTGTATGTGTGTGTGAATGATTGTAAATGTGTTGGCTCTGCAATAGTCTGGCATGCTGTTCAGGGTGTACCCTGTCCTCGCCCAGAGTCGGCTGAGATGGGCGCCAACCTCCCCGCGACCATAATTAGAACTAAGCAGCTTAGAAAATGAATGAATGAATGTTGTACACTGACAAAAACTCATCTCCAGTGACTCCGAGTTTGTCTGTACAGAGGAGAAGCAACTTGATGTCAATACTGAGTAAGATTGATAATACTTTTTGGTGAAAGGCAATTTGTTTATTTTCATAAAGGACACCAACAAAGGTGATCATTTTACTCTGATCAGTTTCCGGAATTTTAAAATGCTTTAAGCCACTGACTTCAAATGACCTACAAATGCAAAAAAATAGCAGTGATTTTGCAGTGACAGTTGTGTTGGTTAGAGACACATGCACTGCAAAGAAATCAAAGAGAAATAAGATATACAGATGAGGTTGTGTTTGAGGGAGTCACATTAACTTCGATCTGGAGGGGAATCAAGTGTGGTGCAAATTCATTGATTTTCAGTGCAAGATGAAAGAGTTCATCGATGAAAATGAAGGGTTTGTTCAATGTTTGGATTTGAAAGCACATACATACGTACATACGTACATACGTACATACGCACACACACACACACACACACACACACACACACACACACACACACACACACACACACACACATATATATATATATATATATATGTACATGTGAGCGAATATGAGGTAGTAATCGACCCACAGATGGAAATTCTAAGAATTAGATGACTTTATTTCTATTAATCTCGGATCTCGACTTGTTCAGAGTACAGGGTGAGAATTCAGGGTCAAAGTTCAGGGTGAGAGTTCAGGGTGAGAGTACAGGGTCAGAGTACAGAGTGAGAGTTCAGGGTGAGAGTTCAGGGTCAGAGTTCAGGGTCAGAGTACAGAGTGAGAGTTCAGGGTGAGAGTTCAGGGTCAGAGTTCAGGGTCAGAGTTCAGAGTGAGAGTTCAGGGTGAGAGTTCAGGGTGAGAGTTCAGGGTCAGAGTTCAGGGTTTTATAGCTTATCTAGCTACATGGTGTGCTAACTCGTCTGTATGTATCCCGTCTCCAGTTCATGACAGGTAGCTTATGGCTTCTTTTCCCTCTCATGGAAGCTGCTAAAGATCTAACCAACGGCCAGGATGCACAACGGTCCAGCGTGATACCACAGTTGTGCCGACCAATCACACTGTGCGTACGTCTTTGCAATATAATAAAGCATTTAAATGATACAGCAGATTGTGATCCATGAGCTACGAGTCATTTGATCTGGTCTGTGTTTTTGTGTGAGTGTGTGTGTGTGTGTGTGTGTGTGTGTGCGTGAACCTCACCCTGCTGATGGTGAAGGTGAGACCAGGTTTTCCTGAACACACTCCCATGCAGCAGAAGCGCAGGTGTGAGTAGAAGACGTGCTCGGCGATGAAGGTGATGAGCGACAGGGCCATGGCCGCCCCGAGCATGTAGAACACCCCCGCCATGTTATCCACGTCCAGCTGACTGCTCATCACTTCGTTCTTCTCATGGTGACAGATTCCTGTGAGCCAGAGCGCCTCAAGCTCTTCTATCTCTCCTACACACACACACACACACACACACACAGGGTATACATTGATTTATAGCTCTCTAAGGTTTTATTGTGAGTGTGTGTGTGTGAGTGTGTGTGTGTGTTTACCGTCTCCAAACAGTTGCAGGATGGCCAGGTCTACGTGTCTCTTCCAGCCCGAGTCTTTCTGGATGGCGATGCCGTACCCGGTCGTAGCGAAGACTTTCCCAGAGCCAATGGTCACCAGTTTGCACCCTTCGTCACGACCCGCCATGTAGTTCAGCACGGCAGCGTCGTAGATAAACGCGTCCAGCTTCCTAATACACAGAACACACCTCATTACACATTACGAGTTCAGATTTAATCACAATGCTTTTAATTAATGTCATTTACAAGTTCTTTATTCACTCATTTGCCAAACTGCTTAATCCTATTAGGGTCACAGGGAGGCTGGAGCCCATCTCAGCCGACTCTGGGCGAGGGCAGGGTGCACCCTGAACAGCTCTCTAGTGCATCACAGGGCTAACACACAAACACACAACCATTCACACTCACATCCAGGTGCAATCAGGAACAGCCAATTAGTCTAATGTACATGTCTTTGGTCTGTAGAGGGAAACCGGAGTACCATGAGGAAACCCACACAAGCACAGGGAGAACATGCAAACTGCACACAAAAACTGTGTAAACATGCTAACCACTACGCCACCGTTCCGCCCCCACACATAATATCAGTCCGTGTGAGGAAGAGACTCGTGATGAAATAATAAAATATTAAAAACGTCCCTTTAACACAAGCAAAGGTGATTCATTCTGGATGGAGGGAGGAGACCAGAGGAGACCAGAGGAGACGCATCTTAATCAGAGACATCACTCTTCTTAAGGAGTGAATGGTTTATGGATGGAGGGATGAATGAAGATGAAGTTTCTCTGTGAGAGTAATAGATGAGCACTCGATCAGATTATGCTTCACTCCGTAAGCGCATTCTCTTTCCAGCACAGCGAATCAAATCAACACCAACGCTGGTGATACGTTATTAACTCAACAAATCAAAATAATAATCATATGCAAAGAGACTTCCACAGATATGCATCCAAAAATTTCGCTCATAAATCCTGATTTATTTCTTCGCTTTCACAGAATACAAACCAAAGTCACTAGCCTGGAGCTAATATATAAATTTATACACTGCTGAAGGCGGAGCTTCTGATGAATATCTCTACTGATGGCTGTCCGCAGCTGGTGACATAAGAGTAATGCGGCTCCTTCAAGGGCCGAATCAACTTCAACCCTGGAGGAGAAATAAATAAATAAATAATTATTTAAGAAATAAGGAAAGGTTACACTGAGTTTCCTTTTCTCCACCTTTCACTCACTGATTTCCTCCTTCAGTCCTATCACCTGTCTTGTTAGTTTAATTATCCGTTTAACGAGTTCATGTTCTGTGTTCCTGTTAATGTTTGATGTCGGTTTTGCTCGGTCAAAGTTTTTTCCCTACCAGTGTTAGATTGTGTGTTTATTCTGTGTGAGTCTGAGTGGTGGTCTATGAGCCTTTGTTTTGGGGGTTTCAGTTTCATTGTTAATAATAAATCAGTTTTTTTTTATTGCTGCCTGTCGTCATGCCAGTTGTCAGCATCAACTCAGGCATGGACACGGGACAGCAATCCAAGTATTGTTCCATGCCTATGAGGCTTCGCTCAGGAGCTCTGCTAAGAAGTCTTATAAGGTTTATTAGTAATTAGTATGTAAATCTACCTTCCTGTTTTATATTTGTATTTATGTAAAGCATGAAGTGCATGTGGTTCTGACCCGGCTTTCAGGCTCTGCAGGGCTTCATCCACGTTGCGCTGGTGGAATTTTACCATGTATGAGTGCATCTCCCTATAGTTATTTCGGATATTGCGTTCTGTACTGCCGTTTGGCACCGTCCCAAACCGAAACGGAGGAGAGAAGTCATTGGGTCTCTGGAACTGAAAGAAGGACAAAGAAAGAAGAGGAAAAGGTATTAAAATAATGTAGAACCATCCTTTTTTATTATTACTGACTGAATGCTATAGGGACAATACTGTTCAACACACACACACACACACACACACACACACACACACACGACCCTGAACCTCTTGCACTGTGTTTATTAGAATGATTACAGCTCATGTTATGACTGTGTACCTTTTTGTCACTGAGACCTGACACCTGGTCGACGTACTCCTCCTGGATCATGAAGGCTGCCAGGTTGGCAGTGTAGCTGGCCAGAAAGATCACAGCAAAGAAAGCCCACACAGACACCATGATCTTACTGGTAGTTCCTCTGGGGTTCTGCACAGGAACCGAGTTGTTAAACACCAAACCCCAAAGCAACCAGATGGCTTTTCCGATAGTGAACGAGGGACCACCGGGCTCTGTGAAAAAAAAGCAACATGTTATTGTTGATGATTCATGAGGAGAAGTGGTGGCTCACTGGGCCCCAGCCCTGGGTTACAGATCAGAGGGTCAGGGGTTCGTGCCCCAGCACTGCTAAGCTGCCACTGTTGGGTCCATGGACAAAGGCCTTAACCCGGATCTCACCCAAACCTTATCAACCCCAGATGGAAGATAAACTGAGAGAAAATGAATTTTCTCTTTCTTTGCATGAATCAGTTAAAAATCCAAGACAGCTTTACTGACAAGACTGTTCAATTATTAAATCCAACAAAAATACCAAAACAAACTGACCCCAAGGCCGATCTTTACAAACAGGGAACTCACCTCTTCCATCTGCGAGGCAGCAGTTATAACCCACTGGGCTGAAATACTCAAACACAAACACGGCGATGGCAGAAACCAGCAGCAACATGACGAACATCATCACCCACACGTCTGCACTGAAGGGTTCTGAACACACACACACACACACACCAGCACCTCTCAGTAAATTCTCCTCGGTGCTGACACCGGAGAGGATTTGGGGTACACTCAGGGGTGCAGCAGCAGGTATAAAAGGTACAGTGGTACAGTATCCTGTAGCGTAACTGAAGTAACTTTTTACCCAGAAATGCAGAGGGTGACACGGTGCCGTTGCTACGGGAGACCATGACACTGATTCCAGTCTCGATGAAAGGCACGGAGAAGTCGATGACCTCTGACCTCTCCTCATTTATTGTGAGAGAGCCGACAGCCATGTGAGCATTTTTCACCACCACCTACAGCAGACGATTACAGAGATAAACATTTAGACATTATTTATTCCTCACAATCCACTTCATCTGGAATAACAGCTGATGAACACCGAGCAGAACCGACGGAACAGGACAAGTCAGTGAAGAATAATCACTAATTCCCTTAAATCCAATCCTGAGTGGCGCATCGAGTGGCGCTCTCGAGTGGCACATTGCCAAGGTGCGAGACGATCATGCGGGAGTCCATGGGAGCTAACTGTCTGAGCTCTTACGGTAGGGATGGCATGCGCCCCCCAGCCTATCATAGGTGTCTGTGAGCTCATGCACACAAGGCGACTGATTGCCTTTTACCTCCAAGTGTGTTCCAGTCTCTGAACATGCATACGCTCCAGCGTGAGCGTGGTATCATGTGTCAAAGAGCAGAAACTCTCTCACCCTAAACCCTAAATCTTAACTCGCTTTCATTAATGAGACACAACCATGAAAGATAAAGAACAGAAGAAGGAAGAGTGAAAGTAGGTTATCACACTAGGTCACGCTGGAAATAGACATTCTACTTACCATACTCCCTCCTCTCTCTCTCTCTCTCTCTCTCTCTCTCTGTACCTTTCTCTCTCTCCATCTCCTCATCTTCTCCATATCTCTCTGCTCTGTACCTTTCTCTCTCTCTCTTTCTTTCTGTCTTTCTCTCTCTGTCTCGCTCTCTTTTCTTCTCCTCATCTCCCTATCTCTCTCTCTCTCTCTCTGTCTCTCTCTCTGTCTCTCTCTCTGTGTCTCTCTCTTTCTCTCTCTGTCTCGCTCTCTTTTCTTCTCCTCATCTCCCTATCTCTCTTTCTCTCTCTCTCTCTCTCTCTCTCTCTCTCTCTCTCTCTCTCTGTGTCTCTCT
>JAQMYF010000013.1:11927301-11950743 GCA_030014195.1 Neosilurus mollespiculum | reverse complement strand
CTATGCAGCCTACTCTTGACGAAAATCAGCAATGGTTCATTTACATGCCTCTCACCACAGACAGTGAGAGACATGGCTGGCATTTGATTACCCAGTTAGCTGCACTGGGGGGACAGCAGTGACAACCCGCTGATAGTGGGGCTTGAATCCCCAAACTTGGGATCAGTAATCCAGCACCCTACCATCGGTCTACCACTGCCCCAAAGTAGGATTAAGTGATTCAGCAAATTATTGATTGAGTAAGTGAGTTGTATATCTCCCTGCCTCACTTAACACCAATCCCCTGTACATATGTTGTTCATGGTATACATGAATAGTAGCAGGAAAAGGAAAAAGAAAACAGAGGGTTTTCCCCCTTCAGTGCTCCTCCTTTTCCTGTGTCCTTCCTTCCATTCCTTAGTGCAAGGCAGTGACAAGCTATGATGAATTACCTCATTATTCTAGTTCACTTGTTCGTTTCTCTGCTTTTGTAATTTCCCAGATTGATCCACATGCACTTGCGCCCACAATACTTCTGTTCTATTCACTCCATAGCTCTTCTGCCATACATACAATGGCCCTGTCTACAGGGCTAGCATGTGACACTAGCCGGCATGGATCAGCTCTATCGTTGTACGCATGGCTTCTCACACAAAGAATGAAACCAGAGAGACAGAGGCCAAATTAACTTCCACACACTGTCAAAACTAAGAAACTACACTTTCACTGCAATCACTCATAATATAATCCCCATCCTTCACAGGTCAATGTGTGATAATTGGGCCTTCAGTAGACCAGGTAATTCAAAAGTGTGGTTTGTTACCCCCATATTATAAAGCACCACACACTCTCCACCATCTCAGATTACTCCTATTTGAGTCAAAACTTAAGGGGTTGGAGTGCTCAAAGCAGTTCTAATGGGTTTCACCCCACTGCTCTTCCAGTGCCCATTGATCTCTATGCACAAGGTAAGGTTCATTAACTTATGAATGAGTCATTTCAGTCTTTCAGCGAACTCTATTTGAGGCCATACTTTCCAAAACAACATTCAAATGATCACAGTGTGATCAAAAATTTCCCCTGCCCACCCCTTAATCGGCTTAATTAAATGCGATTTAGGTGTGTAATCAAGTCACAGGGTGAAAACCTACTGAGTTCAAAGTCACTTTTAGTGCAGTTTCATTTTTTCCCTCACCTTTATTATCTCCAGCCATCTATTATAGAGCAATGCTGCAAAGGTTTTTGGGTTTTGTTGGTTTGTATTTTGTTTTTTAAGTGCACAGGTTATCTGTTGTACAGTTCGATAAGTATACTCTTGTTTCATTTACTTTGTTAAATGTATTCTTTAAATAAAATTGCAAAATTTTTAGCCACATTTAAATATATTCTGTAAAACAAAACATAAAAAAAATAAAAGTCAAAGGGGGAAATACATGAAAAACCAGTTGCCTTTAACTTTGAATTTCACTTAAGTTTTATAAGTAACTCTACAAGGAGGCTGTTTAAAGCAGCTTGGAGTCTGTGGTTCTCATTGGCTTTTTTCTCTGCAGGTCCTTTGATTACATTATTTTTACTCTGAAAAGTGGTCATTGATTTAATATGTAACTTTTATAACCTTAACATCTCTATGACATCTCTTTCTTACCATTTGCACCGTAATTTATACCACAGTGCTAGTGAGTTCTCAACTCTGATTGGTAGAATGTGTTGATTAAAGACTGGTCACAGATTTATATTACCATGCTCATTCTAATATGTATGCTTATTATTTCTATAGAATCTCCAGAAGGTCTAATAGAATAAGAAATAAAATTACAATTAATTTGTGTTATCATGTAACAAAGAAATACATAATCATGTATATGGATTCTTATATGGTGGCTAAAAGGAAATATTTATTTCAGATTTTATGACAGGAAACTGAGATGGGAGTGCACTGTAACAGACAGAACGACTTCAAGACAGAGAATTTTGTGGTTTTCTGGTTTCACAGTAACATGACAAAATGGATTTTATTTTTGTCTTATATACTTCAAAAGATAGAGGAAACGAGATTCTGAATTAACTTCTGCTACATTTCAAGTGATAACTGGAACTAACTTGTTTCATTGACATTACACAACATAAAACCAAAAAGTATGGTGTTGAAATGTTGACAAATTGCTTTGGTATAAGATGTTATAAAGCATATTGGCATATGCTGTTATAAGAAAACTGCTATGAATCAGCCTTCCCTAGATGTTTTGGGTCAGGTCTTCATCGCTGAAGCATTTCCTATAAAACCAAACCATGTTGTGTTTTATTCTTTAAATTTCGTTTTGTCCGAATTGTAAAGCCTTAATTAGCGGGATGCTTTAAGACAGCATGTTTAGTTGTGTATAGTCATCATAATTAGGGATGCCATATGGTAAAGGTGTCTTCAAATCCAAATTTGCAAACATATTGGTGTCCAAATGTAATGCACATTCCATCACAAGATAAATAATCTCTCACTCTTGTCAGCATTATTAATGTTATTCAAAGTTGTCAACACTGGCTACATCTGTCTTCTGTTGTAAAAGTTTCTCCCCCCATATGTGGACTAATTCAGTAAAGACACAGATTTATCTACAGTTCATATAAAATAATATTAAGAAAGTACTAGAGTAAAACATTCAACAGTATATGATGTTTTGTTAAATTGACCAGGTTTGCAAAAATGTTACATTACTACAAATGAACATGATTATGTGAAATGTAACAGAATTCATCATCCCGGCAAGTCATTTAAATTTTGGATTAAATGAAGAAATTACTTGAAATCAGGTTTAGCTGTTTTGGGACCGGAGACCATGGTGGGATTTGACTAGTAGCTCAGTAAATGTGCTACGAGTAAGGCTTTTTTTACACTCTTCCAATCGAGAAGAGATTTATTGTTCAAATCAAAAGGATTTCAAGGTAAAAAACAAATTACAATTTTATTTGCAGCAGACTGCAGAAATGGGGTTTGTGAAAAGCATCTGTATTTAATCACATTTGCTGTTTATATAAATTATTATATTTTATAAGTTATATAGAAAATTATATAGAAAATCCTAACACTTTTTTTCAGATTTTTGTCCATAAAATTGACTTTGTTTACATAATTATGAATTAAGCAGTGCACAGTGGCATATCGGTGAAAATGTTCGCCTCACAGCAAGAAGGTTCTGGGTTTGAGTCCTGGGCTTGGCCGTTTTTGTGAGGAGCTTGAATGTTCTCCTTGCTCTGGCATAGGTTTCCTCTGGGTACTCCGGATTGCTCCCACAGTTCAAAGACGTGCACATTAGGCTAATTGGCTGTTCGAAATTGTCCCTAGGTGTGGATTTGAGTGTGAATGTTTATGTGTATGTTGGCCCTGTTATGGTCTGGTGAGAAGTTGAGGGTGTATCTGCCTTTGCTAAGAGTCTGAGCTGAGATGGGCTCCAGCCTCCCTGTGACCCTACTAGTATTAAGTGTCTTGAAAAATGAGTGAGTGAGAATTATGAATTATGCTAAGTAAGATGCCATATTTTATGACACTTGGATTTATAAAATGCTATGACACGGTACTATAGCAATAAAACTGCAACATTAACATACTAATACAAGATTCCTTTTTTGAGATACTGTATCTAGAAATGCTCGGTCCTCAGAATGATGTTACAATTTACTGGATCATAGAAAGTGCTGTTTATCTCTTAGATAACTCATGTTCCTATTAATCACATAATCTGGCTGTTGTTTTATATCCATATCTCTTTTTTCTCTGTTCATAGGTAAGCCAATTCCCTGTTCACAGTGGTCTTGAAAACAGTTCTGGAACCATCAGTAAAGTGAAGGTAAAAGAGAAATGTGTATTATTGAATGACTCAACATGTCAGATTAAACACTGCTTTCTTTAGAGTGTGAAAATAGAACCAAGGACCATTTTGCTTTTTATTACTAATATGTCCTAAATTCACCCAAATAATACCTTGTGTTATTTTCCACGTGTTGCTGCAACATTTTGATGGAATGGATTTATGACTGCTTTTACCCCATTGTCTTCCTGCAAGCCTTGAAAAATGCGTATACCACAGCCTTCGAACACCCACACCTTTTTAATGGAAAAGTTCCTCTGAGTTGGTATGATGTTCCTTACTTTTCTCTGCAGTATGCATGCAGAAGCAGTCATCTGGGTTCCAGAGGTGCCTTTTAGTCAGCCCAGCAGTGTCAGAAATAATAGTGGGTGTATGTGCAAGGGAAAAAAGTGCTTTGAGTGCATTTTTTTCTCTTTGGGCTGCGAGCAGAATAATGAACTACATAGACCATGTTTCCCATGGGACCTATAATTTTGGTGCGCCCACCTGTCAGCGTGTGATGTGTTTGCTGTCCGCCACAGCAAAGAACACAAATTGTTTTGTTCCGTTTCTATTGTCAGGGCTAATATGACACTGTGTACTACCCTGCTGCCTAAAACCCAGAGTTTAGGGAAGTTTAAACTGAACTGTTTTGGGTTTTTTTGTTTTGCTTTTTGTTTTTTTGTTTTTTTTTTTTGTTTTTTTTTGGTAGAAATAAGCAGACAGTGCTTGGAAGGATGTTAGGAAAAGGAGGATTATTGTGCAGCAGATGAAATTGTACATTTCGAGGCTATTAGAGAACATTATCCTCCCCAAGCCTGAGCTGAAAATAGATAGATGCTTTGAGTTAACTTAACTTAAAAGGGAGGAAAACACACATATTTCTAGCTATTTCTGAGTGAGTTATTGCAATGCAGACCATGAGTTGTAATATAAACTTAAGGGAAGTAATGCACATTTAAGACATTTGGCAGACACTCTCATTTAGAGCAACTTACATTCATCATTTTTATACAATTGAGCAATTAACGGTTAACGGCCTTGACCCCCCCCCCCCCCCCCAACCTTTGGATAAATAAGCCAAAGCCTTAACCTCTGAGCTTTTACATTTAGTGCATACAGGCACCTATATTTAACTATATGAGGCTGCTCTAGTCTATTTACTGTCTGTACAAATAAGACACAGTAAATGTTTTCACTGCCAGAGCTACCATAACAGTAACTTTTGCTCTGGGCTATTTTGCTTATTACTTATTACCTAAGTCGCATACAGTAATCTCCTGCCATTTCCTAAATGGAAAATAATAATCAAGTATAATAGGCCTGTGGGTAATGGTAGCCTGGATTAGAATAGTTGCTTAGCATGTCAACAAATCAGCTCATTCTGAACTGTATGGAGTGCCATTAGAATAATTTGTTGCAATTATTCTTGTTAATCACTACAGCAGACACAGTGACCCAGTATTTCCTATTGAAAGATAAATAGTGTTTACCAGGCTGGTAATAACACAACTGCTTTCTTGTAGATTGTAAATTTTAAATGCCATTCTTGACGGGGACTATGACATATTCTACTTGAAGAAAAATGTGTAAGAGCAGAGTTGATAGTTATATGAATGTATGATTTTGTATGGTTTTGTAAGACAGCAGAATACAGGTCTATGAGTGAGTAATTTATTTTTATCCTTAAAAGTCTAGACATCATATATTTCTGCAAGTTATTTACTTGTAAATTAACTTGTACACTGAGCACCAAAGGAGCAAAAATCTGAAGATGTTGGCCATAACAGTAAAAACCAATGACTGATTCCAAACCAAAATACTTGCATGAACATGTGTTTAATCTTCCCATTTATGTTATATTTAAACTGTAATAAAACTACAGTGCAAACACTTGTACAATCTTTGTCTTTCCAGTCAATTCAAGTGACACTGGTGGAGTATATGTATCTGATAGGCCATACCCCTGTTAGAGCACAGACTTGCAGCTGCTTGATATAGCTTGATATAGCTGCTGAGTTTTTATCGAAATGTTTATTTAAAAATATGCAAGAAAACTTAACAGGCTACAAAGCAAAGATACTGGTACCAGTATTATTTTTACTGTTAATTATAAGTTAATTATTTTCCTTTAAATTTCTTTTCCTTTATTTGATTTTTTTTACATACCACAGCAATTTTCTAAGGATAAATATATAGATATATGTAGATTTTGGAACCGCCTAAAGGTGGAGCTACCAATGTCTATTGATAGGTGTCAACAAACAAGCAGGAGGAAATAAATAAATCTCCCCACGTTTCCCAGCTATGATCTGGATTGAAAGCAGGAAAGGTTAACACTGTGTTTTCTTTCCACCACCTTTCATTAGCTGATTTCAGCATTCATTTGTATCACATTTCTTGTTTGTTTAATTATCCATTTAATTAGTTCATACTCCATGCTCTTATTATTTTTGGGTTCTATTTTGCTGAGTTTGTCTACCTAGCTAAGTTCGATTTTATGTTTTTATTTTGCGTAAGTCTGAGCATTGGTGTATTTTTGGATTTCAGTTTTAATAATATTAATAAATATTTTTTTATTAGTGTAGAGGCAGTGTTATTAGGTTTCCTGTAGGGTCCATAACACGGGACATCCATTCATTTTTCTAAGCTGCTTAATCCTAATTAGCATCACAGGGGTCTGGAGCCCATCTCAGCTGACTCTGGGCAAAGGCGGGGTACACCCTGAACAGCTTGCCAGACCATACACACATACACAACCCTTCACACTCACACCTAGGGGCGATTTGGAACAGCCATTTATCCTAATGTGGATGTTTTTGGACTGTGGGAGGAAACCGGAGTACCCGGAGGCAACCCATGCCAGCATGAAAAGAACATGCAAACTCCACACAGAAATGACCCGAGCCCAGGAATCAAACCAGGGACCTTCTTGCTGTGAGGCGGACGTGCTAACCACTGCACCACCGTGCAGGCACAGGACAACAATTCAAGTCATTTTCCATATTTACGGGTCTCTGTTCAGGATACTAGTACTACAATGTTGTTGTTTTTTTGTTTGTTTATTTGTTTGTTTATGTTTTATATCCAATCTTGTAAAATGTTTGCAGGACAAGTCAGTTCCTTACAGCAACTGTACCATATCAACAATAAAATTAGTTGATTTTAACAAATTTTCTTGTTAGTCAGCTGCAGTTTTTTTTTTAATCTGTTTATTATGAATCTTAGATTATGCGGCATGTCTGCCATACAAGCCCCTGTGGATAAGTTGTTGCTATAGAAACAATATTGTATTAGAAAGACCACATTAATATATTCAGTCTTCCCAACTGAATTACAGCTGGAGTTACTGTCAGAGCTAGACTGTGATAGAAAATTAATCAACACCCTCCAACCTTCTTCTCTGCTTAAATTATTTCTTTTAGAACAAAGTCTTTGATCCTGGCATCAGACTAATAGTATCAGCCAAAAGTAAAGGTGATATGTAAGTGTTTAAATAAGAGATACGTTTGTTACCCAGTCATCTATGCTTTCTACATCATATTGTTCATACATTTATTCTTTTATTTATATGCCAAACCACTTAATCCTACTTGGGTGATGGGAAGGAAGAAGCAGACCAGAATTTTAGCTGACTCTGAGCGAAGGTGGCGTACACCCTGCACAGCTCACAAAGCATTATATTGTTCATATTTAAGTCTAAGGTGTTAGGTGTCATTAAAAGTTTGATTATTAACTAGTTCACCAGGGCAACTATTAAGCCAATTACATATTTTTTTTAACAGAATGATGCTGTCCGATTAATATACTATACTCATTTATGTCTTCATTATATATCCCTTATATGCCGAACATTTGACAGCGGTGAAGAATACTTGAAATATGAAAACTCTAACCCTAAAGACTATGACTATAGATATACAGAATGCAAGCATAGGCATGTTTCTGTGTAAAAATAAAGTATGTTACTTTTTATACAGTTATGGAATATGGCTTGGATGGTTGTCTCGTATCCTGTCCAGTGTCTGCGCATGCCCAAAGTAAGTTACTGCACTGCTGAGTTGACGCTGATTGGCCGTGATGTATCACTTACATGCATGAGAATGGGCAGCAATAAAAAATATATATATTTATTATTACTAATGAAACTGAAAAAAACCCCTCACACATAGAATAAAAAAACACACAATTTAACTCAGGTGATCAGGGAGACCCACAGGTTAATAAATGTTTTTAGAGAAAATGCTGAAATCAGAAGCTTGACAGAAAATTAACGTGGTGAACAGATAATTATATTTATATAATTATATAAATTAAAGTGGAACTTAGTGAGCGAAAACAAAAACCAATCTGTCCTCATTTCTATCTTCCTATACTCTGATTGACTGTGAAATCTGATTAGTTTGTAATCTTAATAGTGATAGCAGACTTTATGTCACTTGATGTTAATCAAACTCACAGTTTGTTCGAATGGATGAATCAGTTAAAATGTTGAATCAAATTGACATAAGTCAGTTATTATTGGTTTAAAAGTAAGCTCTTTAGCAGCTACATTTAATATGAAATGCCCTGTAGCTAGTACAAAGGTGAAAAGCACAAGAAAACAATATAATTGGGACCAAACAAATAACAAACAAAAAAATAGACCGCAGGGGTCCAAAGCTTCCACCGCCCAGGAATGTGTATTTTAACGTTGCTCTATAGCTTCCTTAAACCAAAACCAAAACTGTTGTGGTAAACAAATTAAGTCCAGCATGCACCAATCCCAGACGAGGTACCTGTATGAAATACGCATACCAAATTTCATCAAAATTCGAGCAAGCATTCTCAAGTTATCGTCCGGAAACCAAACTGTTGTGTTAAACAATCGAAGTCCAGCTGGCTCATGAATTAAGCCTGGATTTTAGGATGCACCAATCCCAGACGAGGTACCTGTAAGACAAACCTGCAAATTTTTTATCAAATTTTTTAAAATCCGAGCAAGCATTCTCAAGTTATCATATGGAAAACAAACACCCATTCCCATAGCCCCACAATGTGGCAGGAGCTAAAAAAAAGTGGCAGCTGTGAGACTAGCTAGCTAGTTATGCTAGCTTTTGACCACTTAATGAGCAACTGTAATAATTTTTTTTTATCATTTTTGAAATAATTCAAATTCCTATTAATAATAGAATTCACATTAAAAGATAAAAACAAATCAAAAAATGGATTTGAATGTTAAATCAGAATTGAGCAGCTTGATCATTTAGTCAGGTGTGCTCTGTCAGTAAATATTTTCTGGTGGATAGTTTTAAAGGTGTGCTAAATTCACCTTAATGCCTTAAAGCATGTCTTTTTAGCTCCCACCAAACATAGTGGCGGGAGCTATTGGAATGGGTTGCTTTCGTCTGTCCGTCCATCCATCTGTCACACTTTGGTTTCTGGACGATAACTAAGGAATGCTTACTCGGATTTTGATCAAATTTGGAATGCGGATTTGTCTTACAGGTACCTCGCCTGGGATTGGTGCATCCTAAAATCCACGCTTAATTAATGAGCCAGCTGGACTTCATTTGTTTAACACAACAGTTTGGTTTCCAGACGATAACTTGAGAATGCTTGCTCAAATTTAGATGAAATTTGGTATGCGTATTTCATACAGGTACCTCGTCTGGGATTGGTGCATGCTGGACTTAATTTGTTTAACACAACAGTTTTGGTTTTGGTTTAAGGAAGCTATAGATCAATGTTAAAATACACATTCCTGGGCGGTGGGAGCTTTGGACCCCTGCGGCCTATTTTTAGACATTGTATTTAAAACTATGCTTAATATTTTAATGGCCAATCAGTTTTGGCGATCAATTTTTTTCTGAACTGCTTTATCCTACTATGATACCTCTTATCCTACCTTGTCCTACTAAACGCTTTGTCCTATGAAGGCTGCAGGGAGACTGGAGCCTATCTTAGCTGACTCCGAGCAAAGCTGTGGTACCCCGAAAGACCAAAATACACACACATCCATTCATACCCACACCTAGAAGTGACTTGGAACAGCCAATTAGCCTAATGTGCATATTATTGGAAAGTGGAAGTAAACTATAGTACCCTGAGGAAACCCATGCACACATGGACAGAACAAGCAAACTCCACAAGTTTACCCTGTATCACTTTTATTTTATGGCTACACCATCACTCATGCTGTTTAAATTTGTATTCATCCGCACAAAGTAGGAACTCACAAAAGAGCATAAACCTGCATAACAGTATTTTACTTAAAATTGTACACTTGCAAATATAGTCATATTATTTAAATGGTGGCTGTATGTAATCTGCCTTAATCATATTTTTAAAACCATCTGTGTGGGGGTTTATTAAATCTGCATCATTAAATAAAAGTAAGTAATGAATAAATCAGTTGAATTGTTGCACATGGAGGGCAGCATAGCCAGCCTATGAAAACAGCAGAAATGACAGGGATGATCAAACAGAAGCTGGTGTTTTTCTTTCTGCATGGTTCATGAGCAAATCTGATGATTGTTAGTGTTTGGCAGAGGAATCACCAAGAGTGCTATGGCTTTCAGTTCAGATAGCTTTGAATTACATGTTGTACCAAGCTACAAAGCAAGTGAAAGAGACACTGGTTTTGAGAGGAAAAACAGCAAACCAAAGTTGCTGATCTGGGACAAGTTTCCCAGAAGCATCACAAACTTAAGATCATCGTAACTGAAGGGAAGGAGGGAGAGAGAGAGAGAGAGAGAGAGAGAGAGAGAGAGAGAGAGAGAGAGACAGAGAGTGAGAGAGAGAGATTTTTTCAATGCTCACGATGCCATTTAACAATCATTTTTGTGCTGTGATGCTTTTTGGGGAACACAGCCCTGTTCAGTATACCATCTACAATTACTGTCAGCAGAGAGGTATATTTCATCTAGTTTCTCTTGACTGAAGAACGAGAGGGTGAACACATGATAGATTCAAGGCAAATAAATATTGTAAACAACATTCCCAGAGAGACCTATTAGTATGATTGATCATAAAAACATCTCCTTGATCCACCTTCCCTCTCTCTCAGTTACTCTTTTCTCATTTACATTAAATATTGTACACATATCATAAGGGTGTAAGGGAAAACCTTATAAATGTAATTTTTCTTTTATTTTTATTCTATTTTCTATTTTCTAGACATTTCTAGAAACTGATACATTTCATCAAGTAAGGCTATAACATTTAAATTGTTTTGATATACATGTAGAAGTATGTTTAATGCTGCTGTCATCAAATGACATATGACCCAATGATGCTGAACCAAAACTTAGATTAAAGCAATGGTCAAAGAAATCATTTTTAATAATGTTACTATAGAGCACTAGATTTTGTTTAATTAATTTATTTATTCATTCATTCATTTTCTAAGCTGCTTACTCCTAATTAGGGTAGAGGTAGGGGAGGCTCGTGCCCATCTCAGGGTACACCCTGACAGCTCACCAGGCAATCAAACACAACCATTCACACTCACACTCACACCTAGGGGTGATTTAGAACAGCCAATTGCAATTTTCAAGTTTTATTGTCACATACTGGTAACAATGGAACAACAATGCAATGAAAGAGCACCCTCAATATTGAAACAAATATTGCACATAAAGAAAACATTTAGATAAAAAATAAAAATAAAAACTATATAAGTTATATATATATATATATATATGTTCAGCAGTTCAGTAGCCGTTCAGTAGCCTGATGGCTTGCGGGTAGAAATTGTCCCTGATTCTGCTGGTGTGAGTCCGAATGCTCCTATACCATATGCCCGACGGCAGGAGTGTGAGGAGTGTGTGGCTGGGGTGGCTGGAATCAAAGAGAATCCACTGGCCTCCTCCTATTGTGCTGTGTGTAGAGGTCCTGGATGGCTGGCAGTTCAGTCCTGGTGATGCGTTGTGCTGATCTGACCACCCTCTGTAAAGCTTGCGGTACAGAGCATTACACTTGCTGTACCAGGTATTGATGCAGCCAGACAGAATACTTTAGATGCTGCATCGGTAGAAGTTGGTGAGTATTCTGGAGTCCATACCAAACCTCCTCAGCAGCCGCAGAAAGAAGAGCCGTTGTCTCGCTGCTTTCATGATCACAACCACGTGATGTGACCAGCTCAGATCCTCACTGATATTGATCCCAGGAACCTGAAGCAACTGACTCTCTCCATCTTTGCCCCCTTGATGTGGATAGGGGTGTGACCTCCACCCTGCAGTCTCCTGTAGTCCAAGATGAGCTCCTTGATCTTGCTGATGTTGAGCAGCAGATTGTTGTCCTGGCACCATGAAGTCAGGGCTCTCACCTCTGCTCTGTAAGCAGACTCATCTCCATGTGAAATGCAGCAAATGATTTTGGTGTTAATAGCCTACTGTGCATGTTTTTGGACTGTGGGAGGAAACCAGAGTGCCCGGAGAAAACCCACCCAAGCACGGGGAGAACATGCAAACTACACACAGAAATACCCGAGCCCGGGAATCAAACTCAGGCCTTCTTGCTGTGTGGCGGATGTGCTAACCACTGCGACACCGTGCCTTCTAATAATTAATTAATCAATTCATTCATTCATTCATTCATTCATTTATTTCAATTTGAAAGAAGTAAAATGTGGACCGGTCATGAAATCAGATATGAGCAAAAAATTTTGAGTTCCTAAACATAGCTGGTGCTCTCATGATATCAGCTATTAAATGATTTGATAGTTATTGTCAAGGTTTTGCAGGTTTCATGCCAGAGGTTAAACAGAAAGAGTAAATTTTCTGCAGCTGAAATAGTGGCTTCATTTTTGTTATACTTCAATAAGCTTTCTTTTGACCTTACCAAAATGTTGCTTCCACTATATATTTTCTCCTAGTATATTATTTGGTTTGCTATTTACAGTTCACTTGCTTTTCCATAATGCAGGGGCCAGTCTGTCTTTGTTGACATCTGTTCTTGGTCCTGAGCATACAGTAGCTAGTGTACTGGTTATCTTCATTTATAAAAAAGGATTAAGGACCCTATTATCACATAGGCACACACCTAATAAAATAGTAAATTGGAATTGTAGCGCTAATTTGACATAATTCTTTTTTCCTAGGTCAATAATTTTTATATAGATAGTAACTAAGACAGAAGGTAAAATAGTGCACCAATGGGTGTAACACTGTAAATTCTGCCATTGCAGTGGTATATTCAAACCCAATTCTGTAGAAAAAAATATCTCTTGCAATGCTATACAATGCTAAAACATTACTGCCCTGATCGCCAAGCTCTAAAAGTCAGAGCCTGCCCTCTGCTCTGTAAGTCATGCTATTTATGATGAGAGTGTCATTGCCTCAGGTTGTTTTCTTTTATTCCCCCCCCCCTCCCCAGAGAAGTGATCATTGGTTCTCTTTAAAGCAGTTGTCTGACGTTCACATCAGCCAGACAGGGTGCTGTCTGCATCAGGTGTGGAAGCTATCTGCACACTGATGCTGGATACTTAGTAGTCTGATTTGTTCTCCTGTTTCTTGCAGTTTCTACATTTGCTATGGCAGGGAAAGGGTTATTATGGTAATTTATATATAAAACCAGACTTTCAAAGGATTTCAGCTCTATAATTAGTTCACAGTTGGTGGTGATGATGTATAGAACTGCACAATCAATCAGGACAAATTAAATGTAAATGCAAACCTGAAATGCTGTACCCACAAATAATCCCAAATTTGGTCCTAGGTGTTGACTCAAGTATTCGGGCCAAGACACTTCATACATTAGGGTCAATTCATACCAGAAGCATATAAAACTAGGGGGGCATTCACAGAGTGAAAGGTACCTCCACCACACAGCATGGATGTAAATATGAAGAAAATAGGCCGTATATGAGTACTGGATTTAATTATACATGTGCTTACATGTGCAGGTGTATTTCGATATGGTCCATGGTACATGAATGTGGAAAAATGGTACATGGATGTAAAATTTTTTTTTTGAAGGTTTTACATGTTGGCATGATTGATGGATTATCTCATTCAAAAATCAATTTTTTCCTATAATTGTTGCATGGTCTGCATTTTAAACTTTACTATAAATAATGTAAACTACTTTTATTTTTAATTTCTGGATTATTAAATTATTATTAAAAAGTTGTTTTTTATTTATTTTATCTCAACTCAATGTCAGTATGCGCTCACATGTTGAAACCATATTGATCATATTGTATAATGCCAAAAATATACTGTATGTGCAATTTTTTGTTCATTTGGCTAATTAATTGCATTGTCATGATCACATAAATATTATTTTCTGTAACGTTTTCTTGGTTTAGTTTGATTAACAATAAATTGGAGTCAGTGGAATTTCAATCTGTTTCTCTGTGGAGTTCTAGTGATAGCTAGGCTTCTTAGTCCTGTGGTAGTTTCATTTTCAGATTCTTGTGGTAATCATTCTATTGAGATGTTTTTGCCTGGCTGATATTTGCTCAAATCTGAACAAAATGCATCATGCTACCCGTGAGTGCACTGGATTTCGACTGGTGTCTGTGCTGAGCCACTGGGCAACTCTGAGCACAAAGATACACATTTACTCATATACACAGTACATCGCACCTCAGAGAGCAGTAGTTGGCTGGAAGGCATTCATTTGCTTATTGGCATTAAAGCCTTTATTAGCACAGTAAATATGTTCTATACATGAAGCTTATTTTTGTTTATGTAATATGTTAATTAGGTTAGTAAATATAATGCCTGGTGGGACTTAGCAAGACTGCACCTAATTTGGTTTGTTTTATTCTTGTTTATCAGAGAAGCAAAAATATCACCTCTGTAACATTGTCTGCCGCAAGCAGGCATATATTTTTTTATTGTGAGAAATGAGAAGTATTCTATTGAGGGATGGTTTAAATGAAGTCTAAATAAAGCCTTGTTACATAAAAGTCTACAAATCTAAGAGTTTTAGAGACAGAGATTTAAATAAGAGAGAGAGAGAGAGAGAGATAGAGAGAGAGAGAGAGAGAGAGAGAGAGAGAGAGAGAGAGAGAGAGAGAGAGAGAGAGAGAGAGAGAGAGAGAGATAGAGAGAGAGAGAGAGAGAGAGAGAGAGAGAGAGAGAGAGAGAGAGAAAAGGGAGAGCCTAGACACCCATCATTAGTTCTCTAGAAACAGTCCATGAAATGCCAGTTGTCTCATCTGCTGGAACACTGATGTTGTTTTCAGCTGACACTCTTCTCTGTATATATGATGCAGCTTTTAGCGTTTTTGGACAGCTGCTTCATTAAGGTGATCAGATCATACATAGCCTGGATGGAGGAACAAGGATGTACATACCATATATTCATAGAATGCAATTGGTCTAAAATGCTTCATTTTTAGACCAAAATGGCTTATATGGCAGGAACTACTCTAATTATCTATACTGGACTCTCTTTATCAAAGAAATAAAATCCTCCCCTGTTAATGAAGAGAATCTTGCTTGGCGTTAGGCTTTGTGATTGTGTTACATGTGTTTTAATGCAGTACATGCAGTATATGGTATAAATATAGTTTGTTGCTTGTTTTTGTTCAGTATGTTGACAATGATCATTGCTAATTTGTGTCAAATTGAAAATGTTAATAGTATGTCTGTGCTCAGAAAGAATATTTAACAATATTTAAATAAATATTTAATAATTATAGAAATCCACAGAATATTACAGGCTATTAAACTTATCTTGACTAAAGAAATCACTGACTAAACTGACCTTCTCGATGCAGAACCAATCATTGAACAAGTGAGTAAATCTTATTCACAATTCAAAGATGTTCAAAAGTAGGTTTGATCTGCATTCAATTGCAAATATGACTCATTCAATTCACAATTGAAGTTTTAAAAGCAAAAAAAGAAATATAAATATTATAAGCCTACAGTAAATCCATGGTTTGTAGCAATATGTCATTTTGCTGATTTTGTTGATGTTACAGTATTTGTCTTTAGAGAATGCAGTTCTGCTTTGCAGTAATGAAGCAATAATCATGAATTACCTGACACCATTCAGTTTAATTAATAATTTATAAATATTGTCTTTTTTAAATTCCCACCTATTTAAATAGATTGCAATTAACTTTACTGTGAATAATAAAAACATTTATTTTTTTTTCTTCATGTACATAATATCATGAATCAGAACGTATTTTTGATTTAAGGTTGATTTCAACTCAGTGTCAACATGCAATGGCATGCAGTGAAATGGTCTTTTAGTTTCTAGATTATTTATGCTTGGAATGTCTAGATCAAAGGTCAAGGTCAGAGAAAGGTCACTGAGTTTTTAAGATAGACATTTCCTATTTTAAAATTTTAATTATATTATATTATATTATATACAGCATATTCCTCTGTGGCCTTCAGTGACCCTGAAAGTTAAAAATCAGTCAAACAGGATTTTGAGTGCAAATAGTTTTGAAACGTTTGCCGATAGACATACTGTTACTATGAAACATATGGAATGGAAAACATATAAGGACTTATATGGACATAACTGAAGATGAGCACAATGCCTGTGGCCTATTTACCACAACATCCATGCAGCATGGTGGAGGTACTCTATGAGTGCCTTTCTAATTTTTTGTTATAACCCCTCATCCGGCTGTCAGGGTATTGTCATGGTCTCTGTCTGTCTGCATTGGAACATGCATGTCCCTTGGGTCGGCACATTGGTGTAGTGGTTAGCACTTTTGCCTTACAGCAAGAAGGCCTGGGGTTAATTTCTGGACTCGGGCATTTCTGTGTGGAGTTTGCATTTTCTCCCCGTGCTTGTGTGAGTTTCCTCTGGGTACTTCGGTTTCCTCCCACACTCCAAAAACATGCACAGTAGGCTAATTGGCTGTTCCAAATCACCCCAAATGTGAGTGTAAGTGTGATTGTATGTATGTGTGCTGGCCATGCAATGGTCTGGTGAGCTGTTCAGGGTGTATCCCGCCTTCGTCTAGAGTTGACTGAGATAGGTGCCAGCCTCCCCACATTCCTAATGAGGATTAACCGGCTTATGAATGAATAAATGAATGAATATCCCTTTTAGTGTATATGTGTGCATAGGCACATCAGTTTCTCTGTTTGATCTTTGACCTTGTAACAATGAACTTGGACTTGTAAATTTTGTCCGGGATATTTTCTAAAAACTGCTGGGCAGATCATAAATCTTGCATGCAGGTTTCCTATCGTTGGTAGGTGTGCAGAGGCTTGTCAGTCTCTCTGTTTGACCCTTGACCTTGTCACAATGACCTTGACATTATATATTTTGTCTGGGCTCTAAATCAAGAACTGCTGGGCAGATTCTAAAATTTCCTTGACATTGTAAATTTGTCCATAGGTGTGCATAGGATAAGATATTTTATTAGACAAAATTAAGGAAAACAGTTAAATTACAGCCTGGTTTAAATCTTATGTGACAGACCTTTACCAGTTCCTTGCAATTAATAAAAATTCGTTAGTACCTAAAATTACAGTATGGGGTCCCTCAAGCTCTCTTGATGGTATATTACAATTTTCCTAGTTCGTATGTTTTAGATTTATTTTTGCTCAGTAAAGTAATCAAATGACTTTGTAAACATTTATATTAACAGAATTATTTCCATTATTACTTATGCATATCCTCACCATCACTTAACATCACTGCTCTTCAAACATTAATTTTGCACAATTATCACAGACTTTCTGAGTTCTAGGTTTTTTAGTAACTCTGTGCCATATTACTAAGTATGAGCCCCATGATAGACATTAATCTTGTAGTCTATAGCTCTGTCGCTCCAATGGAAACAGTCTTCTTCCAAAGGAGATTGCATATGCCACAATTAGTCCACTTCCCCCTCCAGCACTCATACAAATGAAGCAAGAAGTCTCGACGCCTCCCATCTTGAGCCCTGATCATAACATGTAATGGCTTGGCCAGGTGCTGGAGTGGCACTGGCCCTGTCGGACAGGTGGCCATGAGAAGGAGGATGGCTTGAAGCTCCATTAATGAGAGCACTGCCAACTGGATTCCCATCTGCTGGCATGCTAAGTGCTTGGAGCCATTAAAAAGCAGCCTATTCTCATATTCAGTCAGATGAAAAGGGGTTTGGTGACTGGCTTTCTCCTTTAGGGCACACAGTGTAGTAAGGCTTGATAAAGGCCAGCCTGGCAGGAGACAGGACCAAGAAGGTGGCAGGGCTGCACTCACACTACAGTAAAAACATGTCAAGGTTTGATTTTGTTAAGAGCAGCTAGATGGAAGAACACCTGCTGCCAGGTACACATATGGAAATATTCAATAAAATAGTAATCCTTGGGATTATGGATTCCTTAACTAGCATCACTTATTGCTTCCATTAACAAACAGCATTAATAAACTAAAGTGATACTAACAAAGTACCAATTTTCTTTACATGTAACTTATTAAATATTACATTTCCTATATATTTGTAAATATCTCAGTGGAACTTGTTTTAGCCTCAGTTCTGAACCAATTTATAATTGGTTAATAGATTTTTAGTGCATTGTGCATTTATAATTGTGGCCTAAATTAGAATCCTTTATAAAATAAGATATGATAAGACCAGATATGATCAACCAAAAAAATGTGCAGTGTTATTTACAAAGAAAAATCGTTCTTGACTGAAGAAAAAATGAGAATTATTTGATATTTTTCATTATTTTTCAGCTGACTGGGAAGCTTCTCTAGATATTTATTAAAAGCACACTGTTCAAAAAGAAGCATCTTTTCATTTTCGTTATGGATTCTTCTGTCTGTGTGGGTAAACTGTCTGAATGGATTGCAAGAAATGGATTATAGCAGAGATATATTTTATATGAGTCTGGTCCAAGGAAGCTAAATAGCAGGGCACATCTATTGACCTTGAGTCTGGGTTCCCACTCCTATATCTCGCCTTGCAGCGTATGGTCAGGCATGCTGCCATTCAATAATTTACTGAAGGATTGTAACTGATGACTGCAATGTGGCACACTCTGAAAAAGTATAGGTTTAAATTTGTAATGCTATATCCATTTTAAAAAATGTATAAATCTGACATCTGTTCTTGAAGGCAGCACCTTTATAGGTGTAAATCCACTCAGTAGGCTATATAAAAAGCTTAAGTAAATTGTGATGTAGTTCTGAAAAAGAGGCCAGTGTAAACAAAAAGTTGTTTGCTCGTGTTTAGACTATAGATCTGCTGAGCAGGAGACTCAGTGGGCACTGAGAGTAAATTACGAGCTGGAAATTGAGTTACTGGGGATCACCTTGTCAGCAGGGGGTTAGCGAAACGTGCAGTTGCCTAGGATTTCCAGGGTCTAGTTAAATGATTGTTGTGAATCTGAGCCCAGGGGTCATGTGGTGTCAGCGAGAGGCTGAAGCTGCCAGCACTGATTCTCATGACCATTAAAGATGCTTTTTCACTTGCATACAGAACATTTTGTACTCAGTGTGCTGCGTTCAGCAAAGACAAATCCACCAAACTCTGTTTAAACCACAGAAGCTAATCTAATTTTAATATGAAAACGACCGCAGCTCCATTCATAGTAGATTTCTAAAGATGAATGCATATAAACTCTAAGAGTTTAATGCATGCTCTTTTGTTCTATTGATTTTGGGGTGTTGTTCAGTAGTTAATCTATATGTTTTGTAGCTTGCTTTTATATATATATATATATATATATATATATATATAAGGAGAGAGAGAGAGAGAGAGAGAGAGAGAAATCAGCTTATAAGTCATGGTGAGATCGGATGGTTTTTGGCTGAGATGTTAAAGCTATATTCGGAGTTGAACTCAATATTAATTTAGAAATTTAATACCAGAATTATTATTATTGGTATTCAGAGCTCAGATGTAACTACAGCATAAAATACTATTCAGAAGTTACACAAGAGTTATAAAAGACCATGTCTCATGTGTGTGATTCTGACTCAGATTTAAGCACTCTTTTTTTTTTTTTTTTTGCATGATACTAGATTGAGGCATTGTGGTGTAGTGATTAGCGCTGTTAACTAACAGCAATAAGGTTCTGGGTTCGAACCTCATGGCTGAGCTGAGCCTTTTTGTGTAGGGTTGGCATGCTCTCTCTGTGACATGCACAGTGGGTCAAATGGCTACTCTAAATTGTCCATTGGTGTGAATGTAAGTGTGAATGGTTGTTTGTGTCTGTGTTAGTGCTGTGATAAATCAGTGACCTCTTTGGTGTGTATCCTGACTCTTGCCTGAAGTCAGTTGGGATTGGCTCCAGCTTCCCCTACTTCCATGATGGATAAGAGGTATAGATATTGGTTGGATATGGACTAGAGTGAGGAGCAGTATTAAGTCCAGAGGCACTGTATGACTGATGTATCCACAATATATAATGTTGAAATAAATGTTTTAGGCTTTAAATACTCTAAAATTTACCCATGGGGTGCCAAAATTAAATATATACCATACTTAACAAACTTAGTAAACAGTCTGTCATAATCAAGAGAAATGCAAATTATTTTTGTCCAAGGATTTATTTATCAGGAGGACAAGATTCTAAGAGTGTAGAGATTATTTGAACAAGAAACAACAATCTGGAAAATTGCAAAAAAAAAAATATATATATATATATATATATATATATATATATTATTATTTAATGTTTTTTTTTTTAATTAATTTATTTATTTTTTAAAGATTGGCCATGGTTCAATATCTGAATCCACTTGAACCAATATGGGATTTAATTGATTAATTAATTGACTGCACAAAGTTTTTCTCCCAAGACAGTCTTTTGGAACAGTTACAAACAGTTTGGAACACAGTGCTACAGAAACTGCAGAATAAATATTTAAAAACAATGCAAGCAAGAATGCTCACTGCTACAAAGGCCAGAGAAGACCAAAATATTACTGAGTTTTCTGTTAAATTTAGAATTTTACATTGAAGTCATTTGTACAGTTTTTGTCCCTAATCTAAAAAATACAAAATATTTGCATTTCTTTCATATAAACAGGTAGTTTAATAAATTTGTTAGTCACTGTACATACGGCATGATTCATCACTTTAGAGTATTGTCCTTTTAAAGTCGAGATGACCAGATTTCTTGTAAGTAAAATGATAAATTAAATTAAAGTAAGAGGCAGCATGGTGGCACAGTGGTTAGCATGCTCACTTCACAGCAAGAAAGTCCTGGGTTTGAGCCCCATGGCCAAGGAGGGCCTTTCTGTGTGGAGTTTGCATTTTCTCCCCGTGCTTGTGTGTGTTTCTTTCAGGTTGCCTGATTTCCCCCAATAGTTCAAGTACATGCACTGGCCACTCTAAATTGCCCATAGGTGTAGCTGTTAGTGTAAATGTTTGTGTCTGTGTTAACCCTGAGTTGGTATGACAACCTGTTCAGGGTGTGCTTTGCCCTGCACTTTAATTTAGATGTGAGCTTCCCACATGACCTTGATGGACAAGCAGTAGAGATTTGATTGATTGGTTTGCAGTTTGTAATGATTTCCACAAACAGCTGTTTCACAAAAGTCCACCACTTCCTAAAGACAAATTTCCTATATTCATTTTTTTCTCAGAATATCAAATATCACAAAAAGAAAACAGAAATCCTTTATGTCACATCTGGACTGCACCCAAGTCATTTTGTTTCAAACCTTTCGGTCTTCAAGGGATCTATCCTGGAAGAATCACCATGTGTTTGATGTTGATGTTGTATGCCAAGGGCACCTATAAAATGTGTGTGCGCACAGAGGCATGACACAGCTAAACATCTGCTAAATGTTCTTGTAGAGGATGGCTTGCTGGCAAGAAAGGGGTGTTTGAGAAACTGTCAGTCATTTGTTTATACATCTAAGTTTCTAATGAAATTCATTTATACAATAAAGGCTAAGAACATTTCACATCTATTTCAACATGTACAAATTTGCATGAATGCTCATCAACATTGCAGCACCTATCTGTTTAACAGCTGTACAGTTACAGTTTAAAAACTCTGTGTAAATGAGTGAATGCAAATTATAAGAGAAAAGATATCATTTGCATTTGATTGTAATTTGATTGCAATTGCTTAATTACAGTTGTTGCTGCTATTGCAGTACAGTGATAATTCTGTTCTCTTGGAAAGGAAATCTTTACATTATCATGACTACATGTTTCAATTAAAAATACAGTATAACACATAAAGGTATCACAGACATCCATGGTGTGGAGAAAAAAGCAATGGGAGTCCATAAAAAACAAAGGCATTTTTTTTATAGAGATGGTTCAAATGTTTCATGGTTCTACCTGTAGGTTAAATTATGATGCAAGTCTTTATTGGTAAAAGAATATAGATATGCCCATATTATAATAATAGTTTAAATAGTCCAATCATCCATGCTATACTGCAAGCTGGCTGGGCTTTTTAAACTGCATTTATCCATCCATCTATCCATTCATCCATTAGCTTTACCACTTATCCATCATGGTCATGGGGGAAGCTAATGCTGGAGCTAATCCCAGCTGACTTCAGGTGAGGATCAGGGTACACTCTGAACAGGATGCTTGTCTATTACTGTTACAGCTAAAATAAGCAAACAACACCTATGGTCAATTTAGAGTAGCCAGTTGACATAATGTGCATGTCCTTGGACTGTGGGAGGAAAACAGAGTACTCAAGGAAGACCTCTTCATGCAAGCGAAGAATATGTATGAACTCCACACAGAAAGGTTGAGATTCGAACCCAGACCTGTCCGCTGTGAGGTGACAGTGCAGCCCACTGTACCAGTGTGCCCTCCTGTACGTAATTTATTCTCATTATTACATTTTATTTATCTTTCATAGAATCAGGATATCATAAACACAATATCATTCTCATTCATACTTTGGCATTTAGAGTCACTTACCAGCACTTTTTTGGGAGGTGGAAGGAAACCAGAGAACCTGGGGGAAACATGGATGTCACATGGATGAAACATGGAATACTTTGTACAGATTGTGAGTGGATCTTAAATTCACATCATGGACGCTGAAGTCATAAGGAGGCATTACCCTACACTGTGCCACCACAAAGCCTTTTATTTTAGCATCATTTTAATTGTAATTTTTTAAAAGCTTAATTTTACATGAATTTATTTTATTTCATTTTATTTTTTGCTGTGCAAATAAACTCAGTATTAGGTGATCTTTCTGTTGACTTTCACTTTTAACCATGATTTATTTCATATACAAAATTAGTTATTTGTTAAAACCTAAGGATCTCACAGCCAAGGGGTCCCATTACTGACTGCAACACTCTTAACATTATTGTTATGTGTCATACACAGAATGTTATATTATTTACACCTCTTAAAAAAATCTGTGACCTGCTTTATGTTCTATCTACATTATGCTCTTGCTGAGGGTTGCTCAATCTCAGGCCTAGGGAATGACTTCTCTGCACAGTATCAAGGTTTTTGCACTTCTCAAGGTTGCCTAGCTCATTATAAAGCTCTTCGTGTGTTAGGTGAGCTCTGTTGATAGAAAAGAAAACTTTTCAGGGTAGTTGAGAAACTGTGTGCTTGGAGGTGTGTTGGAAAATATATTGTTTAATGTAAAGAGCAGTGAGGTCATTATCTCCTCATCATCTACACTGTCTTCTGTCCTTTCTTTTTTTTGGGGTGGGGGGTACTGATTAGCATTTTGTAGTTGCATTAGGGAAGATGACTGACTGGGTATTGTGGTAAAAA
>JAQMYF010000013.1:11911301-11923987 GCA_030014195.1 Neosilurus mollespiculum | reverse complement strand
TAACCTTAAAAATAGAAACAGGGATGTAATAGTAGATAAATACAATAATAGTTAATTTCAAAATTTAAGTTAGAAACGCTAGCGCCTGGGACTCAACCCAGGACCTTTTTGCTGTGAGTCGATCCACATAAATAAAAAGGGATTTTAGCCATATTTTGGGTCATCTAGTGATGATTAGCATTTTGCTCTCCTCTCACTGTGAAGGTAGTCAAACCATACAAATGATAAGCTTATTTACTGCAAGGTTGATGCAACACTACATTATTAAAGCATGTTTGAAAACATCGATCACTCAAAAGATTACTTCCTTCTGCAAATCTCAGTTTGGTTGTTTTTTAGTAGTAGATGGGGATTTGGCCCACTTGATGACCAAAAGTTAGGAGTTAAAGTTAGCAGTTTAAATTGAGTGAATTTTGAGTACAGTGTTGATGCATCAAATCCACACCATGGCTATAGACTCTATAGGAAAGCAATTGGTTCACTGTAGCAATGCAATTTTGATTTTTGATACTGATAATCTATAGGCGACCTTATAATCTACAATTGTTAACTACACATGTCACAGTAAACACACAAGCCACACTTGACAACCAAAGCCCCTCGCAGTTTATAATGTTCTAACAAAAATTTTGGCAGCAGTAATAATAATTAAAAACAGCATTTCAAAATCTCCATTTGTATACTGCATGTCTTATTTCTAAGGAATCAGATGCCAGTCTGCTCACAAATGTAAACATGTGTATAAAATCTTTTAATGTTAAATTCCAGAAACAAAACTCATCAAACATGCAGTGCAAATGAGGTCAGACAGAGAGACAGTGCTGGTACTTTGTTTCTTTATTGGCTGTTTCATTTTTCTTCTTTGCTTATGCCTTGGGGTATTAGAAGCATAGCTAATAATTTCCAATGTATTTCAGTTTAAAATTCCATTTTTCCTTTACACAAGTATTTTATATGATATTGGATAAGTTGAAAAAGAAAACTTATTAAACTGTCTAGCACTTTTATTTGATTGTGGCTCTGTTGCTGTATCTCTTTATATGACATTAAGAACCTTGCTGTAAAAACAAAAGCTGGGTGAGACCTTGATTTCTGCCGTCTTGAGCTGTTGGCTGTCAAGGTGACTGAGAGCCTGCGGTCTTTATCGTGTCCGTTCAGTGCCGGCTCGTGCTGATAGCTGGCTTTTGAGCAGGTGGTGGGTCTGTGTGGTGCAGCAGGTATGGCTAAAAGCCTCCAAGCTAGAAAGGTCAGAGTGTGCATGGATGAAGAACCATTTAGGGCACATTCTTCTCGGAAGGTCACAGTGACATGAAACAACTTGATTGAAGAGGTCAGAAGGGACTGGACTGCCTGAACTGACTGAAAGACTTTTTCCTGTCTGTCTAGTTAGCATTGTGTGTGTGTGTGTGTGTGTGTGTGTGTGTGTGTGTGTGTGTTTTGCCCCCTAAACTTGTCAACTTGTGTTAGTCTTCTCAACAACCATTTCCTTCCACATTTACAGAGTGATGTCAAATCAACATGGTCGTACACTTTTCATACATCATAAAGTACCTCTTCTGAAGTTTTACATGAGTTTATAACCATATTGACCTTAGATCAGTTAAGCTAAGTGCTTTTGAATTTACCCTTTGGGGATCAATAAAGGATTATCTTATCTTAAATCTATAATATTAATCATACTGATCACTGATATAACAAAGTTATCATCAATTATAGCGTTGCTTCTCACATAAGTTAGGTTAGCTGGCTAGCTTGGTAATGCTAATGCTTGGTAGCTAATGCTACTCGTTTTTGTCCGCTCTTGTTTACTGCAATTTCAGTCAAGAATGTTGCATGAATGTTTGAAGTTTATTAGACTGCAGCACTGTAGTAGACACGCAGGCCTGTAAAGGGCACCAAAAGTAGCATTTTTATTGGCTTAATAGGCTCTGACAACTAATACGAAGTTGGTTGGTGTCAAATCGTAATAATCGTTTCCAATTTTTTAACAGTCAAAAATTTTGTCATGATCATAACAATTCTACCAAAGTCCGTCAAGATCATCACGATTCGATCCCACAACCCCCACACTCATCACAATTCTTTCAAACTGTGGAGATCATGAACATTGTCGCCCCAGTGTAAATCCAGGGTTATCCTTACAAGGCATAACAAACAGATTAATTCGGCATTGCTTAAGCAATTAGTGAAGAAACTTAAGGTATAATATTTGTTCAGTGTTCATAGAGCTACTTGAAAACCCCTGGCATTTCCCAATATAAATTGCATAATATATTATTACAACCAGTACCGTCTATGAAAAGGGCTACATTTGTTCACTAAACCACTTTTTCTTCCTGTCTGGGACACCTGCCATTTCCCACTCACTTGCCAGCTCTCTCCTCCAACACAACAGTGAACAGCTTAGGAGGATGTAAGTGAAGTACTTCTTTCGGAACACATGAAGCCAGCCATCATGTTTTTTGTTTCTTTTTTGTGTCACAGGGCAGGGTAACCCTTAAAATTAAAGAGTTATCCTCCTTCTTCCCAAAACATGAGCCCAAAGATGCCCACGAATGACTAGTTTTACTGTGATTGACAGGCGTGAGACAGTAACACTCTCCCACCCACCCAGAGAGCACTGCCAATTTTGTTCCCATAGTTCCCGGCGATGGATGTAGCATTGTCAGGTTTAATGACATTTTCTGGTGTGACTTACAAAAGAATTTGACATGGCAACTGGCTTTTTCAGCTCAGTTGGCTTCTGGTGGGTCAGTGGTAGAACCAGGTGACATTTCAAACATCCAAACTAAACTTACTCTAATTTAGGGTCAGGGAGAATATTGAATAAGTGTCTTTAAAGTGTCAGTTATTCTTTTGTAGTGTGCTAATGTTATTCAGCCCAGGGAGTGTCACAACCATTAAAAAAAAATTAGGTCATTTGTGGTCATGTCACATGTTTTGTCCACCTAACAATAACATTAATGGGAACATGGTAGCCTATGTTATACCTGTCTGTAGTAAGACAGTGAGACTTTTAAAATATTAGTCTAGCCTTTGTTATTTGTTTTAAAGGGGATACATAGATGTTATGAAGCCCAATAAACAGCCCTATTTACACATGATAATGTACTTTTTTCCCAATATGATTGTGTGACTAAAACATGATCACATTTTTAAAGGGTGTATTTCAATATGTTGTGGCATTAAGTTTGTTCCTTTATTTATCTGACAAACTGCTTCATCCTACAAGGGTCGCGAGTCAATTCTGTAAGAAGGTGGAGTACACCATAAACAGCTCACCAGTCCATCGCATGGCAACACACACTCACCCTTTCACATTCACACTTACACCTAGGGGCAATCTGGAACAGCCAATGTGCAAGTCTTTGCACTGTGGGAGGAAACCAGAGTACATGGAGGAAATACATGTAAGCATGGGGAGAACATGCAAACTTCACACAGAAACACCCTTGCCAAGTGTGGGTCTTGAACCCAGGATCTTATTGCTGTGAGGTGGACGTGTTACCAACTATGCCACCATGCCACCCTCAGCCTGAAGTTGCATAAGTGATTTCAAGAAAACATGTATGGCATCACAGGAACAATGTGTGATAAGCAGAATGAATTATCTATGTGGAAAGATCATGTATAGGAGAAAATCATTAGTCACATTTGATGTTCATGTCGACAACTTTCTGTCAACTTAACATGCTGAAAAATATCTCTGCATACTTTTACTTTTTACTCTCAGTGTTTCACTTTAGGGAGCATGAATGTAGACGTGTTCGACTCTTCATAACTAACCTGGTGTACAGTAAAATAAAGAAAATGCAATTCTAATCAAAATGTAAATTCATTCCCAGTAATAAAATATTGTGCAAGTCTCTTTTACTTTTCTTAATCTCCTTGAAGCACTTTATCAGGCCTCTTTAGTGCAAAGTTGGGGCCAAGACTATTTAAATTATGAAAGAGATTTATTATTGTTTTGTCTAGCTGTTTCTGATTGAGATCAATTATATTTTGTTATCACGGAGGAAACTATTTGGAAATCATTAGCTCTGTAGTCATCTCCTTATTAAATCCTACTCAGGTTTTTAATTAAGCAGACTGTCATGTGCATGTACACAACTCAATCGGGAATAGTAAAATACCCCTCTTTTCTAATTTATTTTGCTCTTCATGTCAAAGGGCTGCTTTATGTGTGTACAGGCACACAATCACTAATGTCATTTCTGTTGTCAGCATAAGTCTGGATCGAGCGGGAGGTGCTGTGTTGACAGGTTGTCTTTCCTCCAAGGAGATGTCAGATAAGGACACCAGAAGGTTGAATCCTCCATCACTATCACCCCTCTGTCTCGCTGTCCCTCATCAGCATGCAAAGGGACAAGACGCTTAATGTCAAAGTAATTTTCTCTACTCTAGCTGCATACTGAGTAATGTGGGATAATGAAGGTATTTGGGCTGCTGGCAGGATGATGCTGAAGACTAAGATGTTGGATTTTGGAAAAGTTGTGCTTTCCTAGCTTTATAGAGTTGTGCTCTAGAGTTAGGTCTAAATGCCAGTTAAGTCTGAGATTGGCGGGAGAGTGACTGATACCACTCTAAAGTTATTTTTCCCCCTATATTAACACTTAACTGCCTCACAGTAGCTGTATCACACTGAAATATTTTTTTCCCTTTGAAAGTCAGCACTGAACAAATAACTCCTTTTTGTATGAACCGAAGCAACTTTAATCTGTTTTGTTAAGACTTTTTTTTATAGCATATGTATAAATTAATTAAAAAAAAAAAAACCAGGTGTAGTGCTTTACAGAGAGGGAATGATATGATTAAACGTGCATCTTTTTTAGGTTGGTAACTTGCTCCAAACTATATATGAAAAAGGAATATCAAAAGGTAAACAATTCGGACATAAAATACAAACAAGAACATTATGGTGACAGCATTAAAAATAATATTGTCTTGCAGTGCATCACAGAATGACCTAAACAAAACAAAAAAAGTGTGACTGTGTGCCCTGAGAGTGGCATGGTGGTGCGGTGTTTAGCAACTCACAGCAAGAAGGCCCTGGGTTAAAGTCCCGGATTTGGCCGTTGAAGATTGCATGTTCTCCCTGTGCTTGTGTGTGTTAACCCAGTGTCTGCAAACATAGGCACAGCCACCCTAGTAGGATTAAGCAGTTAAAGTAAGAGAGAAGAGTGCATGCGCTGGGTACTACTGCCCTGAAAAAGTGCGGGTGCATAACTGAGGACATTGAAGCAATTTTTTGCTGTAATTAATGTTAACAATTTAATTTTTTAGGAGCATGGCCTGGACACCTGTACTGACGTCTTTCCATTAAAAAGTTTAGAAATTAGAAATTAGAAAGCACTGACACTGGTGATTACTTCCATAGAATAAATATTTCTTTAGAGAAAGCTTCAAGGATATGCTTTTTCATTATTAAACAATGTTATGACTTATGTCTTTTATGTGGCTCAGTTGCTCTTTAAGTCATAGTGAGTGTGTTATTTCTTAAGAAACAATAGGTAATATAAACCTACCATATAAATTACAGCCAGAACTGTGAGCTGTTTAAGCCATTGTTATAGAAAATTCATCAAGATCTCTTGAACAATAAGGTCTGAGAATGCAACAGTACAGCAGTGTGAGAGATAACACACCTCCTAACTTCATATCTTTATCATAAATGAAAATTTTCATCTTGGTCCTGCTTGCAATTAAGCAATGCACCAACCTGTATCCAGTGTTATATAAGAGGTAGAACTGATCGTTATCAAGAATTCTAACCATATTATGCCAAGAAGCAAAATCAAGATGCTATATTGGCATGATGAACAGTGTAACATAATGAAAAAGGTCCTAACTAAACAGAGACAAGAAGCAGTTATCTAGAGTTTCACAGATTTATCGTGGAATCACTAACACGGAAATTGCATTTGAATTGTCAGTTCAGTCACTACCTGCTTGGCTGGGATTCAGATTTGAACATCAACAGTACATATTAAGTAAATAATTGCTTCCCTACTGCTCTAATTAACCAATATTGCATAGTTGCCTATAATTAAAAAATAGGAGCAAGGAATAATAAAGACTCATTTCTGTCTATCCCCTTTTGGAATATTTTTCATGTGTAGTTTTTTGGGTAAATACCAATTCTAATGTTACAGTCACAAAAGTTATTTGGTTTGACATTTACCAAGATCTCCTTGTATTCCCAAAAGACATTTTCAAATCTTTCCAGGGTGCAGAGAAATAAAGAGAGAGGGGAAAAATGAAATACAGCATAATAGCATGCAATTTTCCTCTTTATTGTATTTCCCTTTTTCTCTTTTTAATTTCTTCGCTCAATATATACTTAAGTCTAATTTCTTTGAAATACTGTACAATTTTCTCCTCTGGAGTCCACAAAAGAGCCATGGAGGCATTGTACAATTGTGTGATTGACCTTTCAATGTGCGTTTTGAAAATTCAGCTGCATATGATTGGGCTTTATACCCTGATTTATGTTCATAACTTTATGCACTTAAAGTTTTAACAGTGCTCTTACACAAGACAGAAAACAACAAAAAAAAATTTAAAGTATGTAGTTAAGTATCCCCATGGGAACGTCTGAAGTGTTTGTTTTGGGGTTCTCATTGTGTGCCTTGTGTTCAGTTGTCACTGTAATTGGCCTTCGGCAATTCCCATTGCATACAGCTCATGCTTCATCAATAATACAGAGGTAATCAAATATTAATGCTAAGGTGAGCACAGGTGAAGGAAACAGCATGGAGGTGACAATGGGCAGACTGTCACCCCTCACAGTGGTAGAAATGATGGGGGAAGAGGGTGTTTTTCTCTATATATTATTCATTTAATGAGCTGCTTCGGTGACATAAAGCCAAACTGGTTAACCGGAAGAAAGAATGGTGAATACTGACATTGTGCATTCCTTTCTTATCCAATTTTCCCTTTTTATATAATGCAGTTTCTGAAAATATCTCAAAGGGATTCTCTGCAATTTTCTGATCCTTACTGATTTAAAAATGTATAGCCAGAAAATGTAAAGCCAGTCTTTTTGTGTAAATATCTATTGATTTACAGTTTGCGTTCTATTAGGGCAAAATAAAAAAAAACAAAAGAATAGGAAAAACAAAACAAATAGGACTTAAAGGAATTTGCATATAATTATCAAGTAAGAAGAACCAGCGGAATAGTTATACTTGTTCAGAAAGTTGTGACTCTCATTAGGAATGTGATTTGAATGCTCAGCAATGTTTCCCATAACTGACATACATTACATGGCCAGAAGTTTATGGACACCTGAAGATCACATTCATAAGTACTTGACAGAAATGCTCTAACATGAACATCTTACTGAGGCCACAATAAATACTGTTAGTTAAGGCAAACAGATAGGATGTTCCCATATTTTCTTTTTTTATTTTATTTTCTCTCCACTGTAACAAGTACCATATGCGTAAATGAGGTTTTTAGCCATATTAGCATGTTTCAGCTGAGCTACAGTAAGCCTTAAAGTAAATGTATTCAAACACATTCAGTCTGGGTTCATCAGAGAACCTTATAAAATTATCATCAAGCAGAATGCAGGTTGACCTGATATGCAAAAGAAGTCTCATGCCTTTTCATGCATAACTCAGCTCTTTCTAATTATCCACACATAGAGGCGGCGCTCTTTAAAGGGCATTGAGAGGACATGCACACTGCTTATTCCATACACACCAACTGGAACTTTTTCCCAAGCATTTATTTATTGCAAAGCATATAAATGGAGGAAAGGGGTAGAATGGTCGAATTTGTGCACAGAGTAAGATGAGTTGCATTCATACAAGGGGTCAGTTGAAGACAATATACCGCAGGGAATGAAGCTATTTGGCAGGGTGAGAGAGATGGGCCCTGATCTTGTACAGTGGAGGACAAAGCCTTTCCTTCTCATGGTTGGTTAGACTAATCACCACAGGGACCTGCCCCCCACAGGCAGGTTTCAGAACAGGAGAGAAAGAGAGAGGCATAGACCTGAGTATGCCACGGAGCAGTGGAGGCTGAGGACCTTGCAGGACTGCAGCCTAATTGCCATTCTCCTCTCAAAGCAGAGCATTTTAATGCATTTTTAAGGACGGATGGGCATGGAGGACATTCATCATACTGCTAAGCATAAAATAGAAGCCTTCCGGAGCTTAATGTATGTTGGTTATGCCTTGATTAACACTGCGAAATAGATGGTGAGAAGCATAGACACTAAAGCAGTCTTTATTTACAGTAATGTATATGAACTGGTTTACAATTTATTTAAGGGTGGCGTACATCGAGCTGCAAGATATGTTAACTGATATGAACATACATAATAAATTATTAATGCTTATCCCATAATATGTCAGCTGACATATTAATATATTCCTTAATTTAATGTCAAATAAACAATATTAGTGGTGATGTTGACAGCTAGCTGTTCTGACACATTTCATGCAGACTAGCTTAGACAAATGGCATGTGAACAAATATTGACAAGAAAACTTTCTGTATAGCATTATTACATTATATATTTTATACAGGTGTTGCATGCAGTATTTGCAATCAGCAGAAAAATGAGCTTTGTAAATTTTGTATTGTCTCTGACCCTAAAATGCAGTGAGTTGCAGTGAGTTTGGTTTTGATTTCATTGATTTGTGTCAGGGCGAAGGCAGGTTACACTCTAAACAGCTTGTCAGGCCATCGCAGGACCACCCACAACCATTTATACTCACTCTCACACCTGGGGGTAATTTGGAATTTGGAGGGTAATTTTGCTAATGTGCATGTCTTTGGACTATGGAAGGAAACCGGAGTACTCAGAGAAAACCACATGGACATGGGGGGAACATGTAAACTCCACATTGAAATGTCCTTGCCAAGCCCAGGACTTGAACCCAGAACATTCTTGCTTGACTGAGACTACTCACAGAACTGAGTGGTATGAACTGACAACAAGGCAAAGGAAGGCAGGGTATGAATAGACAACCAAATAATTCGGTAATTAAGGTCAGGCTTGGTGGACACAAACTGAAGGGAAAACAGACAAAGACAGGAAGTGGAAACCATCAAGTGGAGGGGCAAGATAAGGGCACATGGCTGACAAAAACAAACCACATAGTAGCTGCAATACAGCAGCTCACCAGTGGGTGGAAAAACAAAACTAAAAAAAGGAGTTCAAGGTAGATTACTGACACTATGCTACCATTCCACCCTGATGTTTGACATGACATGTTGTAGTGGAGCACCATACTTAAAAAAAAAACATGGATTTAATTTTTTTATGGCTGTACAGCAGTCCCATGTCAGTCCGGTGTCTATGCACTGATTGGCTATTATGCATCGCAGTGCTAATTGGCTGATATGCCTGACTGAGTAGCATGACAACAGTTTTCAACAATGCTAAAACTTTATGATGTTATTATTCATAACATCATAAAGCAGTTTTGGTTTTTGAAAACATTTAAAGTTTTGAAAAATTAAAAAACATCCAAGCACAACAGATTAAAATAGTTATATAGCTGAGCTCCTGTGTGTGTTTGAAAAGAGAGGGAGTGTGAGAGAGCAGCAATATAGCTGGCTGACCGTTAGTGAGGTGTTTGATAAGAGGAGGTCGTGAGTTTACAGAAACAACATCCAAATTAAAATTATTTACTAATTTAATAATTTAATAACTAATTTAATAACTGAGCTCCTGCATATGAAACTATCGACTTGATTTTAAAACAACTGAAAGGGCTCTGAGCCTTGTGCTGCGTGTCAGAGCCACGCATATAGAATATGTATGTGTGTGTGTGTGTGTGTGTGTGTGTGTGTTTTGGAGATAGAGAGAGAGAAATTATGTGAGGAAAACATAAATTCAGTAATTGAGAAACAACATACAACTCATACAGACCTTATATAGACCTCATCAGACCTTAGCTCCTCTTCATACGCCATGCCAAAATCAATATAATAATCACTGACATACCAACACTGCACAGTAAATATGCATTTCATTATTTGCTTTAATATCATTTCATTGGTATTCATTATCAGGTTTCATCATTATTCACATCAGGTTGTTTAATATTATAATATTTGTATTAATTATGACTTAGATTATTCATAATTTTGTTTTCTTATCTATTTTTCTATTGAGCACTTGAGTTCCTGTATGCTGTTGTTTTGCCCAGTCTGACAGAGTGGAGCATAGTATTACTACAACCACTTAAAATATAATCAGGTAACAGCACAAGTATACAACATTAGTTGTCATTATGTTCTTATGTACAGTACATTAAATTCAAGATGCATGATATCACTGATATGATATTCTTAGGTTTAAAAAAAAACAACTTGCAATAAATATCATGGGCAACACGGTGGTGTGGTGGTTAAGTCCAGGGCTCGGGCGTTTCTATGAGGAATTTGCATCTTCTCCCTTTGCTGGTGTTGGTTTCCTCCGGATATTCCAGTTTCCTCCCACTATCCAAAGATATGCACATCAGGCTAATTGGATGTTTCAAATTGCCCCTAGGTGTGAGTGTGAGTGTTTGTGTGTATCTTGGCCCTGCGATGGTCTGGTGAGCTGTTCAGGGTGCACCCTGCCTTGACCCTGCCTTTGCTCAGTGTAGGCTGAGATAGGCACTAGTCTCCCCATGACCCTAATAGGATTAAGGGGTTTGGAAAATGAGTGAGTATATATCATTTAACTTTACTGTATCATCAGCTTGGGCTGCAGTGTCAAAGGTGTTGTCTCAAATCTCCACTTCAATCTTAAACCGGGGTTATTACCTTATTATCAAATGTTCCTTCTGTGTATGCATTTTCTTTGAATATTCTTGTTTCTTAAAAAAAACATGCTGTAAGGTGGATTATAATTTTAATTTGTCTCTAGACATGAATGCTTTTGCAAATGAATGAGTGAATGCATGTGTGGTGCCCTGAAATGAACTTGCATTCCATCCAGGGAACATTCCACACCCACTGCTCCAGAGTTAGGATCCACTGATGAAGATAAAGCATTTCCTGATGAGATGAATGAATGAAGTAACGCATTTTGTCACTGTAATAACTGATGACGGGTTGGATTAAGCCGTATGTTTATGTTTATGTACAGTATATAGGTTTAAACCAGTTATCATGGAATGCTTAGCCAGGTTACATGTCATCATTACATATCATCATTAATTAAAGCATTGGATGAACAAATTTCCTTGGAATATTATATCAAGGATTTTTTATTTTTTATTTTTGCTGCAAATCACACATAACAAAAAATAGGTTGAATGGGGGAAAAATAACAGCAACAATCTTTATGCAAAACAAACACAGTTCGATTAAAAGCATTTTTGATGTAGCGCGTGCTGAGACCCATTGTTATTCCTCTCAGGAACTGGCAAACATTTTCTGCCCACAGCAAAGAGAATCTTATCATGAAGTCTGACTATGTCAACACTATTATTTTCCAACACCTTGCATGGAGTCGTGGATTAATAACCTAAATGTAAAACGGAACATGGGAAGGGCATAGGTACGGGAAAGATTAACGAGTGTCCAAAACAATGAATCTTTAAACGCTATGCCAGCCCCTTTCTCACAGCACACTGAGTAATGTGAGCTTCGTAGCCCTGTAGGCTCGGATCTCGTCTCTCGTCTAAAGATATTAGGCCTTTAAATCCTTAGCAAGAAGGCATGATCTACTTTATAGAGCATTACAGTGTTACATTAGGGAGGCATGATGGTGAAGTGGTTAGCATGTCCGCCTCACAGCAAGAAGGTTCTGGGTTCGAGTTCAGGGCTCGAGTGTTTCTGTGTGGAGTTTGCATGTTCTCCCTGTGCTTGCATGGGTTTTCTCCAGGTACTCCGGTTTCTTCCTAGTCCAAACATATGCACATTAGGTTAATGTGCTCTTCCAAATTGCTCCTAGGTGTGGATGTGAGTATCAATGGTTGTGTGTGTGCTGCCTGCGATGACCCCTTTGCCCAGTGTTGGCTGACATAGGCTTAAGAATTCCGTGACCCTAGTAGGATTCAGCAAATGAGTGAGTGAGTGAGTGAGTGAGTAAGTGGTACATTATTGTTCTGTGACTTTCAGAAAATCTGATGTAAAAAAATCATTGTGTAAAATAGATAATGCTTTCATAATTAGGAAAGCTAATGGATATCTCCTTTGCTCTTATATGTGGGTTGTGAGAAAGTAACAAGAAAGTCCTTGGAACTATGATAAAAGACCCTATTGTGCTATTCTTTTGTCACATTCCTGCATGACGCTAACTTCAGTGTCATTTCATTCTTTAGGCTCACTTCATCCTTTGATGTTCCGTGTTCACACTGACTCTGAAAGGTTGAACTTAATTATTCAGCAGCCTTTGCAAAGAACTCTATGCAGATGGCGCATGCTGTAAAATATCACCATTATGCAACTCATCAGCGAGTATATATGGCAGAAATGCATGCAAAACAGAAGGGCTGGCATAATGAAAGGACAAGACATATGCATTCAGGAGCAAGCTTGTTTCAAAGTGCCTGACAGAACGAAGAACACAATGTCAAAGGATAGCACTTAAATGTAAACAGGGTTAGATTAAAGGAATGTATAGAACAAAATGTTCTGCTATTACAATTTGCCTGACTTCTCTCTCTCTCTCTCTCTCTCTCTCTCTCTCTCTGTGTGTGTGTGTGTGTGTGTGTGTGTGTGTGTGTGTGTGT
>JAQMYF010000013.1:11895924-11911201 GCA_030014195.1 Neosilurus mollespiculum | reverse complement strand
TCTCTCTCTCTCTGTGTGTGTGTGTGTGTGTGTGTGTGTGTGTGTGTGTGTGTGTGTGTTTTTTCCTCTCTCTATCTCTCTGTTTTCCAGAGGCGGCAACAAAAAGCAAAGCGAAAGGTGAGTTGTCTTCTGTGTCTTTGCAGTCTGATGATTTATGTCGAACACAGTTCCCAATAAACTATGCTCCAATCCGACTCCTCTTATCTCCCAAAGGAGCTCAGGTGCATTTACATAGCATCTGTCGACTAGAAAGCAAACCAGGGATGTTTGATAAATTGACCCAAGGAAAAGATTTTATGAATCCCATCAGCTCTTTTCGCTTTTCTGGGTTTATAAATAACTTAGTGGTGACCAGTGTAAGGAGAATGTTACACTGTTTCACAATGAGAATCCACAATGACTGGGAAACCTATAGACAGGATTTCAATCTATTCACTATTAGTATAGTCTTCTTTAGGGAACGAGGCAGCCGTAGCATAATGGTTACAGAAGCAGCTTTGATTCCCAAACCAGCAGGAAAAATGTGTGGCGATGGGGGAGTGAACTGCACCTTCCCTTCCTTCACCTTCATGGCTGAAGTGCCCTTGAGCAAGGCACCTAACCCCCAACTGCTCTCCGGGCGCCCCGATGTGTGTGGCAGCCCACTGCTCCGCATGTGTGTGCTCACTGTTTACATGTGTGTGTGCTCACTTTGGATGGGTTAAATGTAGAGGCAATAATTTCCCTTGCAGGATTAATACAGTATAGCAAAATAAATAAATAAATTAAATAAATTAATTAATAAATTAAATTAAATGGACTCATCAAATGTTCTTTAAAATGTCAGGAACCAGTCTACTCCATGATTCTCAGCTTACAAATATAAAAAAGGTTTATGTTTAATGGTGTTGTGTGGATCATCTAAACAAGGGTGGAGAAATATCTTTCCTGAGCACCAGTGACAAGCAGATTTTATGTTTGGACTATTAATTTTTATTCATAGTAGCACAGCATACAATGCACCTCAAGCTACCCATTTCCTTTTAACTGAATCGGGAACATGCTAAATATAAATAAATATATAAATAAATAAACAAGCATTTTAAAAGTTCACTGCAAAATATTGAAAGAAAGTAAAGGTGCTTGTCAGACTAGAATAATACACTAAATGCACAATGTGAGGACAGAACACCAAATCTCTTAGCCAGGGACTCTGTCTTTTTGTCCTGGTTGCAAACACAGAGTGCTTCATTAAGCTTTTTGCTGAATGGGATAATGATTATATACTCATTTGGTTTCATTGTGTATTAATGCAGTATTTATGCATTTAAGTATTCAAATGATAAGCAATTATTAAATATGATATAGAGAATTTTTTTAGTGGAGAGGTTGTTTGCCAAGGCAAAAAGCTGTGGTGGATGACACTCTCCAAAACCAAACAATTCTCTATCATAGGAAGGCCAAATTGTATAGTTATTTTATTATTCATTTGAAATATTTTCAAAGTAGTCACATTACTGTGTTGCATGTGCCAGTTGTGCAATAATCATTCAACTTATCCCATGGCAATTATGGAGTAATTCAGTTATCCCATGGCAATGAAACAATACCAAAAATTATTTGATGGCTTTCCACCAATCACAAATGAGCAAATCTCTTGAATGAATAATAATATTAGTTACCATTCAAAGTTTCCTCATTTTTTGGGTAACCAAAATCTGGGACTATGGAGTACATTAGAACTTATAAATTCATTATTTGTCCACCCTGAAAAAATATATGGCATTTTGCTGATATTTAGAGAGATGTTAATATTTTCTAAAGGATGGACTTATAACTGATGAATGTCTAAAATGGATTGTCTAAATAAAATATTACCATTACATTTGGTTAACTATTTATTAAATAACATTCATTTATTCAATGCTTATGGTTTCCACATTATTGCTTATTTTTTATTCAAAATTCAAGACAAGTGTTATGATTATGAACAGGATCCACTCTGGTCTACTGTGAATTATCACTGTCATAAATGTAGAGCTTTCTGGGAACTTCAAGTTCCAGAATCCCCTATATGAAACCACACCCATTTTCCTATCTCTCCCAAACAGATCACCCTGATTCGCTTGCATTCTAATTAACCTCACCTGTTCCTCATTTGAACTGTGTATATCTACTGCAGGGTATCATACACTCTTCTTGATGCTTATTAGCTCTTGCAATCTTTTTCAAACTTTTTTTTTTATTTACTTCTGGTGTTTTGTGTTTTTTTGTTTGTTTGTTTGTTTTTTTTAAATACAGTATATGATAAGATATTATATACTACTTTATTTAGTTAATCATTTCATGCAAGCTAATTATTTTAATTAAAAAACAAATGAGGCAGGAAGTCAAAGTGTTATTATTTAATTTATTTAATTTGTTATTTTGATTTATCAATAATGCAATAGTGTTAGGTGTGTGTGTGTGTGTGCGCGCGCGCGTGCGTGCGTGCGTGCGTGCGCGCGTGCGTGCGTGCGCGCACATGTGCACATAAATCCTCATGCATAGAGTAGATGGTGTAGATGGCAATGGAACTACACTCTAGCTCACAGCCCCATGCCATCTCTTCAATTAAATATTTTTTAGTAGACATAATTCTGCAGGTCTTAATTCTTCAGAACCTGTGAACTCTACCTAACTTATAAGTTGCTTGTTAAAATCACAAGGCTTTTTTTTTTAAAGGATTAATGTCAAATTAACCAAATCCAGAAAAGCTGTAATTAACTTGAGGCTTTAGCAATAGCACTTTTTGAACATGAGGAAATGCTTCTAAATGTGCAGTTAAAACTTGTTTTCAGAAATGGTGGAGAACTTTTAGTATTATTCAGGATGAAATTATATTTTTATAAGATTTAATTATGAAGTTGTTTTATTTTTGCTTGTTTAATTTTTATTTATTCAAGTAGGTACAGAGTTCATTCTCTGATTTGATTACCAATTAAAAAACATTTAAATGTGTATAGTCTTCCTGAATTATGTTGTTGGTATCCATGGCAATATATTTTTCATTGCCATACTAGCACTTTAATTAAAATGTCTCTTGATAAGTATGAAGACTTATGAACTTGGCTCCTTGTTTAAATCGCATGCACTTTTGATTTAGATGGGAGTGCAATTAATTAATTTAAAGACTCACAAAAGCTATTGCATGACCTCAATTCAGCGAGGTTACATTCGTATTACAAGCTTCTTCAAATTCCAATTTTTGGCACGGATCAGATCTGTCTGTCATTGTGATTTTTCATTCGTAGCCCATATCTGTGTTTTAACGTGAAAACACCTACCCCCTGCCCATCTTGTGCACATTTCTTGGGTAATAGTTTCAAGCACTACTCTGTTTCAGTAGGTTCTTTCCGGTTTTGTTTCAACTGAGCCCCCAAATAGCTATTATAGAAAATTAGATTTTTGGCAGTTCTACGTGCCATGTGAACAAAGCCTGATTTTATGATCTATTTAGTTATAAAAAAAAGCATGTTTCTGCATTCATAAAAGATCTTTAATTATGCCCTAAATCTAATCTTGTTGACTACTGCTCCTGAGTAGGTTTGGTTATAAGACCAACAGCAGTTTAAAAGAATGGAAAACTCAGGATCATGTCAATTTTTTAACCGTATCCATCCGTTATCTATCCCACAGTCAGGGTCAGGATTGAGAAGAGCTGGACAAATGGATTAGTATAACCTGGCATACTTAAAATGAAACGTCTCCTCCTAGTGGGGGTTGGAGGAATATTGCCCTATGTTAAAACTAGTGATCCCCTTCTCCCCCCAACATAATCTCATGCATGGATTACCTCTGAGATTTTGAGTTCTGTCTAGACCAAGGCCCCAATGCTCCACCAAGTTTGATGAAAATCAGGTTAGTAGTTTTTGTGTAATCCTGCTAACAAAAACAACCCCAAATCCTTTAATAAATGCTTGTTATAAACTGGAAACAGATCCTAATCCTGAGTTGCTCCATAATGTTACAGGTTCTTGCCACGGCCATACCCCATCCCTCCAACAAGTTTGGTAAAAATCGATAATCCTGTTTACAGACAAACAAGCAAACAAACAAACAGATGCTGGTGAATACAAAACCTCCCTCAGCAAGTGGCAGGGGTAACAACTATTTATGTTCACTTTCATACCAATGGGGAATTTAGAGCAGCCAGTTGCACATAACAGAATGTTTTTAGACTGTGGAAGGAAACCAGAGGAAACCCACGCAAGCATGTACACATGAGAACATGCAGCATTCACATAGAAAGGCCCCAGTCATGGCCAGGTTTGAATCTAGAACCATCTTGCTGTGAGGCAACAGTGCTAACCAGCACCACACCAGCGTGCCATCCCATTGTGTACAGTTTGTTTCTGTTAATCTGGTTTAAGCATGACAGCGCTCAAATGACTATTTAAAGGTTAATGCATTACTTGTGGATTTTTCCATTTTGACTGATGTGTGTAATGGGAGAAAACAGTGGCCATTTAAAAAATAGAGCTTCCCTGCAATCTGTGTTCACGTATTTCCCTACTGCTTTCAGCAAATTGCACCTCACGCTCCTCTGGGGATTTGAAAGGAGTTGTGCTGATAAGTTGAGTGAAATTGAGCACAGCGGCAGGTCATCCCCAGCAATACAACAAAGGCTCTTTTAGCTGCATTTTGCACTATGTGGTTGCATGAATAATATATCCATGTTTTCAGGCCTATGTAGAAAGGATTTCTTTGAATGAGTCACTGCCAAGATGCTGAGATGAACAACCCTAGAGTTAATATACATTTTATTTATTTGGGTATCACTGTGAGCAGTAAGATATTTTAATTTCACAGCTATTGCATGTCTGTTTTTAGAAATCACTTCTAATTAGATTTTCTGATTTTCTTTCTCATCCCTGATGCTAAAATTTATCTATATGATGAAGCCTAAACCTATATGATGAAGCCTATCCTACTGAGCTTTCCATTTCATGATGGGATATTGCCAGAACATGCATTTTAGTACCTCTAGGCAATAAACAATCAAAGATATAAATAACTTACAGACAAAAAATTTAGTCTCTTATTATTGTTTGTTCGTACACTGACCTAGAAGAATTTTTTTATGGAAAAAATACTGCAGGTAATCGAGAAAATAGACCAAACATCACTGATAAAGGAAATGACTCAATTTTGTCTTCCATAAACAAACTAGAATTTCTGATTTAATTCTGAGATATGGGTAATGTTCACATTTGCTGAGGTGATTTATATTAATACCATGTTTTGATATGCAGGAGGAGGCACACTGTGTGCCCTTCTTTCTCAGTAATTTCACATGAGATTGACTGAAGGCTGCTGCCTTTAACTTGCCTTAAAAGGCTTTTAGCAGTGGCCGAAACGGTACTTTTCAGAAATGTGTCTGGGTCTGTCTCCATGTTAAGGGAGTGTCTAAAGTGCTTTTAAACCACTGAGCTATTACAATTCAGCAGTGTGTCATTGCAGTGTCTGTGCCCTTCTCTTTAAAGGAGAAAGAAAAAGCACTCAAGGGCTTTATTCTAAGAGGCAGGAAATTCATTCACTGTTCTGCTGACTCTTACCACCCATGGTGATAATTTAGCAAGGAGGATAGTGCACAGCCTTTGCATTAATAGGGGCATTTGTGTTCTCTTCTGGATTTTGTGTGCATATTTCTGAATAGAATCTTGTAAATCTTTGGAAAGCAAACACCAGTACTGAATATTATGTGAGGAAAAAAATCATATTTATTATACTGTATATCTAATTATTGAATTAATCAGTGCATTGTAACATAGGCTGACATTTAACAATTATACTTCAAAGGCAAGGTGGATGTCACTAAGTAGATCGTGAGACTTGTGCATGCGGCCCTACCAGGCTGGCTCTTCTGTTAATTCTATACTGATTTCACAAAAAGCAACAAAATTTGGAACGATAATAAGAAATTTTAACCTCCCGCCCAGTGGGTTTCCTCCATCCGTCTGTCTATCACGCTTTAGTTTCTGAACATCTACTTGCTGCGTGCTGAACCTGGGGCTTTCAAACTTGGTATGCTGGGTCACTACTATAAGTGCTAGGCTGAGTTTGTGTGTGAGTGACCTTGACCTACTTTCCAAAGTCACAGAGGCAAAACTGTATATTAGGTTTCAGCACATTTACTTGCCACACACTGAAGCTGGGTTTTAAACTTGCTGTGCTTGTTCTAAATTGCCATATTATGAAATGTTCCTTTCGGGTGGAGCATCTGGATCACTGTGGTCTATTTTTTTTACTTTTATTTTGTTTTTTTTTAGGAATTGGGCGTTTTGTTTTTCACTTTCAATCAAACTTGACTTCATCAGTCTGTTCTGAGAAAAAGGTCCCCAGTCCTCCACGTCAGGGAAAAAGACATAAGCAGAGGCATGTCTAGTGAGTGAAAATCCCTACTAGCCTAAATGGCTAGCATTCACACGTAATACAAGGAAACATAAGACGAATAAACTAAAACAAGATTTTTACAATTTATTTTTCCAGTTTACTGGCAAACCATGAGTCAGCTGTTTAGATTTAAAGATTTAATGTTCCTTACGCAGGCAGTAGATCACGCCGTTTTCGTGCCGTATATACCAATATATAATATGCCATAATTCATTATTTTCTTCCCCTCCTTGAATCGCCACCTTATCGTGGTCGAGAGGTTTGCATGTCCTAATGATCCTGGGATCTATATTGTCGAGGGCATTATGCCCCCTGGTAGGGTCACCCAAGGCAAACAGGTCCTAGGTGAAGGTCCAGACTAAGTGTGGTTCGGAAGGCTGCTATGAGCGAAACAAGGAGTACAAGGAGTCAATGTACAAGTACAAGGAGTCAGTTTCTCTTGAAACAAGGAGTACAAGGAGTCAGTTTCCCTTGCTGGGGTCTGCCCCTGGAGCCAGGCCTGGCAGAGGGGCCTAAAGGCGAGCGCCTGGTGGTCGGTCTTCTGCCCATGGAGCCCGGCCTGGCCCAGCCCAAAGAGGAGACATGGGTCCGCCCTCCCATGGACCTACCACCTGTGGGAGGGGCTATAGGGGTGGGGTGCAGTGTGAGCCTGCTTAGGATGCTGCCCCTGTGACCCAACCCTGGATTAAGCAGAAGAAGATGAAGATGAAGATAATTATTTTCTTTACAGACTATATTTTCTTTACAGACTATTGTTTTCTGGTTAAGGAATTCATAATTAATCAAAAGGTAATTAAAGCATGAGGTGAGTTTCTGAGTGAAGTAAGATGTTTTGCACTTTTCAGTACTGTCAACTTGAGATAAATCAAGCACATTCTTGACAAGTCATTAACTGAGATTGATTTATTCTACAGTAGTCATAAGCAACAGTAATGGAGTCTTGGCTCTTATATAATTACCTATGGATTTTCTCATATCTGCCTAAATTGAATTTCAAACAGCTGTCACAAAGTGGGAGAGAGTAAACAGAAAAGCACTATTTTATTACGTGTGAAGTGTTTATCTCAAAGTTATGATCTTATTGAGGGATCCTGCTATTAAGGCTGAACGAGCTATGATCACATACAAAATCCATCTTAGCTGCAATTTCCTGTGAAATCTAGAAAGGCCAGAGTGGTAGAAGAACAATACTGTGTTCATCACCACTCAAATGGAAATAAATGAAATCATAAAATGCATGAAGCACTGGAGAAATTTGATTTTGATATAAAGTCACAAATTTGAAGGAACTGTAACTTTAAACTTGGGCTAACTCTAATGTTAAATCCTGTTTTCAAATCTTTGTGAGAGTCAGTATGAAATACACAACTCTGATCCTGGGTCCTTCCCATATTTTTTTGAATTATGGAAGGCATTAAAACTCACTGGAGGTCACTTGGGTGTGGATTTGTGGCCAAACTGAAAACCATCAGTAAGAAAAGCTAAAAGACAAAACAAATAGTATATTTATCACATAAACACACCAAATGGAAAAGACATAAAAATTGGCATAAAAGTAGTGGCTTACCTACAACACTGTAATGAGGCATGCTGCCGTAAAGGTATGTGAGCAGCTCCAGGTGGTGCAACATAAACATGTTTGCCGTATCCTCTGGTTTTGAGCTTGTGATAATAATTAGATGCCGCAGCCATCCGTGGCCATGTGCCAAGGGTGTAAAATTGACTAATCTCTGTGTGGGAGGGATTGCATACTCGCTCTGCCCTGTCAATTACAGTGACACTGGCCAATCCTGACTAGTGTCACTGTATTTTCCTCCAAATATAATACACTGCTCTTTGACGCAGCATGAGCAGCAGTTTGAAAGGGTTCAGTTGTTAGCTTTCACCTTCCTAGGTGATAGCTGTGGTATGGTAGGGGAGAGCTGCCTGGTGAATGGGAATTGGCAGGTGACCAAATAGCTGAGAAAATGTGTAAAAATCTAATCCAGTGGTCACCAAGCCTATTCCTGGAGATCTACCTCCTTGATGACTTTGGCTCCAACCCTAATCAAGCCCATTTGAATATTTTAATCACTGACTCAAGAATTTTTGATAGAGGTGTGTCAAATTTTGGCTAGAGATAAAACCTACATGAAGGTATCCAGGAACAGGAGTGGTGATCACTGATCTAATCCCTTCCAAAAAGGGTTCTGAACAAAAACAAGACCACATTCCAACTCAGTAATGGTCCATCTGAGCTGTAGCCACACCACTGAGTTAGCCAAACCACTTTTGAAGGTGGCCGTAACATTTGTAGCCTGAATAATATTACATTACATTTACGGCATTTGGCAGACACCCTTATCCACAGTTATCATTTTTTTACAACTGAGCAGTTGAGAGTCAATGGCCTTGCTCAGGGGCCCAACAGCAGTAGCTAAGTGATACTGGGGCTTAAACCCCCAACCTTTGGCTCAGTAATCCAAAGTGATAACCCCTGAGCTACCACTGCCCCTAGTAACAGCCACACAGTATTGCTTTTTATTTAAAATTAATAAATAAAAACCTATATGAATAAACTTCATCAAGGAACAATGTAAGTAAAAGGAGGTCAGTATTCATAAAACTAATTAAGAAGTGACAGAATGTTCACCATAATATTTGGTTTGAAGAGCTGACTCAAAAAGTGGTGTGTCAGGTAGACTGCAGTCACAAGACTCAATACCTGTAATGACATTTTTTCTGATGACTTCACTCACTTATTCATTTGCTGAACCACTTATTTCTACTAGGGTTGCGCGGAGGCTGGAGCCTAACTCAGCCAACATTGGACGAAGGCGGGGTACACCTAGAACCATCGCATAGCCAACACACAACCATTCACACGCACATCCATACTTAGATGCAATTTGAAACAGCCAATTAGCCTTATACGCATGTCTTTGGACTGTGGGAGGAAACTGGAGTACCTGGAGGAAACCCATGCAAGCATGTAGAGAACATGCAAACTCCACACAGAAATACACAAGCCAAAGACTCGAACACAAAATATTCTTGCTGTTAGGCGGACATGCTAGCCACTGTGCCACCCTCTGATGACTAATCATATTTTCTCATAAATGATATTTTTGATGCTGTAGTGTTTTTCTTTTTGCCTCTAATGACACAAGATATGCAATTTGTTCTATTGTGCTGGATGCACTGTCCACAGAAAAAAAAGTAAAACACTTTTTGAAGCAAATTGTAAGCAATCAGATTTTTTCATTGATTGATGCATTTTTGAACCGCATAATCCTAATTATGGTTGCGGGGAGGCTGGCGCAGTACACCCTGGACAGCTCGCCAGGCCATCGCAGGGCAGAAACATGCTGACGGCAATGCAGCCTTCTCTGCAGGGACAGCAGTGACAACCCAGCGATAGTGGGTTCTTGAACCCCTGACCTTGGGATCAGTAATCCAGTACCCTACCACCGGGCCATCACTGCCCTCAATCAGAGTTTTAATTTTTTTTTTTAATTAAATCTTAAATAAAATTTTTGCACAAGCCTTTTGCCATTAAATTAAGTAATTTCAGTTTCCTTTCTCATTCACTGTTCGTAATTCACATGAGAATTTACTGATGCGAGCTGAGATTTGTTTAAATCTCTCCTGGTGAAACTTACAATGAGAAAGGAACACAGTTTTAATTACATTCTAATGAAGACGCCTTGCTCATGAAAAAAATACTACTAGCGCTCCATTACAGGATTAGATAGCCTTATGGTTGTTTTAGATGGGTTTTGTAATTTAGCTAGAAATTTGCAATTGTCTGCGTAAGTGACCTGAAAAATTACAGCGTCCCAGCGTCCCTAGGGAGCGTGCTAGCCCTGATCATCCTACTCTGGGGCTCGTGCTAAGAGAAGCCTCCAGTCCTAATTAAATATAACACGTCTGTAGCCGTGCTGTAAGACCTGCTCCCCAAACATGTTGGCAAATAGGCCACACATAGTCAGCCAATTAATTAAAAAGTGTCATGTTGCTGCATTTGCAGTGATTAATAATTAGGTCAGCTTTGCGCTCTGGTCGGTGGGCTATGCTCCTTTCTGTCTCTTCATTTTTTCTTTCTCTACCACTGGGGATTTTGTATTACGCTTCTATATAGGGCAAATTTCTGAAGACCACCTTCTTTAGACATAGTAGTAAAGAGTGTTTCCATCTTTGTAATTACTGAACCCGCAATAAATCAAGCTCTGATAATTTCTTAGTTAGACACATTCTGTTTCAGTATATGGGAGACCAGCTTTTTTTTTCTTTTTTGTTGTTGTTGTTGTTGTTGTTGTTAGTTTTTGTTTGTTTGTTAAAAAACAAGTATAGATATTGCTCCATTCAACAAAAAATCACTTAAGACTTGTTCCCATTACATTTAATACTTAGTATTTCTTTTTTTTCAACACGTGAGGTAGAGTTAAATTCAAGCATGTCAAAGAACTTCAAGATGGGGGAAAAAAATCCACCAACTGTGTAGAAACTATCCCAAAAAGTAAATAGTTTCTTTTTGCTCATTTATTTTTAATTAGTAAAAAAAAAAAAAAAAAAAAAAAAAGCAAAAGTTAATAGGCCAGTACTTTAAAAGCAATAGAGATATGATTACTACTTTCATTCTTTTAAGTATTTCTTTCTTTCTTTTTTTCTTTTTTTGCACTGGAACCTTTTCAAACGTTTACATTTGTTTATGAATTTGAGGCCTTCTTTAATTAAGTATGCATAAATTTGCATTCTTAATAAAACATCTAATGTTTTAAAACATCAAAATCTAGTCTTTTGATGTTAGAATTGAAATATTTATTTCACTCTGAAGACTCTCTCAAGAGAGACTTTCACAGAAAAATGTTGTTGTCACATAATTTCTTTGTTGTTTATTCAAGAAAAATCATGCAGGATTATTAAAACAGAAAAATTTTTAGGATAAAAAAAATCCAACAATAATCAGTTTTGTTTTTTTGTTTTTTTCCCAGTTATATCTTTCTAATTCAGAAAAGGTATGAAAATAAACATCTTTATATTAAAAATAATGATGATAAAAAAGATTTTTTGTAATGTGATTTAATGGGTTTTCACCCTCTTAGTGTGGTGTGTAATATTTATAATGGAAAATGACATGTATCATGATAACACATAAATCAACTTACAGTATATATCAGCAGACATGTTTTTCATAGATGAAATGACATGATTTGGCCATTCACTTATTTTGCCATAATAATAATAATAATAATAATAATAATAATAATAATAATAATAATAATAAAATTAATAATAATAATAATCATCATTCATTCATTCATTCATTCATTCATTCATTTTCTAAACCGCTTAATCCTAATTATGGTCATGGGGAGGCTGGCACCCATCTCAGCCTACTCTGGGCAAGGGCATAGTACACCCTGGACAGCTCACCAGGCCACTGTAGTAATAAAAATAATAATAATAATAATAATTATTATTATTATTATTATTATTATTATTATTATTATTATTATCATTCATCCGTTCATTTTCTGAATCGCTTAATCCTAATTAGGGTCGCGGAGAGGCTGGCGCCCATCTCAGCCAACTCTGGACGAGGACAGAGTACACCATGGACAGCTCACCAGGCCATTGCAGTAGTAATAATAATAATAATTATAATAATAATAATAATAATAATAATAATTATTATTATTATTGTTGTTGTTGTTGTTGTTGTTGTTGTTTATTTTTTTATTATTAATAATAATAATACAGATTAAGGAAAGACATGCTATACATGTGATTGGTCTAAATTCAGAATAGATTTCATAATTGAAGCCAATTTCAGTCGACTCTGGGCGAAGGAGAGGTACACCCTGAACACACCAAACCAATGCATAGCCAATACACACATATCCATTCACACTCACATTCACAGAAGCAATCCAGAATATCCAGTTAGCCTACTGAGTCTTTGGATTGTGGGAAGAAACTGGATTACATGGAGAAAACCCATGCAGGCGTGGGGAGAACATGCAATCTTCACACAGAAATGTCCTCACAGGGTACGGAGCTCATATGCAAGACTAAAATTCTTATGAGCTATAAGATGAACATGCTAACCAGTATACCACTTTGCCTTCACTACAAATATAACACTTAAGATAATATATTCAGGATAGCTAATAATGCACACTAATAACAGTAATAGGATATGTGGCCTAATTAGTAAAAGCAAATGCTTGCTGGTGGGATCAGTATACAGGAAAGGGAAAAGAGCAAGACCCAAGACCCAACTAAGTGACAACATCAAAAAGATCAGTGGAAGAAGTTTTGCAGAAATGTATCAACTGGCACTGGACAGAGCAAAATGGAGAGACACGGCAGATCAGCTATGCACTATCCATTCTTTGATGATGAAATGTAAAGTATATTGGTTTATGTTAAAGAACATAACGGTATAGTAGAGAGTGATCATATGCACACATAAACTCACTGAGAGTGATTCAGGTGACAAAAGCTTTATTTGTGACGATTGTTGAAGATCTAAAAAATAAACAAAACTGAATGGAATTGACCCACAGAGGACAGATAAAGTTCCATTACTTTCTCCATACGCATGTACCAAGGACAGGTTTGGGGGTTCAGTAGGTTCGGATAAGGAGAAGCTTATGATGTGTCTACTTTGGTTGATTGAAGATCAAACTGAAGACTTAGACTTAATATAGAGGAGAAAGGAAAACAAACTAAAGCTTGACTTATAATCTGGATTCATACCTGTGCTAAGTCCTACACCAACTCCTGTTTAACAGGGTTCTGGTTTGATGGTGCTTAGACCCTTATGAATTGGTACTGTAGTGTAAGGATATGTTTTTAATGAAGACTACATAGTTGCTTTGTATAATGGTCTCTGCCAAAATTAGTAATACAAATACAAATATATTCAAAGTGTCTGGACATGTGTTACGCATTCTGTATATGGGGTGTACTTCCTGACATACAAGTCAAGCTTGTATGATTAAAAAATCACCACAGTATGGTTTATGAAGGCAGACTGTGATATATATGTCTTTCTGGTGGACCTTGATAGTAGTAGCAACAATAAACTGAGGTCAAATTTAATGTTGAATTGGATTGAGGGACTTGCAGTGCTGACACCAATCTCCTGCTATGAAAGGTTGAGTTAGAAAAGTGATCCTTCAGCCAAGCTGAAATATCTGGAAGGCAGACTGAGAAATCCACTAGAGGGAAGGACAGATAGAGCTGACTATCATTAGCATAGTGATGTAGGGGTAGCTGTAAGTGTGGAGGAAAAGGTCAAGAATAGATGCCAACCGTGGATGAGAGTTGGACAGATATACCATACATCACTAGAATTAAGAAAAAATCCACCCCATATGACATATAATATAACCCATAACATAATTCATTAACATGAAATATTAGCAAAGCCTCCGAGTGGAGCCCCATAGGCATGGATTATGACGTGAATGGTTGTTCCGTGTCTGTGACATCACAGGAAAGCCAGTAAGGCTGTTGCATCACCAATAAATTCATGTAGGCAGACAAACTTTTGCTGAGCAACACAACTCCTACATAATCCCGTTAAATGGATAATTAAACTAATAAGGCAGGTGATACAAATGAATACATAAATCTGCTAGTGAAGGTGGTGAAAAACAAACTTAGCTTTAACTTTTCCTTCTCTTGCTCTAAGGCGTAGTTAGGAAATGCAGGGAAAATTTATCTATTTATTTCCTCCAAGGCAGAAGTTAATTCATCTCTTAAAGGAGTCATGCTACCTTCATAACACCAGCCCCGGAAACCTATCATTGATATATATATCGGGAGCTCTGCATTTAAGCAGTACCAAAAACTATATATTTAGTGGGGTGCAAGAATTTTGACGCAATTGAAACTATTTAAAATATATTTCTCTTTGTTCAGCTGTTTCATACATTACTCGTGGTGCTATTCAACTAGCCATTGATAGTGAGAACAGTAATATTTAGCCATAGCATCAACTCTACCTAAATAGAATTATATAAAATGGCTTTATTTATTTATATCTTTAACTCTGTCCAGCTTTTTCACATCCTCATCTGTACACACTGCTCAGAAAGATCAGGTTCCAAAGCTTCAATTTTCATGCTAATACCACCGCCAGTGCTGCCGTGCTTGTCGTCTGGTATATTTCCAGCCAAGTTGAGTATCTGTTCTAACAGCACGAAAAAAATCATTGAGCACAACAGCTTTGCATTAATGCACTGTATTCTGGAATTTAAAGTCCAACATGTCTGTCTCCAGTACCACTACATTGTATTTCTCATTTAGATAATATTAAGCTAACAACAAAACTTGACCGTTATCATTTATGTTGGAGATTGCTGACATTTTTCTCCTATCAAACCGCATCATATTGGTGAAAGTAATTGTCCCACTATGATGTCAGTAAAGTGCATAACTGCTAAGTTCTCTCAGGAATAACAGAAATACAGCACCAAGCAATACAATATTACAAAAAAATAATATTAACTTATTTAATGTGTTTCAGGGTGTGCAAAATTGCATACTTATGTATGAACTCCTTCCTCACTGATATCTGTCAATAAAAGGTGTTTAACATAAAAACTGCAGCCTCATAGCTGCTTATAAAAACTACTAATATCTTTCCAATCGGGTTAAAAGTGGGCATCTACTTTTCAGACCTTTTCAATCACCTGTTAATTCAAAAAGTTCATCTTCTTACATAAGTGTTCAAGCGCATGTCAGCATGTGTGTCACAGGCTTGGCTTTGAAGAGACTACACTTTTTTAGAATGTGTACCTGTGTGTGTGTGTGTGTGTGTGTGTGTGTGTGTGTGTGTGTGTGTGTGTGTGTGTGTGTGTGTGTGTGT
>JAQMYF010000013.1:11867795-11878473 GCA_030014195.1 Neosilurus mollespiculum | reverse complement strand
TGTATTCTGGGTCTGATAGAGAATACCTGTCCTCTTATGAAAATTACATTATTATTTATTTTTATATATATATATATATATATATATATATATATATATATATATATAGTGCCAAACGCCAATACTGTAAATGTGGCTATAAACATGTTCTTTACTAAGAGGCATTGCTGTTTCCAATTTATTCATGGGCAGTGGTGGCTCAGTGTTTAAGGCTCTGATCAGAGGGTTGGTAGTTCAAGCCCCAGTAACACCAAGCTTCCACAGTAGGGCCCTTGAACAAGACCCTTAACCCTAATGTATACCCAGCTCAGATGTATAAATGAGATATAAAATGTAAGTTTCTCTGAATAAAAGCGTCTGCAGAATGCCATAAATAGAAATGTTTTGCATTCTCTTTGTAAATTCCCTTTTGATGTCATTTCAAAGTTTCATTTATTTTGAAATGCACTACCTGATTAAGTCAGCAAATATTGACCAATATTTTTATTGTGTGTGATCCTTTCATCATGCAGTTTCGTGGAGGCAAAGGTAATCCTGAATTATCTTTGCATACCTGTTCAGACACTCACTAGCCCCTATATTAGGAATGCTTGGGGCAGCCATAACCTAATGATTAGAAAAGTGGCTTTGAGACCGAAAGGTTGGTGGTTTTATTCCCGAATCAGCAAAATGTGGAAAAATGTGTGGCGGTGGGGGAGTGAGCTGCACCTTCACTTCCCCCACCTTCATGGCTGAAGTGCCCTTGAGCAAGGCACCTAAACCCCAACTGCTTTCCGGGCACCCCAGTGTGTGGCAGCCCACTGCTCCGTGTGTGTGTGTGTGTATACATACAGTATAACAAAAAATAAAAATACATCCCCAATACTAATCTTCCTTACCCCCTTAAACCCTCCAAAACAAACAAACAAATATTTCTTACACTACTGAGGGTGCGGTTCTTCAGGGATCGAGGCTTCAGTGTCGCTGCCCCCACTTTTCTGAAGTGACTTCTTCCTGACATTCACAACACCCTGTCTCTGGACATCTTTTTAAAAAAATTATGTAGAAAAAGTCACTACCTCTGATTTTGTGTAAAGTGAATTTGGGTTCCTCTGAAAGGTGTTAGGTGCGGCACGGTGGTGTAGTGGATAGCACATCTGCCTCATAGCAAAAAAAAGTCCTGGGTTAAAGCCCCGGAATCATGTGTTTCTGTGTGGAGTTTGCAATGTTCTTCCCATTCTTGCGTAGGTTTCCTCCGGCTACTCCGGCTTCGTCCCACAGTTCAAAGATCCAGTGAATGGTTGTGTGTGTTGGCCCTGCGATGGTCTAGCGAGCTGTTCAGGTTGTACTCCACCTTTGCCCACAGTCGGCTGAGATAGGCTCCAGCCTCACCACGAGCCTAATGGGATTAAGTGGTTCGGTGGATGAGTGAAAGGTGGTCTAAAACTCTATAGGCAATTTATTTTTTTTTTCAGTTTTTAAATGTCTTTTCTGTTAGCCTATGCCCATAATGATTTGAGATTCTTATTCTTGACTGATGGGAGCAAGCCTGATGTGATCTTGCTAAAAGACTGGTTATTTGACTTAAACTTAACCTATCTTTCCATTCTTCTCTGACACATCCTGTTTTTATATAAACTTTAGAGATCAGCCTGTTCAGCACTAATAACCATGCCATTGTCTAAATTTCTGCGATCATGTCCCCTTCTGGAAAGCCCTCAGCATTCAATGTTGTTCACTTTGCTGTGTTCGTATGCACCACTAGATGTCAGTCTTCACCAGCTTCTCATTTGAATTAAATCGGCATCATGCAAACAACACAAATTATTTCCAGCTGTACTTTCACTTCTCAATGGTCTTCACCTTTCACATTGAACAGTGACTAGTAAGAGATTCTGTACTCCAGAGGCCATATTTAATTCTGTAACATCACATCCTTCTGAAAGATGACACTGCACTCAATGTACAGTATGTGTTTGTTTCTCAGTACCTTTATTTAATCCAGTGTATCTAAATGCTTTAGTCGGTTGCTTGCTCTTTATCTAGACACTTACGCACACCCTCCCTGAACAAACAGTGTATTGAGCCCAAATTAGGTACATTTAGGTACATGAGGATTGAACAAAGAGCCAACACAAAGTGACATGTCATTAGCACTATGGAGAATAAAGAGGAGAGGAGACCTTCTGGTGTTGAAGTGATCACCGTGGTGACCGGAACTGTGAGACCAGAACCTGAATGGGGGCAGCAGACGTCGTAGAGAAACCTCTTACTGATGGAGAAGGAATCCAAGAGAAAGAAAATGATGGTTTTCAAGTGATTTTGGAAATAGAGGTTAGGGATATTGGAACGCAAGAGGTCTAAAATCTATCTATCATTTGATATATCTATCATTGTAACTTATTAACGGAATAATTTTAATCAAACAGTGTGAAGATATTTTCAGATGAAGGTGCAGGGGATTCAGATCGAGGTTGTTGTGAACTTCTTAGGACTGAGAGAGAAGTCAGCTTTTATATTACAGAGACATCATAATAACGATGGCCTGTATTTCTTACAATTAAGATTGAGAACTGCTACTCGTTACTCATATAAATATTGTTAATTTAATTCAGTTTTATTTGTATAGCGCTTTTTACAATTGACATTGTCAAATTTTTATTTGTTTGAGAATTAAAAATATAGTTTACATACTGTTGTCATGCTAACAGTGATTGTACACAAACAATTTACAGTGCCTTTACAATTACAGTTATGAATAGTTTCATTTTAAAATTGTTTATATGATTTGTGTGGTTGTTTTTGACCTGTCTGTTTTCTTACATAGACGGAATGGTGGTGTAGTGGTTGGCACATCTGCCTCATAGCAGGAAGGTCCTTGCTTTGAGTCCCAGGCTCAGCGAGGGCATGTCTGTGTGGAGTTTGCAAGTTCTTCCCTGCTTGTGTGGGTTTCCGCCAAGTGCCCCAGTTTCGTCCATCAGTCCAAAGGCATGCACGTTAGGCTAATTAGCTGTTCCAAATTGCCCCTAGGTCTGAATGTGAATGGTTGTGTGTTGGCCCTGCGATTGTTTGGCAAGCTGTTCAGAGTGTACCACGCCTTCGCCCAGCGTCAGCTGAGATAGGCTCCAGCCTCCCTGCAACCCTAGTAGGATTAAGTGGTTTAAAGAATGAATGTTTTTTGTGTAATTCTTATCTTCCTTCTCAGGATCTAGTAGCAGAGAGGTGAGTTAGAAATGAGTAGACCTTCTATTGCACAGCAATATACTGTAAGAGTTGTAAGCCTTGAGTTTGCTGAAGCTGTAATAAATTAGTATGTACTACATGGGAACAGTGCAGTGTGATTGATCTGTGATCTAATCGGTCCACTATCTTGTAATTTAAAAAAATTATTCTTAGTGGATAACGCTTGAATTGAAATGGACACTCACAGTTTGTAACAGTCACTTGGAGCTGGTGGCTTCATCATTGTTGGGTTTTAAAAGTAAACTGTAATGTTTTGGTTGTTTTTTCGTGTATTTCTGCATAGTAAGACTTCAAATGAGTGTCATACGCACCTTGTTTCATAGTATGTACTTCACTCACGTTTTCCTGTATTATGTACTACACTCACGGAGCACTCACATTTCCATGTAGTACGTATTACACTATGAATTAGTCGGCCCAATAGGCTTTGTTAATTACACCATTCTATTAGCTCAGAGTGAACAGAGCTCACCTGACATGTCACTGTTGTGGATAAAATATGTAAAACTGTAAAAATCTTATTTTAGTTTGCTTTTCTTTGTTTCCATATAGTAGATACATTTAACTGGTGTGCAGTTTAAAGAGACATAGTTACATACCTATGTACCTGCTCTTGCATATGTGGTCGGAGCCTTGGTGATTTAAAAAAGTTTTTATTTTGTTTTATTGTGCTTTTTGATCATGTTCTGTTGTGGTGAAAAGTGTCCAGCTCATGAAGCAAGAGATCCAAATTCTCTTTTCAGTTGTCTATTTAGCCTTTAGGAAAAGAAAAGTATGCAATCAATCACACAGGAGAAATTGTTCAGAGAGAAATATGTCGGACCTCGTCTAACAACTTGCATTGACTTATATAGTGCCCATTTCACTCTGATTGGTCTATCATGACGACATGTCTCTACTTGACCTTGTTCTGATTGGTCCCTCATGACATCAAAACTTAACCTGTCTCAACAGGTCTCAAGGTGACCTTAACGGGTCTAGACTTGACACACCTACCCACCCCCCACCCCTGTTTCGCTTAGTATGGACGTTTTGTTTCAATGTTCCGTGGTCAAGGTCAACCAAGCAGAACTCATACAGTGTGGAATGGCCGCAATAAAATAATCCTACACTCACCTCAGTGAATAAACTTCTAATACAATAGTCACATAAATCATCCAATAATTAAATAATACAGAAATAATACAATTGCTCTTCTATAGGTGTAATCACTAAGAGTTTAAATATATATTTCATTAAATAAGACGTAATTGGACAGTTCTCCATTTCAGGATTACAAATGTCTTTAAATACAGGAAATATGATCACTCATTCCAAAAATATTACAATTTCTGTATTCATATTCATGTTGGTGCTGTTAATGATCCATAATTAATTTGAGTATGTGATGGGGATGATCCATAATTAATTCGAGTATGTGATGGGGAAGTCCAGCAATTTGCATAAGATTTATGGAGGACCAAATATATTACATTAAATAATGACATATCAGACCAGCAGGCCAGATGCCTTCTAGAGTGCGGATTTGGCTGCATTTTTCAGTCTTACCCTGGCCCGCATCCAACAGAGCAGTAACCGAGCCTGACAGGCATTAAGATATTTATGTCCAAGCCCGACACACTTAAAATCATCAAGTTAAACAGGCCCCATGGCTACCTACATAATAAGCTGTTTTAAATTTAAAATGCTCAATGCCTTATGGTACTGACGTGACTGAGCCCCACCCGAACCCGAGCATCATTATTCACTTAGGCATCCACTTAGGCATTGCCTTCCTCAGCTCATGGGTCCAAAACCACACAGTGTCCCCCATGGTGCCTGATACCCCTGATTTTTTTTTTTTTCACAGTTCTCATAATTGTTAAATTGACCCATCATAAAGTGAGTCTAACTAAACACTAGCATTTTCTTGCTGCTGCCATTTATTAATTATGCAAGAACGTCTAATTTAACCTCCTCAATCGTTTTGATTGGAGGCCATGCTGTTTGAGAAGTTCTGCATTCTTTCTGTCTAATTATGAGTACCAGGCAGCTCACTTCTTCTCTCTGGACACTGCTAGCGTATATATATCACTTTCCCATCTTGTGTTCATGTTTAGTAAAGTCCCTCTGAAGTAGATAGCTGTATGTCTGCTCTTTTTCCACCACAGGCTCCATGACAGCAAGTTAAAGAGCTAAGATAAATCAGCCATTACTTCTTAAGTCTTTATTTATTCTACTACAATGTGCTCGAGATGTTTTGTCAGTAGTCCTGCTGTCAGATATTCTCTATATCCTGTTTATATTGTGTCTGATTATTTCGTTATGTAGTGAATTTTTAGAAGCTATTTCCCATGATAGTTTAACACCTCACTGTGAAATTCTTGTAATTAGAAACTAGTGAAACTAGTTACAGGACTTGCATACATGAAATGCAAAAGAGTGTATGAATAAAGAGCTTCCTTGATGCAGTATCTCATTGGACTTCATCTGTTATGCCCTTCATTTCTGTGTTTTCGTTCTTGGTGTTCTTTTTTTTTTTTTTTTTGGGGGGGGGGGTGTTAACTTATTTTTAACTTTTCTTATAGTAAACACAGAAGTGCTACTATTTGGTTATGCATGAATATCACCTCAGGGAGAGTAAGAATTGATTTTTTTACTGCATTGTTCACTCAACAGTGTTTTTATGATTATATAAGCTCATGACCACATAAAAAACAAAATCTAAATGCTTTAGTAAGTATTTCATTCACATCGGTCTTATGTTTATTATTATCCTTTTTATGGAATTCAACAACTTCTCTAAGTCTTAGTCTGCACTTTATTTTATTTTTGAATTCATTTTTCAATTTTCTGCTAGCAATGCTGAATTCCTTTAATTAATTTACAGCATATACCATAGCTGGAGGTCACATTTGATTAAAATCCTTTCTGTTACATGCAGTGTTTTCAAATGTTAATCACCACTGAATGTATGAATAATTATATTCTTCTGTCTTTTATATTGTCTGTAGTGTTATACTGTTTACCTAAAGTATTTAACCTTAAGCTTGTTTTTTTTCTTTGTGGCTCAGACAACTTATTTGCTCCTGATCCATTTTTTTTGATTAACTACAGGACAGAGATGCATAAGTTTCAAACCCCACAGACTATGATTGCTGCATCTCACACCTTGAAAGCTCCCGCAGCTCCTGACTGATGAGGAAAGCCAAATTCTTCACAGTGCTTACAACACGTACATAGCATGCAGCCTATGTTAGAGGCAGATCCAATGTCACCTTTATGAGAGCAAAACAATAAGATATGCTGGTAGGAAGTCCAAGTGCGGCTTCCTTGCTGCTCAGAGACTGTGAAAACACAGGATTAACTCACTAGTAATGCGAGAGACACTCGCATTCTGACCTCTAGGTATGAGAAGTTATCGCCATGTTAGTCTGAAAACGTCTGTGCAGAAAGAGAGCTGTGGGGAGCACTAACAAGGGTATGATACTGCACATGCAATTATAAGCAGGGATTAAAACATAATGAGATATACTGTATAAGGGAATTTTCTCTCACTTTCCCAAGGTTAATTTTTATTTACCAATTGGAAGTAACAAGTAACAAAATCAAAAAGTGTAATATTCCTTTTTTTTTCCCACAAAAATATTTTATTAATTACAAGACGTCACATTTTCATACCTTTATTATGAAAATTATTATCAAAATTCATATTGTCCGTTCCTCTGCATGTCCATGCCATTTTTCTGAATATGATATTTCAAGAACACCTTGAGAGAGGCCTTACTGCACAGAGGTATGTACCCATCAGGCAGTGCTATTTTTGTAATTTTTTATTGTATTTATTAATAATAATAAGAGGCAGCATGTCATGTTACAGAGAAACAATAAAAGGCAAAGCCCTCTGTCCAACAGTCTTTCTTGTGTTAGAGAACTTTAGCTATGGCTCTTAAAAAACTTTGGCACTTCCTCGAAAAATGTTAAATGAGCACCACTCACAGAAAATTGCACCCTTACGACAATCACATAAAATGTATATCCATATATTTGGTGTTAATAAGTGTGGATAAGGGCATAAGTATAAACAGTGTTACCACAACTGGATTCAAGATTCAAATTCAAAAAGATTGGAACAAGATAAGATTATGACATGAATAAATATAAAAACTATAATTTGGGCATAGATAACAGTGTTGGTAAAAAAAAATACAGTAAAGGTACTCAGAGCTGCCATTATAGAAACATTATGACCAATCAAAATCATGAATTCAACTTTGCTTTGTTACAACTGAAAATAAAATGAGTTCTGTAGAAACAAAGCTTAACTCTAGGCTTACATACAACAAAAAGAACAAGTTAGAGAGAGGATGTAGCCAGAGTGCAATTAAGGGACTTTTCGGCAACAAAAAGAGAACAAATGTGGAGTAAGACACAGCAGAATCCACAGAGGGAAAGTGATTATGCTTGGCTTGGTTGGCCTCTATAGACCTTTTCACTCTCACAGTTGTATTAACACAGAAGGGTGCACACACACACACACACACACACACACACATACAGATATGGACATTAAGATTTGAACTAGTTTCTCTCACACCCATAAGAGAAGAGAAGGCAATGGGTCTCTAGCACAGATCGAAGTTTGTCATGGTTGAAATTTTGTGTCAATTTAGCACCCAGCTGCAGCAACAGAAGATGCTAGGCAAACATGACTAGCTCTAATTAGGCCCTGCTTCCAATTACTGCTGATCGAGCGTCAGAGAGAGAGAGGAGTGCATGAAAATAAAAGCAGGAGTAATGCTATTATGCTTGCGAAGTGAGACATTGTTGATGTTGCGTGCAGAAAAGCTCATGTCTGTTTATTTCTTCTATAGATTTCATTTACTTTGTACTCTTCTTGGTGTGTCACGGTGCATATACAGAATGCTTGTTTACTTTCCATACCACAATTAATAGAATCTAAATCAAAATGTTTTCAAACATGTTGGTTACCTTCGATATTTTTTTGTAGTTATTGATTATTCCGGCAACCTAACAAAGACCTTTTTGTGTCAATATATAAAAGCAGATAAAATTTAAAACCCTGTGTGACTCACAAAAAAAGCATGTAGCACTGCAGTTTCAGTCATCATCAAGAATGATGTGTCATATCTCTAAACTTGAATTTAATGAAATTCATTCAGTATTAGCTACTGAAATATCTACTAAAGATGCATATAAATAGTGGGTACTAATATTATTCGACAGTATTACTGGTTTATTAGACTTTATGTAGTGCGTTCGGATTATTTTCTCATACTGTGGGTGTTTCTAGCTATGTAAGCCTTAAGCTAAAGCATTTTCAATGTTTAGAATTATTTGAGAAATAGATCCATTTATTTGTTAGTTTGTTTATAGAAAGTTCTTATTTTTTCTCCACTTTATTATGCCATTATTGCAGTACTTCCATGTTAGTTTGTTTTTAAGTGATGTAAAGTAATCTCCCAGTACCTTGCACTTGTTACACTTAAATACAGCTGAAATACGTATTTAAATTAATTTAATTAAACACATAATCTCTTTTTTTATGTCTTGTGTATTGTTTGTTTTGTTTTTTTATTAGATGAAGGGCACAATTAGGTTCATATATAATTAGTAAATTAATCATGTCCTGAAGCTATTAAAGGGAAGCAGATAACACCTACATACATCTGAAGTATACAGCAATAATAAACTGTCCACTTTTCTAAAAACTGTATTCAGTACTTATGTGGAAGCATATTTGCTAAGAATGATGTTGTTTATGCCCTCACCCCATGCTGAAAGGTTGTCATTATTATTCAGACAGAATTACAGCATTATTTGACTTATAAAAAGGAAGAAATAAATAGCTTTTTGTACACTGTGAAACATTAATCATCATACCACCAGAGAATAATTTATAAGAATAATATTTATGTTGTACTTTTGGTAGATTAAAGATTAAAAGTATATAGAATAGATGTGCTATAAAAGGCAAGTTCCTCCTTGCAGTAGTCATTGAGGCTGATTTCTCCCTCTCTTTCTTTCTCATGTCATTGCAGGCAGTCAAGGCCAGTTTCCTGTCACCCAAAACATGACAGTAGTGGAAGGGAGCACAGCCAACATGACCTGCCGTGTGGATTACAACGATAACACCTCCCTCCAGTGGTCAAACCCTGCACAGCAAACCCTTTTCTTTGGGGACAAGAAAGGTCAGTGTGACTGGGTCAGTTTGCAAACCTATGCTGTGGAGACCTTGGGGAAAGTTTGCCATTTGGGGAGACATATGAGAACCTAGTCATATGGGACAATATGTAGATCAGTTGGATTCAAAGTTCTCCCCAAGGTCCATTTTTTTTTTTACTTTGTTGAAAACTTGCATCCCAATGACCCTCTCCTCCCTCCTCATGCCAAAGGGCACAAGCCAAAAGAGAGAAAATGAAACAAGCAACATTTGAATTCATTGTCCCAGTATAACAAACATTTAAATTATTTATAGTGATAAATTTTACACACTAATAATAACTAACTTATAATAACTAACTTTATACATGCCTAATGATGGTTAAATGTGACCACATTAATTGATTTTATATTCATGAATGTGACTGAAATCATTTATATGATTATATATGAATGGTTATGACACATTTTCCATTCCCCATGACATGATGGGATGATGGGGGCTGCATACACATTGGTAGGCCTGATACAATTTTATTAGAAACTTTAATGGACTTTAACTTCTGTCTTTTCCTTTTAGTCCCCCTGTAGTTTCTGAATAATTTTTGTAATAATTTAATAAGAAGTGAGTTTTTATAGTGTATTTACTACAAGCTGATTATTAGTTCATATATCACTTAGTTTGTAAACATTATTATTATTACAGAAATTAGATGCAAGTAGAAATCTTTACCAGTATTAAAAATGTTTATATTGAAATATACAGTCACATGCTTGCCATTTTAGTGCAAATTTGATTTGTGCTGTATTTCTGGTGTTCCCATGGGACATTATCAGTTGTTTGTTGGCCTGACATCATAGGGGAAGTTGCTAGCAAGATTGCAGTGCTAGAAAACAAAAATAATGATCCACAACATAAGGAATAATGGTCAAGATTTGGTCTCAGCTAGGACCGTGAGCTAAGTGAAGAGTGTAAGTCAACAGGATGACAGAGACAACAAGCACAAGAGCATTGATGGTGGCATGAACATGAAAGTTGCTGCATTAAAACTTTAATGTTTTGAGCAGAGTGTACAGATCAGAAAGATGAACAGGCTAAAGTGCTATGGCCCTGCTGCATTGCTGGCTTTGAGTAAAGATAAAACAAGTGATCAACTCCGACTGGCACCACTATGAGTAGGTAGTCAAATGTTATTGTGAGCTCTCCAGCCCAGGGTGTACTCTGCCCTCGCCCAGAGTCTGCTGAGATGGGCGCCAGCCTCCCTGCGACCCTAATTAGGATTAAGCGGTTCAG
>JAQMYF010000013.1:11843399-11867695 GCA_030014195.1 Neosilurus mollespiculum | reverse complement strand
GTGCTAAATGTGTGTGTGTGTGTGTGTGTGTGTATATATATATATATATATATATATGTATGTATGTATGTATGTGTGTGTGTATGTCGTTCAGCCTGGGTGTTTATTAGACAAGTATTTCATTGTCATTTGGCTGGTAAATGCGTGTATAACTTCATGTCTTATGACTGCAAAGTGTGTACAAAGTAAGTAGTTTTCCCAATTATCTCTGCACCTTTGAATGTCATTCTCCTGGAAAGACAATTTCAGCCCTCAATCTGTTCGATACATATTGCCCTCACACTGGTACGCAAGTAGTTTTTCAATGTTTTGGAGGAAGTAATTTAGGCTGGTCCTCTCTGACGAAAAAGGAAAAAAAATGTTGCCTGTTTCTCTGGTGGAAAAGAGCAGCTTCATTAGCCTGCTGCACTGACATTTAAGATTTTGTGTGTTTCTGTGTGAGCGCAAAAATTATTTCTCACATTTGAAAGAATGTATCGCGTCTCATGTACACTCAAGTCTTTGTTCTGCCAGAGGAAATATATGATTCTAATGGTATACCCGGCTGGAACCAAAGTGACAAGTGTGTTTATTAGCAAAGTGTGTAGTTCAGTGCTAAAACAGTCCATCAGTTTTAAAATAAAGATAAACATTGAGATGCAGAACTCTGGGAAGACTAACAAGAAACCTGACCAGTTTTAAGAGCTGATACAAATAAGTTCTTATGGAAAGCTGTAAATGATGGAGGAAAAGACTGAAGCATTTATGTGTGTATCTGTATCATATTCCACATTTTAATTAGTACAAATTAGTTTCAGGTAACAAAGCAGCAAAAAGGTCAAGGATACACAAATTTGTCTGTGAAGTACTGAACAACCATCACAGATACATCAACTACAATTTCAGGGTTTTTTTTTTTATCCATACAATATGCATTTAGAAAGAATTAGTTTAATACTGGGCGACATGATGGCGTAGTGTTTAGCACGTCCGCCTCACAGCATAAAAGTCCTGGGTTCAAGTCCTAGGTTCAAGTCCTAGCCTTGGGCATTTCTGTGTGGAGTTTTCATATTCTTCCAGTGCTTGCGTGGGTTTTCTCCAGGTATTTCAGTTTCCTCCCACAGTACAAAGACATGCACATTAGTCTAATTGGCTATTCCAAATTGCCCCTAGGTGTGAATGTGAATGGGTGTGTGTGTGTGTGTGTGTGTGTGTGTGTGTGTGTGTGTGTGTTGTCCTGCAGTGGTTCTGTTGAGCTGTTCAGGGTGTACCCTGCCTTTGTCCAGTGTCGGCTGAGATAGATGCTAGCCTCCTCATGATCCTTGTTGGATTAAGCAGTTCAGCAAGTAAGTGAGAGTAGTTTAATATCTGCCTTCACCAAGAGTTGTCTGAGATAGACTCCAGCCTCCCTACAACCCTAGTAGGATTCAACGATTTGGCAAATTAATGAATAAATAAATGAGTAGTTTAATGCCTCGAAATGGAGGTACCAATAATGTTGTTCACATCTTGGTGACTAGATCTCCTCCCCCACTCACTAGCAGTCAGATCCAGGGAAACCAAGTCCAAGAGAATTCTAAACTACTCTGATACCTCTCAAAGGTACTGGAGTTCTGGCAGGTAAACTAAACTTTCAGTGCAGTACCTACCTGGCAACTTACCATTACCTTCTCTTGTGTAGGCATGAGAACAGATTTGCTGTTGTTAAGGTGAAGTAAAACTGACAGGTCTGTGATCGATATCACAGACACACAGAGGTTCACTGGCCATGCCGGAGACTTATTGAGACGACTGTTCTTTTTGCTAGTGGAATCTTATGATAATTGAATGGCTCAGAGAGGAGAAGATCCACTGTCAGTATATACTGACACACAGGGAGAAAGAAATGCCATTTGTTGTGCTGGCAAACTCACAAGCCCACAGGCAGCAGAAATACACAACCTGCTGGGGCTGTCTTTTAGAGACTTATTCTGTCACCCACTTTGCAGGATGATTTATTTAGCTTTTTTCTTGCTCTATAGTCACATATGGGCAAAAAAGCTTCCAGTTTTCCCCAAGGTGTATTTACCTCGAAGCTCCCCAATGTAAGTGCTTTCAGGAATCGCATATGTTTCCTTTAACTCCTGCCGATCAGTGAACTTGTGTATTAAAGTCTTTGGATAGTCAGAATTGTGATTATATTTATACAGAAAAAAAAATAAAGTGTGTGGAAAGATATATAAAAACATATTTAAACCTGTGTTCTCCGTATGACCAAAGAGTCTTCGTCAGCAGCAGGCTGGAGGGTTGAACTGGCTCCTGAGGGAGCACTCGCCAATAAGAGATGACATGAGAGATAGAAAAAGGGAAAGCCATTAAGGCAAAATAGCCACAGTTAGGTCTACAAAGGCTCACCAGTCTGAATTGGTAGCAGGTTTGTGGAAGTTTATCTTGAACTTGGTGAAAGAAAGAATGAAAGAAAACCAAAACTAAATCAAATTAAATTTAAAACAAAAACAGGAATAATTGAAAAAAACAACAACAACAACAACATTAAACTTAAATTAAAATTAGTTAAATTAGTAAAAATCACCAGAAATATGGTTACTATTAATAATTTTCCGTTATATGTGGCATGGTGGTTCAGTGGTAAGCAATTTCGCCTTACAGTGATAAGGTTCTGTTTCCAAATATTACATCCAACAAGGGCCTTTCTCTGTGAAGTTTAGATGTTCTCCCTGTGCTAGCACAGAATTGGTTTCTCTGTGTATTCCAGTTTCCTCCAAAAGTCCAAGGACATGCACATTAGGCCTGGTTAAACTGGTTAAACACTGCACATAGGTCTGGATGTGAGTGTGTATGGTTGTTTGTGTCTGTGTTAGCCCTGGAATGGACTGGCAACCTATTCAGGCTCTACCCCCGCCTCTCTCCTGATGTCAGCGGGGATTGGCTCAAGCTTCCCCCGCATCCCTGACAGATAAGCGGTATAGAAAATGGATGGATAATTATTATTTCCATAAAAATCTTTAGATATATATTCATGTAATTTTTATATTTTCTTACACACTATTGAATGCAATGTACATTTCTCAGCAGCATGCCATTAAATCCCCATTTATCAAAAGCACATTTCTGGCACATGCTGCTGTAGGGTGACGTCATCATATTCATATGTATATTCATCACATTAGAACCATAACATTACATTCACAGTAAGCAAGGCTCAAGGCTCAAATAATCAGCTTAGGTTATCGACTTGGTTCACTTCAATGCCTGCTGGCTCGTGTTTGATGTAGTAAAGGCCTGGGGGCTGACATTTTGACAGAGCCTGATGCCAATACAGTAATTCAAACCAACCAATCACCTGAGCCTAATAGAAAGTGCAAGCGGGACCATTTTGTTTAGTTCACCCTAGAAATAACTGCTACTTTTGGCTTTCATTTACAGTTATCCATTAGTGCATCCAATTTTGTGCAGTATGTGTATTTAGTGTGGCTAAACAAATAATTAGATATGATACTATACAGATATATGCATGTATGCGAAATCCATGCAATGGTTAAGAGTACAGCTGTGAATGTTTTCACTATAATCCAAATGCTTATTATGTGTGTATGGATTTCAGTGGTACAGAAGGGCAGAAAGTCTCCTCTCAAACCAGAAACCCTTAATCATCCTTCCATTAGATAGCTCAAGCATGCACCTTGGTTACCTACCACAATAATGGCATGTCTGTGCTCCTTTCCATCCCCGGGTTGAAATGTCTGAGTAGTGGAACTATGTCATTTTGCTGCTAGGAGCTAACAGTCCTCTGTCTGAGAATGACAAAATCAAGAGCAGCAGTGAACTGTGGTAACTGTTGTTTGTGATCCAGCTGAATGTGTGGAGAAATTACACAGTGGAATTTCAGTGTCTGTCTAGGTATAATAGTAATAAAAATGGCATCATGTTATGTTTACACAGCTAATCAAAGTAAATGCCCCTCTGTTAATGAATGAGATACATTATTTATTTAACCAACTGTTAAAAAGAAATTAACCTTTATGCATTCTCAAGATATCACTTGTGATAGGAAATAGTGGTTGTGATGCTGTGAAGTGAAAAATCTGAAGATAGCATTGCTATAATGGTATCAATATACCTTAGATATGAACATCATGTTGTTGTTGTTGTTGTTGTTGATGTTGTTGTGCGTGTGTGTGAGAGAGAGAAAATCAACACCTATGTAATGTGTGTAATTTTTCATGTAACACTTTTATTAAATGCGTAAATATAATGAGTTGAATGGCAGATGTCTAATTTGAGCCTGTTTAAGTACTATGTCATTACATATCACGACACTGAATGTTGTCATTTTGGTATCCTGTGAGGTTACTTTCTTTTCCATACTGTATTCATGCATTATAAATGGGTTTATATAGAAGCCATTATTTATCACATATACATTGCAGCACAGTGAATTCAGTTTCTTCACATATACCAGCTTGCTAAGAAGTCAGATTTAGAGCGCAGGGTCAGCCATGATACATCGACCCTAAAGCAGAAAGGGTTAAGGGCCTTGGCCTCAAGAGGCCAACAGTGGCATTGTGCTGGGGCTTGAACTCCTGACCTTCTGATCAGTAACCCAGAGCCACCACTGCCCTATAATGTGTTAAAAGACATGTTTATATGACCTAGGTCTAAGGCTGTACAATTGCTCATCAGTAGGCAGAATTACATACATTGCACTTTTACAAATCTTCATCACTTATTCTTATTTACACTTTGTATAGATGACACTAATGATATTGTATACTTATAACAGCCTCTGCCACAGCCTCTGCCACATACCCTGAGACATTTAATTCTAATTATAATATATTATAATGCATTCTGTAATTATTCTGTTTATTATTAATTCATATACCAATGAAGTGTTATTGATGTAACTAAATGAAGTTTTACAGCTAATACCAGGCCCTATATGGTATTACACATGTTATTTAAAATGTTTATATAGTATATAAATCTAATCTAGATTAGATTATATCTAATCTATTTATCAATAATTATGAATACTCGTTGGAAGACTCATAGAAAGTGCTACTACACATAAAATAATTGTGCATGAAAGTAATAGCTTGTTCATCACATATTGCATATCAGACTAGTTTAAAGGTTAAAATATTATTATTATTATTATTATTATTATTATTATTATTATTATTATTATTATTATTATTATTAATTGGATAATGCTCTTCTGTGATTTAGTATGAATGGAATGATTTACCATTTAAAAAAAAAAAAAAAAAAAAACTAACACAAATTATGAGTAAAGATTGCAGTGAGGTCAGGGTGGTTTGCTTGAGATGAATAGAAAAGAGTCTAATCCACTCTCAGGCTTTGTAGCAAACAGCACATGAATTTCAAAAAGAAAGTCAATAACAGATACAGGGATGTGCACTCCCACCCCACACAACTGGGGAAAAATCCTTTTCTTTTCTTTTTTTTTTTTTTTTTTTGAACATTTAATCAGCATTTTGTAAAATGTCAGCAAACATATTACAACCCCCCACCCCACCCCTGATGGTGCTGGCTCTGCCCAAGTCCTTTCCATTTTTGGAAGTATGAAAGAGTTGACATTTACTTTTATGCTAAGTATTTCAGCATTTTATAATTCGGACACTTTTGCCTGGGGCAAATACACGCTTACATTCACTTCAGATGCAATAGCTGCATTACAGAGAGATCAGATAAGATGACCTGCTTGATTAGGTTTATTCTCCTGCATAGTGATGAGCTGTATGAGACTTCATCTCAGTAAGCTACAAAGCATGTATATGGACTATAGAATCACAGATAGAGTGACATTTCAGGTTTGTGCATTGCAATAACACATTATTAGGCATGCCATCATTACAATGTTAACACTCTACATTTAGGTTACCTTACTTAGGATTATTTATTACATTAGTTACATTGCTAACACAATACATATACATTACATATACATTGGTAACATTAACAAACTTTAACACCAATAAACCACACCACTTAATGTGGTAATATTAAATTAAGTGTGTTTAAACATTAGGGTAGGAAATACTTGACTAATTGTAATTCATAAATATACTTAAAATAATTTTGGTGTATTTATGCTGTATTTGGGTATTACTTAAAACAAATACTGGTACTCTTACATAATTATGTTTTCAAGTGGAATAAATGGATGTGTTTTTTTAGACCCTCATTACAATTCTCAAAGCTCTTTTTGTCTTTTGTCATCCAGCGAATAACTGTGTGCTATCTACAGTATCAGTCAAATGGGCTCTATTTAACATCCAATCATTTCAGTTTAGTATCCAATCAAGTTCAACAATGCAGAAAAAAACCTTCATTCTTCATATATGGTGACCTTCTCAAGCTACTCAGAGTAATTACTGCTAGATCTGTCTATGCATCTGAATATGGATAAACCATCAGTAAGCAAGTCATACACAATTACAGTCTCTGTTCCTCCCGGGATGGCAAGAGCTCTCTCTAATCTGGAAAAAAAGGTTAAGATAAGTTCAGCTGATTTGTTACATGGAGAGGAAAACGTACATTATAAAGATATATAGCTTAGCTTATTTTCTTTGTTAATGCGGGGTATACACGCATCAGTTTCCATTGCTAAAGTAATTGACTAGGCCGAAAATTTAATTCTAGTTCACTGTAAATGTTTGTTATTTTCACATAAATTTTTTTTCTGAATAATTTATTACCAAACTGCATAGCTCTAGTCATACACATCAGTCACAAAGATATAGAGACTGAAGGATGTCAGCAAAATTGCAGAGTTGCTTAAAAAATTTATCATCTGACAGTTTTAGATAAATAACAAGTTACTTTTCATATAGAAATATTACATTAAGTTATTTTAATCACTTATTAACATTAAAGAAATAAATTTAAATTTAAAATTAAATATATATATAAGCTGTATCTGAATACTTATACTCACTCCCTTTGCCGAACTGCTGAATCGTACTCGGGTCACTGGAAGGCAGGAGTCTATCTTTGCCGACACGGGACGAAAGCGGGGTACACCCTGAACAGCTCATCAGACCATTGCACAGACACACACAAACATTTATACTTACACCTTGGGGCAATTAACAGCCAATTAACCTAAACCTATTACAGCCAATTAACCAAATATAAAGGTCTTTAGACTGTAGGAGGAAAACGGAGTACCTGGAAGAAAACCATGCAAGCACGGGGAGAACATGCAAACTCCACTCAGAAGTGGCCCAAGTCTGAGACTTGAACCCAGGGCCTTCTCGGTGTGAGGTGGACGTTCCAACCACAATGCCACCATGCTGCCTCTGAATACCTGCATTGCCATACTAAATAATACACAAAAAAGCAATATGACAATATCCATAGAGTTACCAAGTATATGTTTAATAGTAGTCAAACAGTACCCGAATGATATACTACATCAACAGCGCGTAAATGTACTACACTACACTATTCTATAATTCACCTGGAGCCCAAATATCCAAAGAAAAATTATTCCAGAGGAAAGTGTCAGACTGAAGTGAAGCCTTTTTTTTTTTTTTTTTTTAGCGGGGTCCAGTGCTGACTCTGGTGATGTTCAAAAATCAGGATCAATTTAACCTTTCTGCTGTTGCAAAAATAGGAAAAAGTAATAGTTAGTTTTTACAGTATACATCCCTAATCATACAAGTCAAACGCAGGTAAGATAGCAACAGAGTATAACCAGTTCAATTGTTTCTTTACTACGTGCTCATGTAACATACTAGTCCGACATTAATGTATACTAAGTATGTGGATGTCAGTTAAAGAAACTTTAATGTAAAGTGTTACCTCTTTTTTTTATATAGTAATAAAGAGGGGGTGAAATGATTAGTTCGCTTTGTTTCATACCCTTACCGTGCTTCTGGCCTGACCATCATTAATGTAGGTGAGGCAACACCTACGCAAGATCTAAATCTGACAACAGCCTACTCAGCAAAGTGGTGGCTTCAAAGTGTAGAGTCAGGATGCATGCATGTACGTGTGTCCCTTACAAAACACATGTGGAGGTATTCTTCCCCGCTGAAACCTGCATTAAATCAATTCGAGCTACAAGCCACTTTGCTCATCTTGCTGATCAGACAAAGATACAAATAAACCACTCTCTGGTCCTTTCCGTCCATTCTCATGAATTATGCATTAGTAGTATCTCCATTTTGTGGTGTTTGCAGTCTGCCCAAACCACGGCGCTGTCTACTACAGTGGTTAGTGTGTGTACTACACATCCATCTTACCTCACAGCCATTACGGGTGAACACTGAAAGAATCATCATATATATATATATATATATATATATATATATAAATAACAAGCCACAAATTAGACTGTTGTACAACATACTATGATTTACTGGTTTGTCTGTTTGTGTCCTGTTTAGGGGACAAACAACACCTGCAAAAGCTTCCCAAAATCTATTTTACACTTTTTTTTTCAATAATGGATGTATAGCACTTAGTATTGTAGTGTGTAATAGGCGCTGAATAATTGATGTGCAATTTTAAGATGAAACAGGATGGATGGAGGTAGATGTGAATGCAGATAAATTCCTACACTTTAGAATGGGATATAAAAGGTCTGAAGTTTAATACATTTAAGTCATTGTGTGAATCTGTATGGAGTATAGGCCTAATTGAGGATAGTTGCAGCAAACGAGCTTGGGTCAAGACTTGTTCTTTAAAAGCATATCTCAAATGTTGATGCCACTCAAACGCTTCCTGGCATTCATTAGGAACATTCAGCTCACACCTGCTAAAGGTCAAATTCAGAGTGAGCTATTAATTGGTCTGGGACAATTAGAATGTTGTTATCTTCAAAATTACTGCATTAATGGACTCGGTAAATTGGTCATTAGCCAAGGAGATTCAAACAGTCATGGACGGCACATTAGATTTTATGAGAAAAATTCAATTACCATGCAAAACAATAATTAGCATACAATAGTCTCTTTAGGGCAAGGACAAGCACACATTTACATCATGTTTCAAAGTTCATCATGTTTAATATACCTGAATTAAATCGTTTAAACTGTCACCTTCATTTTCGTGTCAGTATCTTTCATAAAAATGTAATAGTTTACTTGAGTGAAGTCATCATGTGGCTAAATGATGCATGTGGCCAAATGATGCACGTAAAGTCTTTTAAAATTTACATAAACAGCCAATTTTTTAGCCAATTCCAAAAATTATCTGATATTATAGAGACTACTTTGCTGATTTTTTATCAAGAACCCGAGACAAGTGACATAAGGTTGTGCAATAAAACCTTTGTTTTAGATTTTTATGCCAACTCATTCTATAACCCTAAAACCAAACAAATTTTTATCCTATTAAAAAAAGGAAGATAACCAAAGCATTAGCTGAGGTTAGGATTAGCAAGTTAGAATTGTGGTCTAATTACGTGTGGTCTCAATTCATACTGTAAAATATGAATATTTTTCGTGACAGTGGTGGTGGCCCGGTGGTAGGGTGCTGGATGCACAACAACCTGACTTGCTAATCCCTGCATCATACTCCTAGGGAGACCATGAAGACTGCACCGAATCCTGAAAATTTTGACCTGCTCAAAACAGAAAAATGTGCATTTTTAAGTTCATACTATGTCCTTCGTATGTCCATGCCAGCCAGGTGTTATTCATTTACTGATCCGCTTTCTCATTTTAGGGATGTACGGAGGCTGGAGCCTATTTCAGCTGAATCTGGGTGAAGGCAGGGTACACCCTGAATAGCTCACCAGACCATTGCAGGGCCAACCCACACACAACCATTCAGCCTTACTCCTAGAGGCAACTTGGAACTAATCAGCCTAATGTGCATGTCTTTGGACTGCGGCAGCAATTTTTTTGAGGATGTACTGGGAACATGGCTGAGTGTGGAGGGGGTTTTTAACACAGAGTCTATAGTAGACAGCATGAGTGAAATAGCACGTCTTGTATATTTTGCCTGAAACAAAAATGAAAACTGAAAAATATGGGAAGCTGCTTGTGCAAATAAATTACTTTAGCACCTGCGATGCTATTTACTATGCCCTAAATTCACTTCCAGAACAGAGATTGTGTGTATCAATTCATACTACCAAAATGCAGACATTATGTTTGTAGTCTACTGTATTTCCAATAGCTGAAGTCATTTACTAGGTTTAAATAGAAGTTTGATCATGTGATCAGAAAGTTTCTTAAGGGATGATTACATTCTATTTTAGCTAAGTTGTTTCATAGTTCATATTCCTTTCACATTCCTGCCTTGAATACCTGTGAAAAGCATTTTATCCACTGGTATGCTATAAACAGAACAAACATTCTTTTGTGATTATATTCAATTTTGAGCAGTTTGTTGATGTGTCTCACTGGGTTTAATTGACAGAATACTGTGCAGATAATTATTCATGTGTGGCAAAGTTTACATCCTGTTTACATTTTAGGCAGTTTCTTAGAAACCCAAATTTCGCCATGGTTGTCCAGAACAAATTGCACATGCAAAGTTTACATATTTTTCTTCTCCCTACTTTGTAATCTCTATCGCATGCAAAGTGCCCACTATTGCAAGCACAATTTATGCCATTGCACATTTGCACATGCAATTTAATGCTTGTAATATGGGATTTTGTGTGACTTGATCACTTGATGACGCGAGATTAAGACAAAGCAACATGCTTGAACAAAGCCGTGACTGAATGATGTAATTAATCTGATACATGGTTTAAATGTGACCAGTTTTAGGAAAACTATTGTTGGAGTTAAAATAATGATATCACCAATAGACTGAATATATGTAACTGTGAATGAACACATTAACACAAATAATAGTGTGATTAGAAATCAGATCCTCAACTAGCCATAATATAATGATTAAATTTAATTTTAAATATGTGTCCGTTTTCACATTTATGGCACTTTTCAGATGCCCTTATCCAGAGCGACTTACATTTTTATGCCATTGATATAAATAACTAATTGTGGGTGAAGGGCTCAAGGGTCCAACAGTGGCATCTTGATGGTAATGGGGCTTGAACCACCAACCTTCTTATCAGCTACCCAAAGCTTTATCCACTGAGCCACCACTGCCGCATACATATGCGCATTAAAATGCAATACAGGATAATCATGACATTAGATGGGATAAAATCTTTGAAAATGAAAATGTTTTTTTGGAGTCCACATAAGATTATATGTTACTGATACCCATCGCATGGCTCTGCTATCTCATTTATACAAGCCATTTCTACTTATACGGCAATAAATAACAATGTCTTGAAATGTAAGGTGCAGCAACAATGGCATTTTTCAAAATGTAGCATACTGTTTATTGATTTGTCCAAAGCACATGACTAGTTACCTTCACAATGTATGTCTATTTTTCTGACTCATCAGCAGCAACAAAATTAGTGAAATATGCCTTTGTTGTTCATATGCATTCAGAATTTACCATCTTAAACTATTATCATGGCCTTCCGCCTCCTCTCTCGCTGACAGTAATTGCCTATTTTAAAGCTTGCTATCTTACACAGAGCTAAATGGATTCCTAATGGACTTGTTACACCATTAACAATAGACAAATAAAATATAAAGTGCTGTATGACATTTTAAAAAGTCTTCTGGTAAACAGCATTAATTGTGTCATTAAGAAAAGGAAACCTTAATTCCATTAAGTTTGTGGAAGCTTTATTTCTCTATAGTTGGTTAATGAGTTAATGGATAAAAAGCCTCTTAAGTCTGTTATTCAGGTTGGATTTAAACATGTGCTGAGGCATTGTTGAACACAAATTATAATGGGAAATGTATTGATTACATTTTTAAGCAATTATTTAATAACTTAATATTATTATTAGTAGTAGTAGTAATAATTGTAGTAGTATTAATGTAGTATATTGCATTTTAATGCATATGGATAAGTTGGATAATTGGCTGGATACTTTCATAATGGATAATGAATTAGAAGCATTTTGAAAATACCCAGGCAGAAAATTATACAAATATTAAAATACAATTGGATATATTGTCATTCTATACTGCTAAATGCATAATAAATTACTGACAGCTGTCTTTCAATTTGCAATGTCACATATAATATTTAAGAATAACAGTCCTAATTTAAATTGTGTATAGTTTAAAGAAATATACAGCTATGGAAAAACGAAAAGAGACCACTTTTTATTCTCATCCCTTTTCATAGTGATCTCTTGAAATCTTTGTAAGTTGTGTATTAATGTCAAATAAATCAATTAAAATCAATTGATTTAATTGATATGTTTGATCTGCTATATCAGGTCATGTAGAAAATGTTCATTCATTAAATTTATTGTGATTTATTCCTACTGTTCAGAGTACAGGAACATAGATGTTCCACCACATTTCCTCCCCTTGAGGTCTGCATACTGTTGCTTATATGCATAATTCTCAGTTAAATAAATTCAGTTTTATTTGTAGTGAGCTTGAATAGAGACTATCACAATGTAGCTTTACAGAACTCTGGATTAGATCGATATCCCTAATGAGCAGACTAGATGTGACAGTTGCAACAAAAACCTGCTGAGACGACATGTGGAAAAAAACTTTGAGGGGAGCCACACCAAAAGAAATCTATTCTCCTCTCTGTAAACTGCTGTAGCAGCCGAGGGATTGACTCCGATAGAATTAGATCCCATCATGTTACATGTAACTACCATTACATAGATTTCTTATAGACACTATGTTCAAAAGTTGTGAGCTCGCAAGGAAATATTTTAGGAACAATCTTTAATGGTCATTGGAAAAGATTTGTACCATCTGAGAATCACTAATGCAGTGGCGGGCTGTGCATTTGGTACCTGGGCTTTCAGTGGGGACTTAACAGACTTAATCCACCTCTTAATACCACCACTATGACGTTGCAATTATAGAAACCATCAGTAATATTCAAAAACGCAATATAACAAGGCCTGGCATTACAGGGAGAGAGATACATTTTGCTTCTTGAGGGTGAATACCGAGTGTATCATCGCAGATACACCTGAGTTACATTTTTTGCTAATAACTCTGAGCATTACGTAACTTCTACCAGCGATCACCGGTGGAAGCTGTCATTAAATTTGGTGCTCAGACAAATAAAACAAGCATAAATGTAACGGCTCGGTGATTAAGGGTCCAGAATCAATACTTATCTAATAACATTACAAAAACATTAAAAATTTACATAAAATACATCATACTCACCAGAGATGCTGATTATTTTTTAGACAAAATCCAAACTTGGCTTATCGAACAGTTTTGCTCCAACAAACCAATCAAAGGACAGAAAAATGCTGACGTTATTGTGGGCCAGCAAGCTGGCCCTATGAGGCGAATTTGAAATCTGATTGGTTAAAGAAACAGCCCCATCCCTAATTTTTAAAATTTATTTATTTTAACCTGAACAACATTCACACAACAACAAAGTAAAAATGTTTTATATTTTTTGTAGCACTTCCAATGCTTCTACTGATTTTTGTTAAAGAATATGGAAACTTTTAAAATATTGACTATATAATTAATTGAGGGGTGAGAACAAAACAAAGGCTAGGTCACTTACATATGAAATGGAGCAAACGAACAAAATCAAGTCCAGGCTGAATATAACCTTATTGTTGCGAAAATTCGAGATGGTAATTTCATACTAGGGTCATGTGAGAATTAAGAATTTTTATTGGTTGATGGAAAACACCTAATTTTTTTCTATGTGGTACTATAAACATGATTGTACCCAAATATGTGACTTAACCTCCTTTTTGCTCTGACCCTTTCAACTGTGTACAGAAAAGAGACACAGCACACAAAATCTCAGGGAAGCTTTGCTTTAATCAGTGCCTAAATCTGTATATTATTAATGATTATACATTGTCCTTTGTTACACAATTCATATTTTAATCAGCTTATTTCAGCCAGTGTTGATGCCAGCATACAATTTTCTGTGAATGTGTTGCTATAGAAACAATAGCACATTGTTTAAATAGTGAAAGTACTGTATATATTCAGAAAAACACTGTGAAAGAACCTGGAGAAAACCCACATCAACACAGAATAAAAATAATAAAGCCAAAGACAGCACCTTGAGCTTGGGATCGACCTGGACTGGAAGTGGCAATGCTACGCACTGCGCCCACATGCTGCCTGTACAAATATGTATTTAAGTGCATACTTGACAAGCACTTTTCTGTGTAAACAGAGTGTGTGTGTGTGTGTGTGTGTGTGTGTGTGTGTGTGTGTGTGTGTGTGTGTGTCCTATTTATTTATTTAAAGAACCTTTGTCTGATCTACACACCACGGTATTAGATCTTGTTTAACCTATGATCACTGGCCACCTGCAGCAAAGTGCTGACTGGCTGGAAGTGTGTTGGGGTAGCAGCATCCTGTCTGCAGCAAGAACAACATGCTTGGATTCCAGTAATCATCAGTTCCTGCACACGCACTGGTCGTCTGCAGCCAGCAGTTAAAGCAGTCTAATTGCACAGAGGGAAGCTCTTGGCTTCTCTAAACACATTAGTACTAAGACCAATATGCCAGCTGCACTGGAACAGACACCACCACGCTGCTGGACCCTCTCCTTTTGGCTCTTTTTGGTGTGATTTTGGCAGCACAAGTGTGAATCAAGTCCAAAATTCCAAAGTGAGATGCTCTGACACTCCTCAGCTGAGATGTTCATCATTTGTTCTAAGTGCTAATGTTCAGCGTATCATCATTTATATGATATTTGCCCTTTTGGTAAATTCTAAAAGTATGCAATCAAGATCCTCTTCTGCACTTTCTTCATCACAGGTTGCATTTCAGCCATCATTGGCCTTAAGGTTTATAAGTAAAATCAATATCTCAGCTCTTAGAACGGAAAACATGTATGGAAGTACATACTGTATGAGTGTGCACCACTACTTCAACATCAGATACTTTTAATGTCAGACATACCCAAAGGGAGCTTTGATGTATCTTTAGCTCAGATTTGAGACTTTTGAAACCTTCATCAACAGAGAGACAGAGGTAGAGTACACAAGGTCAGCTCTGTAGATTTATGATGTTCTCTCAATGCAGTAAATGGCACAGAGGAAATCAGGAGGATGCCTGATACCCAACCATTTTATCACTTTGACTTCTTAAAGCTCTGCTTAAAAAAAGAGAGAAAAAGCTTTGTCAGGTTCTGGCATTTCACTGAGATTGTGACAGATTGCAGCTAAATCTTGGTGTTTCTATCCGTATGGTGGGAGGAATGTTTTATTTATTTATTTACTTTATTTTGCCTGGGTTGATTTGATAACAGTTGTCTTTAGGGCTATTCTATCCCTTTGTATATATATACCTCATCAATGGATTTATAATAATGATCTGAGCTTAACCCCATTGTGTCAAAACACGCCAGCATAAGATTTGGCATTCGTTGCTACATCGTTAAGCTTGTATGAAATTTTGACAAAATCCGACATTTTCTACCACTGTTTTCTATCAAGGCCATTTTCATTACCACAGGCACTTACTCAACATACAGTATATCCTCTAAATATAAGTCCTGTACCAGCAGTTAAAGCACTTGCCCAGCATGTTATCTTTATGTTATTTGCATTTGAAAAACCTGCATCTTTTCTGCTGTCCTCCACATTTAGCTGCTATCTTTTGCCAGCAGCACAAACAGCGACTTGAGCCTTAGCTAGGCTTATCATCAACTTCCTGTTCGGTGTGTATGCATGTGTTTGTGTGATTTCTGGAAACAACAAGGGATACTACTCTCTCATCTGTCTCCTTGTCTCTCTGTGTCTGAGGGAGATAGAAGGATGTGGGCCAGTGGAAGTGTGTCATCTGCTCCAAGGCTTTGATGGGCTCTGTTTCTGTCTCACTGGGCTTCAATGCAGCTCTGTCTTGTGCTGAGCACACTCACACCTGATCACCTTGCTTCTCGCCTTTATCTGCCTAGGCTGCCTTTGCTTCTAAAACCCCCTCCAGCACTTGCCATCTCACATAAACCCTCTATTCTTAGGCAGTATCCAAGCAGACTCATCCCTCAGATTCATCCCTCAGAAAGCTGTTTTAAATGCAGCTCTGTTGTGTTTGAGATACAACATTAATGCGCATTTTAAGGGTTTCCACAAATTACTTTTTTTTTTTTTAATGCAGACAGGGAAATGAACATCTCTGAGCAGAACATCCTCAGCACCAGAATGTCTGAACAGCATCAACGAGTGAATCTCTATTAAACAAAGCTGTGGCTGGAAATTCAATACATTTTGTAGGATGACTCTCAATGAGTTGTTGGACACAACAGGGAGTTGAAATGACGTTATAAGAAATTATAGGTTATCGAAATAAGAGCTCTTAATTCTGAACTGCAGACTATACAAGCACATGATAACGCTTTTGTGCAAGAGTGAGAATCCAGCTGTTTTTTTTTTGTTTGTTTGTTTGTTTTTTGTTTTTTTCGTATCAGTATGACTCCTCACCCTCGGAGGACCCTCAAGAATATGTGCTGTTATTCACAATGACTAAATTGCAAAAATTGGAATGTAGAGGACTTCAAGCTGAGTTGCCCTGATAATAAGCTGCCTTTAAGCAAGTTAACTCCTACAGAGTGTTCCACCGCAGATTATGCAACGATTTGAAATACAGTATCCAAATAACAAAAGATAACGCATGTATATCAGGGTTCAATATATAATTAGCACTTTATGTTTGTGAAGTTCAAAAGTAATATTGCTAATTCTTGTACAGCTCCATAACTAGCCAGCGTTGTAAAACCTATCCCTACCATTTAAGACATTTCCCTGTTCTTGAGACACTGTATTCACTGATTGGTCAATATGATTCATTAACATTTGTGTCTATCTATTGTAGCTTTGAGGGACAACCGGATTGAGTTGGTTCGAGCCACATCAGCAGAGCTGACCATTAGCATCAGTGAAGTGACTCTTTCAGACGAGGGACAATACACTTGTTCACTCTTCACCATGCCCATCAAGACCTCCAAGGCCTTCCTCACCGTTCTGGGTAAATGTTGTCATTAATCACATGATTGTCCTCATCAGTCTGCTTCAGTAGAATCATCTACCCCCAAAAGAACTTAAGGACTCCTGATGGAAGCATCCCTCCGGTAGCAGTAGGGAAAAATATTAAAGAATAGGAGAGAATATTTCATGTTTTTAGATGGAACCACCTGTTGTGCTGTGTGGCTATTTTTAATGTCCTATGGTTGTAATCGGTAATAACCTGATCTATCACCTGACCTGTTTTTGCCATAAATACAATGGGCTTAGGCTTATGATTTCCTTTCTTTGAAAGGACAATAAATTTTCAATACAATACTCATTCTTAAAGGCTATTGCCAGAAACACACTCTAAGATAAATGACTTGGGAGATGGTTAAGGATCAATGTACAGGAAGTTGTTTCAAGGTCAGTGTTATACAGTCTCACAAATATATGTCATTAGTATATACTACATGGGAATGGCTCAATCTGATTGGTTCACTATTTGGGGGTTAATAGACATTATTCCAAGTGGGTAACACTTGAATCAAAACCTTGGACAAAGACTCATAGTTTGCCACGGTCAATGACTCTGAAATCCTAGAAATGCGACAAAATTCTGGCCCCTAAAATACAAAGAAGGCTATACAATATGACCTTCGCATTTATAATGTAAAAAAAGCACTTTGTTTAAACTTTGAATGAGTTTCAAAAGATGCCATCATAAAGCATGCATGAGCTTTTTTGAGGGGATTTGTTTCTTTGTCAGTTCCAACACATCAAAAACTACTTCCCTGACACACAAGAGCTAACATCCAGGGAGGTCAAAGGAAAGCACGTGCTTCCTCTGAAGCACAGCCTACCTCATTTATTTATTTACTTTCAAACTGCTTCACATGCTTCATTTCCACACTTGGAGGATAGTGCTATCCAGCCACTAGTATGCATGAGCTTACAGATGTCCATGATTGCCTAGTGTCGCATGTGAGTGACAGGCATGCATCAATCAAGGCTCAAACCGGTGAAATCTCGCGTGATCGTTTCTGTTCAGTATATACTGAAATTTGAATTCGGGGGGTTTTTTTTGTTTTGTTTTGTTTTTTTCTGTTACGAATCATGCTTGTGCTGTGCTTGTACTGCTTGTGGAGTGTGTGGAACTTAACTGCTACTGCTTAAAATGTTTTAAAATAAGCTATAATCTATATCTTAATTTAATTTGCTTTTCTAATGCTCCTGTGTAATATTGACAATCATTTGCCTTTGGTGAATAATTGTTAATTGTACCATCAAAAGGACATCTATGCATTGTGGGAGGTACATGTGATGTACCTTTTAAAGTACACTACACTGTATAAGCATTGGACAAGAACAGAAAGGATGACTATTTGAACAAAGGGCAACATTTTAAATGTAGTTAAGATTATAGGCAAGAGTCGAAACACTGGAATAGCAGTAATAATATACATGGCTCAGAGCATACACAGCTGCTCTGGTTGGCAAGACTTCACAAGAACATAGTGCATGTGTATGCCTTATATACTCTAATAAACAGGAGGTAACTTTGAAGTGGTAATTTAGAACTCGGGGAACGATGGCTTCTTCTGAGGGGTTGGTGTAGTATCCCAGGCTGATATGATTACACACACATATATATATATATATATTATATATATATATATTCTTTTTTTTCCAGGAGTGCCAAAGAAACCAGAAATCACTGGCTTCACAAAACCTGCTCTGGAAGGAGAGGATGTCACGCTCACATGCACAACAGCTGGAAGCAAACCAGCCGCCAACATCCGATGGTTCAGAAATGATAAAGAGGTGCCAGGTATATAAACGGTCATTGACAATTTAACCCTATTTGACCTGTGGGAGCAATGAACTAAAAGGCTGACATTTATTCATTGGATATCTGCAATACCCACAAAAATAGCATTTACTGTGACAGGCCGATTGGAGAAACGTAGGGGTTTGAGGTTTAGTATCGGACGCAATGCCAGTAGCAGTATAATCAGCTAATATTACAACTGTCAGTTAAATTGTGACCTACTTCCTTTTCTCAAACCCCAAATTGCATTGTGGGTGTTCTGTACCAGGTAGAGTACCTCATTTGTACATCTACTCCAGTTCACTGTGAAATATAATGCGTGTGCTGGATAGTCTTCAGTGTGCTTTTAAACATGGTTATAAAACAGCAAATCTGTTAAGAACTTTATCTAATAAATGTGGCGCAGATTCAGATTTCTGGACTCACAGCCTTAATTTCAGACTGCTAGGGGAACAGCTGTGAAAAACATGCAAGCTATTTCACAAATGGAAGATCTATAGAAGATAACACCTTTCAAATCACAAAAACAGTTGTTTAGCACATTTGCTCTAATGAATACACAGGTTGGGACATTTCAAATGTAGGGTGGTATTTATGCAAAACAGTTAATTTTGCACTTAGAATTCCATTTGCTATACCTGAATGTCACCTTGGGAACAGCAATCGCAAATTATTACAACCAAAGGGTACGTATTAAATTTGTGAAATAATATTTCCATCAGTTAAAGGCAAAATTATGGTATTTACTATGTCTAACTATTAAATATATATATAAATTATTTCTAAATGTATAAAAAATACTAAAATATATAATATAATAAAAAATAAAAAATCAAGATGTGTCTCAAATATGGACTCATTATTTTTGCAGTAATGCTGGTTTCATAATAACTATGATTGTATACTGACCTTTTACTACTCTGATGCCAACAGCATTTAAACAGAACTTGTGAATAAAACACCTTGAATTGCCATTATGTTTGACTATTGTTATTAAATTTGAAGCCGGATTCTGCACTAGAGACTCTCTCTGGCTCGGTCATGTGCCACTGGAAGATGGGGTTTATTCTCTGGTGCACATCATTAGATGAGCAGTCACTTTCTCATATTCTCTTTATTACAACTATCCAAAGAGCTTACAGAGTTTCATCTGGAGATATCTTATTAATACAAATGTATCTAAGAAGGATTTTATCAATTGGACATCAATTGGAAATTCACTGGAAGATTAACTGTGGTTTCAGGAAGAGCATCTGCTGGTTTAACTACCGTGAGCAGTGCACAGTGAGTTAAAAACTGTGCTGTTAGATAATGGTGCTACTAGCAAAGTTCGAATTAAGTATGTATTTGAAATGAACAGACAGAGCGCACTGCTTGAGCTATAGCTGGCCTCTTTCAGGATTTCTGTCAGTTAAGTGCAACCACGCCCTCTCATTTTATGGTTTAATAACTCATTTGTGATCGGAATTTAAAATGTGCAGACATCAGGGTTTGGAAAACTGTCTGAATTTGGCAGAGCAGATGGAAAAATAGTTAAGATAAGAAAAGGGATATAGAAAATGGGCTGTTCCTTGCTTTAATACATGGAGATGGGTAATGCTAAAAATTGTACTGCAGCCAGACAGCATGGGCGGTAGACTTGTGATGGCTTCAGCATGATACGGTGTCCATTATTTTATTTTTTAAATATTTTTGGTTTCTCCTCCCCCTACTTTCCATGTCATTGCTCATGCCTTGTTTATGAGAACTTATATGGATAATGACATTGAATAAACTGAGATGCATCCTATTGTTAAGTCCAGCACTGCATCTGTGATTTACTTAGATTACCTTCGAATTTTTTCTGGCCATGTGTACAAGGTAAAGTTTTGAACCATTTATTTGAGTTTATGAGTCAAATAACAACAGAGTTTTAGTGTGCTACACTAAAGCTAAAGGCACTAGATAGGAATTATTTTCACTTGAATGGGCACATCCACCCTGCAGAGATGGCAAAATATGGTCTAGGCATTTCACTAAGGGTTTAAGCAGGCGAATGGTTGATGGAGCATGAGTAACTGATGGCCTGAGACTGAGATAAGCACTCCTGACTCTGAAATGGTGTTCACGTAGCATGCAGCAAAATGCCAGCACTATGTTGCAGCCCAGCATCACACCACGCCTCTATGTCACTCACTAGCTTTCAAAATAACCCATGATCAAATCTAATGTTTAAAGGAGAGGATATGCTCTGTAGCACTTAAGTCAATGCCCACATAGATATATGACACTGAGGGCTGCTGAAAATTTGATAAAGTGATGTATGTATCTAAAATACTATAGATTGGCACATACTGTAGTTATTTGTCTTAGAATACTTTTCAACTTCAGGCAAACTTGCAATGCAGTATATGCAAGCAGTTTTGGAAGCTCTTAGCATATCTTTAGATGAGTCCCAGTGGGAGAAATATACAATTAGATAAGCATTTCCTGTATACTAATTTTAGTTGTGCCAGTTTTACCTTGCTCATTATACAAGACGTTCCTGCAAGGTATTATGCCTGTATTTAATTAAAACTGTTCATTGAAATAAGTCATCAAGATGCTGCTCTCTCTCTCTCTCTCTCTCTCTCTCTCTCTCTCTCTCTCTCTCTCTCTCTCTCTCTCTCTCTCTCTCTCTCTCTCCAGTAAGTGACCACAGTTTTTTTTTCATCTGTCATCTGGTAACTCATAACAGTGGGTGGTGATATTGTAATGCAAGACACTTTAGAGGACCTCAAACATAATAATCCTCAAATAGAAAGTGTGAAACACGTCTGTTCCGGAGGTGGGGTGCAAAATTGTGCTTGTGCTTTACAGTTCCACAGTAGGTAAATGTATATAGAATAAACAACATAGTTTACAGTGGATAAATACAAATACAATCTTGAACAATGCACATAATTGTTATGTGTGTGTGAGTAGCATTTTTGGTAAATATGTTTGTTGAATTTGTCCAACTTTCTGTTCGTCAGTATTAGCCTCAAGACTTTTATTTATTTATATAAGTGAAATATACACATTACATTCCTTATATACCAATAAACAGTATGCCATTGCTTTCTATTATATCAACTGATTTTGTATGTAAGGGGCATGGTGGTGTAGTGGTTAGTACATCCGTTTCACAGCAAGAAGGTCCTGGTTTTAAGTCCTGAGCTTGGGTGTTTCTATGTGAAGTTTGAATGTTCTCCCCATGCTTGTGTGGGTTTCATCCAGGTACTCCAGATTCCTCCCACAGTCCAAAGATATGCACGGTAGTCTAATTGGCTGTTCCAAATTACCCCAGGTGTGAGTGTGAATGGTTGTGGGTGTGTTGCCCTGTGATGGTCTGGTGAGCCGCTCAGGGTATACCCCACCTTTGCCCAGTGTCAGCTGAGATAAGCTCCAGTCTCCCCACGACCCTAGTAGGATTAAGCGATTCTGCAAATGGGTAAGAGTGAGTGATTTGGTTTGTCTTTACAAAACTTCTTTTATTTTGTATATTCATATATTCTCTTATGTTCATAGAATCTTTTTATTTTAATGTCATAAATATGCACTTCTGTATCCTCCAACATTTCTTTGAATTTCTAGGTTGAACCATGAAAATTGGACCTAACCTGTAGCACGAACATCAAAACATCAAAGAAGAAATTTGGGTATTTCTATCTTTTAATGCAAAATAGAGGGTGTTTGTTTATGCCAAATAATTAATTCCACATAGACAATGCAATTTACTGTGACAGAAGTAACTTGAGGAATAAAACCTTTCAATCAGTACAACCAAAGGGCAAGTATTAAATTTGCGGACGTCTGTTTCTATCAGTTATTCCATTGAAAATGTCTGATCCTCACAACCATCAGAATGATTTCATTGATTCATTTTTGCTGATTACTGTACCAGCTGTACATTGGATCCTCTGATGCATTTTAACAGAGGGTGTGAAAAGGATTTCATTAACATTAACATTATTAAAAATGCATGTTCATGTCTGCACTCTTTTGTTTTACATTCATATTGTTTTTCTGAATAGTTTTTGATAGATCACATGGCCTTTAATCATTGTTGAATTTAAGTCGCTTTGAGATATGGATTTTCTGCATGTAGTCTGAATATAGTTAGAATTTTTACATTTTTATTATTTATTTATTTGTTTGTTTTTTGTTTGATATTTATAATAATAATAATAATAATAATAATAATAATTATTATTATTATTATTATTGCCCTGTGATGGCCTGGCGAGCTGTCAAAGGTGTACTCTGCCCTCGCCCAGAGTCGGCTGAGATGGGCGCCAGCCTCCCCACAACCCTAGTTAGGATTAAGCGGCTCAGAAAATGAATGAAAGAATGATTATTATTATTTTAATTTTTATGAATTTATGTATTTTTTCTGTGCAATTATATGCTGTAGAAAAATAGAGAAAGTACATGAAAACTTGGCCTGTTTCTGCAAAGCTTTAGCTTAACTATGAAGTGGGCTTGTGCCTTTTTTACATTCTCTAAAAAAATATGTAAAGAGGTTTTTATATAATAATTACATTTTAATAATTTAAAGAGTTACTTTAATAAGTAATTTTACCTGGATACTATGAACTTGCACCTTTGTAAAAATCAAACACTCATCAATAAAAATGTGATCATGACAAAAATTCTCTGTCCATTTAACATCTAGTTTGTATTCTCTGTCCATTTAACATGTAGGTTGCCTTTCCTCTAAAGTGTGTTGTAATGATGATCCATTTTCCATCACCCCAAAAAAAAAATCTTTTTAGTCTAGATTCTTTCAAGTTTTCTTCCTCCTGTCATCTCAACTTTTTTTTTTCTTGCCAGGATCCCTTCTAATTTATTCACTGGGGATCTAATCTACATCTAGATTATATCTCTACATTTAAACCTTGAATTAAATGAATTTGAATTCTTTAAAAGTAAATAAATATACAATAAAATAAAAATGAATTAAAAAAAATGCTAAAAACATAAAAATTTATGGACTGTATTCAGTGTATCCAATGTCACCCATATTCTTGTTCTGGGGTGGGCACCTCACACTAACAGAACTGAATGTCATGAATTCCATAACTCTGTGGTTACATAGATTAAAATGATTAATTTCCAAAATGTCAAGCTGTCTTTTTAAGAAATATTGACAAATATCTTTTGACAAATTGCTGGTGATTTAACAGAAGAAACCAATTTCAAACCCTATAGATAGACGGTGAATCAATACATGTAGGCAACATGCGGCAAGCTGCCCACTCAGAGCCAAACTGGGCCGCCTCTTGTTTACCAATGCTTATCTAGATGCGAAAGATGTCAAGAGTAAGAAGGAAAAAAGACAGAAATAAAATCAATATTTTGTTTAGACGGCAAAGACGAGATTTGGTTGACAATTTCAAGGACAAGGGAGATTTGTAAGTGTGTGTGTGTGTGTGTGTGTGTGTGTGTGTGTGTGTGTGTGTGTATGTGTGTGTGTGTGTGTGTGTGTGTGTG
>JAQMYF010000013.1:11818612-11843299 GCA_030014195.1 Neosilurus mollespiculum | reverse complement strand
TGTGTGTGTGTGTGTGTGTGTGTGTGTGTGTGTGTGTGTGTGTGTGTGTGTGTGTGTGTGTGTGTGTGTGCATGAGACGGATAGAAAGAGAGAGAGGGATGGCAAGTCCAAGTACTGTGCAGTGAACTGTTTGGAGAAGACACTCCAGGGGACAGTTTGCAGTCAGCCGTTCATGATTTTGCTGAGCCATGGCTTTCATGGTTAGTGAATTGGATAGGAATGTCTCCGGTGTAAATCCTGGACACTAGTTTTGTATCAGTGTCCTTTTCTATGCCTGTATGACGAGAGGGAGAAGGTCAGTGATGCTTTGTGCTCTGCCTTTTTTTGGTTTTGTTTTGTTTCATTGACTTTATAATACGTTTCCAGAAATGTCTCAGTGGAGGATTGAAATATTTCAGACCAGGACCCGGCTGGTTTGTAGACTTACATGTTGCTGCTTTATTCTATCAACTAACAGAAAAAGAGGATCGAAATCAATGTGGTCTGTAAAGTATGAACTAAATGAACAGTGCTATAAATCAGGGCAGAAATCTGACATGGCCTCATTGGTGTATGATGTTTCAGGTTTGAAGGTGGTAAATGCTACAGGCAAGTCTTTTAATGTGACCAGTACCGTACGCCTCCAGGTGAACCGGAAAGATGATGGAGCTGCATACACCTGCAGCGTGGAGCATATTGCCCTGAACTCCACATCTCACCAAGTCACAGAGGTGCTGGAGGTCTACTGTGAGTAACATTTCATGATCTGAAAGCCTCCCACTTTCTCTACACTTATTCTGTGAAACTTCTAAATGAGAAATGCTTTCAAATAAGCACGTAAAGGTCTACTTTTACCTCCAGGTTTTAACAGGGCTATAATTTTATATGTTTCAAAAGCATTACTGTGGTTTGTAAATAAAAAAGGAATTGGGGATAACATGGCACCATATGAAAATTTGCAGGGGGAAATATGTACAATTGTAATTTCAGCTTTTATTTAACAATGACTAAAAACCTGCTTCTTTCAGAAGTACTTTTCATTGCCACTATCTATCTATCTATCTATCTATCTATCTATCTATCTATCTATCTATCTATCTATCTATCTTTCTATCTAGTATGCATGTATGAATGTACAAGGAAATGCTGCTTCCTTACACTATTACCTGCTAATAGAGTTTTAAGACTAATGTTATTCTTAGCCAGGGTCCTAGTGAACAAAAGATTTCAAAGAACTTTTCTGGATAAGGGCATCTGCCAAATGCTAAAATATATGATTTTTTCTTTTTTAAATAAACTAACAAATGTTTAATGCCAAATTTTATTTTAATTTAGTATTGTGTTTTATATGCTTTACCAGCCCTGGCTAAATATACTGTAGATTTTATTCATTTATATATGTTTGGGGAATAAAGGCATAGACACCAAACAATTTTCTTTGTTTTATCTTTGTTTTATGCCAACATTATCATACTTTCTATTTTTACATGCATTTGTAGTGCATATTTGTTTTATATTTTGCTTTTATTTATTTATTTTTTATTTGTTTGTTTTTTGCAATTTCTGCAGTACATTACATTTTAATCTCAGTAGAAATAGTCCATGGATAATTAAAAGAATGAACAGGAAATATTACCCCCGCATTTGCCTAACTGACCCAATTCTCATTTGCCAATTCAACTGTTTTTCTCCACCACAGATCCACCACAGGTAGAGATCATTCCCTCTTTAATCGTGCCACAGGAAGGACAATACTTCAAACTGGAGTGTACATCTAAAGGCAATCCCCTGTAAGTCAGTCACTAGTAAAGCGACTGTTTATTTGTTGACTGCTTTGCTCTGTTTTCAGTTTATTTCCAGAGAAATAAGAACACTACATGTAAAAAAGTTACAATAAATCATAAACCCTTGATATTTAAAAGAGCTATAATTAGTATCTAACTCTTAAATAAATACAGAGATATTGTAGTTTATTAAATAAAGTGAATTCTGTGACCTTTCAAAGCCACAGACCTAACCTTTAGAAGATTCTCACCCACAAAATGATAATAAAGAGCGAGACAATCACTCTTACTGCAGCTATAAATATCAAACTTATGCAGATCTGTAACAAATAAGAATACAGTATATCAAGCACTGATGTCATTCTAACAATGCATTACCTTTTATAGTGCAGTATCCAGTACAGCTAATAATGATTCCAGTGTAAACTTTAACTCAAGTATAAAACCTGAATATGAATCTAAATAGTATCTTAAGTATGAGTGTGTCTTAAATTTAACACAGTGAAAAAATTACCATTTTATACAATTTATTCTGGTTGTTTGATGTCATTAGCCATTGAAAGTCCATAGTGGTGTAGGATATCAAAGTGTCACAGGTAACACATGGAAAACTAGGTATTAAAATTCAAGATAAGTATATAGTTAAATTAACATTTTAAATTAAATTAATTCAACTGACATAAAATTTAATTTGATGAAAGCCTAAAAAGGTAGTTAAACAAAAAAAATAAAAATAATATATATTATGTAATTGCATTAACTATTGTGAATTTCAGTGACACAACTTCCAGAATGCTAAGGAAACATCTCACAGAAAATCTTACCATATCAACAATTTTCAATTTTTTAAAAAAGATTGTTTATATGATTGGCTTGTCTTCCATAGAAGTCCTTTTTATTAAAACCAGTGCATTACTATGAATATAATGTAAGCTGCTATTGAGGAAAATTTATCAGTACCTTTGGAACTTGTCTCGCTGCTTCATGGCAAGGATGAAGGCAGATGAAAATTGCAAATTTCCTGCTCTTTATTGATGTTGTATCACAGATCAGAAACACAGTCCAAACTCATAAACATTACGCAAGCAACAGTGAAATGATCAGACAAACAGATGAGCAAAGTTTATACACAGGTGATCAATGGCAGAGGTGAGTCACAGAGTCATAAATGAGAAGGCAAGCTGAGATCGTACACGAAATAGCATACACAATAAACTAACAGCTTGGTACATACTGGCAAAATAACACACAGGCAATACTTCGCAACTTGGCCATGAGCCTGACAGTCCTTATAGAGTGGCGTGTGCTGTGGTCATGTAATGCGGAGACTAAAAGTCAAGTGACTAGAAGCACAGCAGAGCATGCTGGGTGGTGGAGTGTGCAGACTGGTTAGAATTCACAGATACTGTGAAATGACTGCTCATTCATGTGATTATCTACTATTATATTTATATAATATAATTATATTATATTATTACATTAGCAATGCACACAATAAAGTAGCTACAGATCAAGAGCTTCAGTTAATGTTCATTAGAAAGGGAGGTATGTGACCTCAATGACCACATCATGGTTGTTGGTGTCAGAAAGACTGGTCCTGAATTCAGAAACTATTGTCCTGTGATGTTTATACAGAAACAGGTAACTTGCTATTTTCACAGAAATCTCTAGAGTTTACACCGAACGCTGCAAAAATATATACATATCAGTGAGCTGCAGTTCTGTGGGTGGAAATTCCTTGTTGATACATGAGGTAAGAGGAGAAAGGATAACTTGTTTGAGCTGTTAGGAAAGCTACAGTTAGTTACAGTAAATTATCTTTTAGTCTTTAAAATGGACAACACATTGATGCTTCAGGCGCATGGACTACAAAAGCAGAAAACTGCATCAGTTTTCACTCCTGTCAACCAAGAACAAGAATCTGAAGCTACAGTGGACATAGACTCACTCAAACTGAGCAGTTGAAGTCTGGAATATGACCAAATGCCTCTTTTACAATTTTTCTTTACAGTCTGTCACCTGTGAACATGTCACGGTTATAGTCATGAAGATGAAGTTTTTCTCCATTCACTTATGTTTGATGTGAACATTAAATGAAGCACTTGACCTGTACCTGCAGATTTTATACACTGCACTTTTGCACAATTGGCTGATTAGAAAGAGCATAAAACAGCAGCTCTACGGGTGTTCTTAAACATTACAATAAAATTATAATATTCTGAGCTGGACAGAAGGATTAAGCATATCAAATTGAAGCAAGCTGTCAATACAAAGCTATATCCATTCTATTCATTGCTGTAGACCTGACCGGGTTTTATGGACGAAAGATGGTGGGGTACTTCCTGATGTTGAGAGAATGATCGTGGAAGGTAGAGAGCTAATCATCACAAACCTCAACAAAACAGACAATGGCACATACCGGTGTGAGGCGAGAAACCATCTTGGGACCAACAGTGATGAATATGTACTGTTTGTGTATGGTGAGTTAATATTTAAAGTTGCTAATGGTTGCTTACAGTATTGTGGGGGGAAAAGATGGATTATTTTCTTTATTGCTGTGTTTTCATGCTTTTCCTTATCCAAGTGTCTTTTCTGCATTCTGCATTTTACACTGGTTCTATCTTATTGTCTTTCAATCGATCACTGCACACACAAAAGATGTACACACACACACACACACACACACACACACATACACACACACACACACACACACACACACACACACATACAAACAGACACACACATACCTCATACACACATAACTCATAACTCATTTTGACCCAGTTTAGTGTAGTGTTATAAGAAAAGAAGGAAAAGTGCTGTCGGAGGCAGTATTTAATGGTGAGCCTGAGATATCAGTTGATCCTCAGAAGCAGACGGTGCTGTATGAGAACGTATAATTAAGGCTTGGCTACAAACACACATACACATTTGTCATAAAAAAAAACAACTGGAATGTAGGTAAAGAATATGAGCTGTGGACACAGATTTATAATCTGCAAGCAAGCTGGGTCAATCATATATTAGGGTGCAATATGAGCACTCAGCAAAAGTGGAAAACTTATTCATGATTTTTCTGTGCTCAAATGTTTACTGCATTTTCAATTCTACCTCTTACCAAAAGGTCATTACTTTCTGTGAGGTAATTATGCATGTAGGCTATTTTCTGCTAGGTGTGATTTTCTCTCAGATAAGATGAAACATATCAAGCTAGGAAATGGCAAGCAGTAGCTGGTGAATCTGCCATGTTACTGCTTATACTGCTTGGATATTAGGCTGCATTTTTCCACCTCTGACAGTGTGAACAATAAATCGAATCATTTAATTTGTCTAAAACCTGAGGCATTTAAAAGGCATATATATTCAGTCAAATTCTAAAGGTGTCACAAATGATGAAAGATTCCCATTTAGTTTAAAATCTTTCCTTGCATGGTGCTTCTATATGATGATTTTATTATTCGATCATATTGATGAATATCTTCATTTTCTACAAAATAAATATATTCATTCTGGCAATAAATGAGCCTTACTGGAAATAATGTGTCTAGGGTAATATAGCTAAAGTAAAGGGAACAGACAAAAAAGCTAAAGCCAGCAAAGGTCATAACTAAAGGTTATTTTCACTAATGGAGAGCAGCACAGTGTACTCACATCTCAGTGATCTGTAAAAGTTAAAATGGTTCACCCCTGACTTCTTCTAACCACGACAAACCAGCACATCCTGCTGCAATTATTGTCTGCTCATCAGGCAGAAAGTGAGGGGAGACAGAGAGAGAGAGAGAGATGGGCCTTCACTCACATTACTCATAACGTTTGTTTCTAACTCATCTGAATGTCTTGCTGTGGCCCAATGAGACATTTATCATCTCTCTCTCTCTCTCTCTCTCTCTCTCTCTTCCTCTTGTCTCATTGCCCAGCATTTGGATGAAGCTAATTTGCTAATGGCATGACTGCTAAGAGGCAATAAATGTCATTTGAAGTCACCCAGGCACTATTCATCTCCATTTAATTTCAGCAGTTTTATGCACCTACAAGTGGTGCACATCAGGATGTAGCCATGTAAACTAATGAATATTGTCTCATACCATATAAATAGCATGGACAAAATAATAGCAACACTATGTGGACATTTTTGCAATAACAGAAATCTTAAACCAATCTTAATCTCTGAAAATGGAAAGGAGACTATCACAAGTCCATTTAGAGAAACATTTTTATAAACAGTTCAGATAAAAGGTTATAGCGTCCCACTCTATGAGTAAAGGGGACTATCTTTGTAAGGAGGAACATGAGAAATATGAGGGACAGGCATATGATGGCTTGAAAATTAGATGCTAGTGTTCAATTGAAGCCTGACTCAATCGAAACCCAAGCTGTGCACCATTAGCTTCCCAAAGCTGATATTTATGACAGGCTTTCCATTTGGAAACTGCTCCCAGGACAGTGTAAAATACCACTAACCTTTCTGGAATGAGTCTAGAGAAATTGGACCTTGAACACTCAATATATGGAATATGGTAAGCTGTGTTATCTAGATAGGGGGTTTCTTCACTTTACCTACTCCCAAATGACCCATAGGGTACATCTTGGAAATTAGATACTTGCTATTGATTTCTATCTCTTTGTTTTTCATCTACTCTTTCAAGATAAAAAAAAAGTGATAAATATAATTTTCATTCATGAGACATAATATAAGCTGCACTATCTTATGCAAACATGAATTGTGTGATTGTCTGATGTTTATCATTAGGGCTTAAATTGAGATTTAGAAGGTGGTTGAGCCATATTTTTCCTTAAGTGCTAGCAAGGGTCTTATTTTGCAAGCAAGATACAAACAAAAGTATTCATTATTCATATGCAGGAACTTTTACACAAGAAACTTTCAGAAAAAAAAATATATGCTATAAGAACCCCAAGTTACTTGAAACTGTAGAACTTGGCTGACAGACATAAAATCTTTATAATGTTCAAATGTAAAGCATTTCTATATGTTAGCTGTGCACACAGTTTACATTTAGTGAATCAGCAATCCAAAAACAATCCATAAATTGAGACAAATAATAGTCAGTCAGTGAAAAAGCTCTATGACACCCTATTAAAGAAGGAAGTTTGCCTCTCTGCCTGTGGTAGCTGATGCACCGCAATGGCTGAGATGCATTATTGAAGGATTTAGCACGCACCTTGCTTAGAAGGTGCACTTCCATCATTTAATCATTTTATAAAGGTTTTTAGCATTCAATCCAAATAAGAAAGCTATGCTAAATTATGCCTTTATTTGATGATTGGCATTTATAACCATACCCACCTTAATATGAAGAAAGTTTGGCAAGTTTGTAAAGACTTGTAAAGTACAAAAAAAAACATGTTTATAATAATAATAATAATAATAATAGTAATAATAATAATAATAATAACAATAATAAGGCTAAACTAACAACAGTGAATGCTAGCATCTTTTAACATTGTTAAAAAAAATAGTTTACAGCCACTGGAGTCTCTTTTTTATGGATCAGATGATCCAATTTAATGTGTTTATACAGCTTGCAGGCAACTATTTATAGATTGGTAAACTTACTCATTACACTTTTCACAGCGGATTATGTAATATAGACTTGTAAATTTAATCTGGTACAGAGAAAACAAGATAAAAACTATTTAAAATACATATTAGAATAGTCAGTCAACATTGATACAGCTATCTAGATAAATTATAAGAGATTAGCAAGGTTAAAATATACTGTTACACAGCTAGCTAGATATGCAGTTACACATTAGTGAGAGTATTGTACATAGTAGCAAGGGTGATATACACCTTAGTAAAGCTAGCTACTCTCTCACTTATTTGCCAAACTGCTCAATCCTTTTAGGGTCGCAGGGTCAGCCAACACTTGACAAAGGCAGGGTACACCCTGAACAACTTGGCAGACCATCTCAGGGCCAACACAAACACAACCATTTACACTCACACTTAGGGGCAAACGGGAACAGCCAATTAGCCTAATGTGCATGTCTTTGGACTGTGGGAGAAAACTGGAGTACCCAAAGGAAACCCACGCAAGCATGGGGAGAGCATGCAAACTACACACAGAAATGCCCGAGCCCTCGAACTCAGGACCCTCTTGCTGTGAGGCGAACATGCTAACCAGTATATGTGTAAAATTAAAAGTTTGTGAACACCTGACCATTACATCCATTTTTTCCAAACTGTTACCACAAAGTTGGGGGCACACAGTTCTAAAGGAAGATATCTGTGAATGTGGTAGTATAACCATTTCCCTTTGCTAAAACCAGTTCCAACACAAAGCACCCTGAGCACTATGAGCAAGTGAGGTCCATAAAGACATGCTTTGCCAAGGCTGGTATGGAAGGACTCAAGTGATTGAGTCCTGACCTCAATACCACTGAACACTTTTGGGATGAATTAGAATGCTGACTGCATCCCAGACCTCCTCACCACACATCAGTACCTGACCTCACTAATGCTCTTGTAACAGAATGAAAACAAATTCTCACAGCCAAACTCTAAAATCTAGAGGAAAGCCTTTCCAGAAGAGTGAAGGTTATTATAACACCAAAGAGGTAACTATATCCAAAATGGGATGTTCAGAACACACATATGGGTGTGATGGCCAGATGTCTACAATCCTTTGGCCATATAGCATAGCTAGATAACTAACTAAATGACTGTTGAATCCATTTAGCAACAGACTGCTGGCAAAATACCAGCCATGTTAAGTCTGCAAATTGGTTTTAATAATAATCTCTTCAGGTGATATATGGCTACTTTATGAATCATGTCTGATTTATTTAGGAAGCTCACTAGGGACCATTTATTCTGGCTATTTAGTGTAGGCTAGCCTACCTACACAAAAGACAGTTTTGGAATTATTGTACTTTGGATACAGATGGAAAAAGAAAATGTAAAAATCGTGAAAGATTACAAGTGGAGGTTTTTGTGAAACTGCCCAGTGTTTGCTGACTAGATTATTTTCACATCAAAGAGTAAAATAGATTTCACTAAGATTCTGTAAGAAATGATTTTAGGGGCAGCCAAACCAGCAGGAAAAAATGTGTGACGGCAGGGGGAGTGAGCAGCACCTTAATGGCTGAAGTCCCCTTAAGCAAGGCACCTAACCTCCAACTGCTCACCGGTTGCCACAATGTGCCCACTGCTCCAAGTGTGTGCTCACTTTGAATTGGTTAAATGCAGAAGCCAAATTTCCCTTGCAAGATTAATCAAGTATATCAAAATCAAAATTTAAATTTTCATATGACTAGCTGAACTCTTCTTGTTTACAACACTATAGAATCTCTGCTCCTTTTAGCCGAACTTAATTTACCTGCATATTATTTTGATCACTAAAATATCCATGTATATCCATTTCGAGGATAATACCTGAACAAAACAATAACGGTAGACTGGATTTAAATGTATTTTTATATTTAAACTTATATGCCACTTATATAGTCAATTTCTGTAGAATATTTTAATCTCAGCAGGTGATTACAACCTCAGTAGGGTCAAGTTGCTGCCATTAAATGGATATACCCAGACTATGGTGCTATGTATCCTTACAGCTCTTCTTCAACTTTTTTCCAAGTCAGCATCAGCATTTACAGTCTCTGAGGGGCTGAAAAAAATAACCAACAGTACAGGAATTGCCTTCCGTAGTAAAATATTTATCATCTTACTTCACTACACTGAGTTGCTCTACAAACCTTTTAATTAGACTGTAGAGATCTCTTAAAAGGAGTGGTGTTTATTTGCACAAAAATAAATGCAAACACTACTGAAAAACACAAATACACGTCCTCTTCATCAGGAAAAGTGTTACATCTCTGTTGCGTTTACTGACACACAAAGAAATCTGGTTAAAGAGGATGAAACTATGGTGTTGTAATTAAATTTTTTTTTCCACAAGATTCAGATATTTAAGGAACTAATTAAGTAACCTCAATGGAGGAAAAATCCCGGAAGAGCAGGATATCCGACAGACAGTGAATGGACCTGTTTGAAGTCCAAGCGATGCATGTTTGCTTATATCCATCCTCATTAAAAATGGAGGAGCTATGGAGCATTTACCAGATCCCTCACTTGGAAAGAGGCAACGAATGTACTGTTTCAGTAAACTTATACTTTTGGGAGTGTTTGCAAGATAGTGTAGAGCTTAGCTCAGAGGTTCAAACTAATACCACTGGGAAGACACACAGTCTGCAGTGCAAATGGGTCTGCATCAGGCATATTGTATTTGAATCACTTAAGCCGTATGTGTTCTCTCATTCTCACTCACTCTTTTACTATTGCTTTCTTTTTTTTTCTCACATTGCCTCTGATGCCACTTTTCATCACCTCCACCTTTTAACATCACACTTTCTTCTTTTTTTTCCGAGCATACAAATTGGCCTAAAAGGTTTTTAGTGATGCTGTATTGAGATAAAAGCTAAAATTTCAGGTGTCAGTCTGTCTTAGATGTAAAAGATAAAAGGTAAAAGGGATAAAAACAATTGGTTCTTCTGGTTCTGTAGGATAATTTTATTTTATATGCTCACAGAATTTATATACCTTGCACAAGTATTCACCTCCCCTGAATTGAAATGGACTTCAATGGGATAACACTGAAATGATAAAATGTGACTGTATTTACTTTTGTTGCTCTGAAAGTCCTGTAAAAAAAATAAATAAATAAAATTAAAAAGTACAAGAATAAAGTATATCCTTCTGAAGTTTTTCAACATATGTGAACAAGCCAACCTTTCACCCTCTTTGATAGAGTGCCTACATGGAAATTGTACCTTTTATCATTCATCCAACAAAAAAATAAATATATATTATATTGTATCAATTGTAATAATCTTCCATGGATAAAGTACACACTATTGGGCTTATAAGCCACTACAGCCCCCTTTAGAAGAAATTAATTCTTGTGTGTTGTGGAGAATTGTTTTGATAATTCTTTTACAAAGCCTTGCTATTTTTCTTCCCACTCAGCAGCAAGATGCTTGACGGATTTATTGCATGTACTGCCCTATGAATCCCTCATCCTCACAACATTTTACTGGGGTTCAAAGCTGAGCTTGACTAAGACATTCTAGAACTTCATTTCTTCTTTTTAATCCAGTCCTTGGTTTACATTATTTTCAAGCACTCATCAATACAAAATTTATAGTTTTGTCAGACTGTAAGCTTCCCAGTCCCTGAAGTAGCAAAGCAGGCCCAAACCATAACATTTCCACCACCATGCCTCACAGTTGGTATGAGGTTATTTTCCTGTTCACATGTGTACTGAGCCTGTGGCCAAACAACTTTGATCGTTGATTCATCTGTCCAAAGCATTTTAATCCAAAAGGCCTGGTCTTTGCCAATTTGGTCACTGGCAAATTGTAGTGTAGCTTGAATGTTTTTGGAGAGAAAATACTTGTTTCTGGGATGCTGCCCATGCAGGTCATATCTGTCCAAACTTTCTGATTTTAGACATATGCAGTTTCACATCATCAGTTGCAAGAGTTACCTGGGTTCTGTAATAAAAATTTCATTCATTCATTAATTTTCTAAGCCGCTTAATCCTAATTAGGGTCGCAGGGAGGCTGGCGCCCCTCTCAGCTGACTCTGGGCAAGGACAGGGTACACCCTGTGAGGCTCACCAGAGCGTTGCAGGGCCAGAACACATACAAACATTCACAATAACACACTGTGCATGTTTTTGGACTGCGGAAGGAAATCAGAGTACCCAGAGGAAACCCATGCCAGCACGGAGGAAACAAGCAAACTCCACACAGAAATGCCCTGAGCCCAGGAATTCAACCTGTGAAGCAGACATGCAAGCCCCTGCGCCACTGTGCCACCCTGTAAAAAACAGGTTTTTTTCTTTCTTTCTTTAAAATCAAATAGTCTCCTCTTAATCTGAACTTGCTGTGGTGGTCACTTCTGGAAACAAATCGTGCTATTTGAAATCTTTTTTTTTTTTTTTAAACAGTGAAATTATTTATTTCAGAAAATTTAGAGATCTTAATCTAAGCAGCCACAACATTTTTTTAATAAGCTACCACAACCATTTTTCTGAAGGCATTAAAACGCCTAATACATATTTAAAACTCCTCTTTAAAACTTAGCATGAAGACACCACACACTTCAATAGCAAAAGAAACACTAGAACCCAGATATCAAATATAAATAATACAGGTTCCAATTGCAGGTGGTTCTAATTAATGGCATCTAATCCGTAACACCTGATTCTAAATTTATGGATTTGAAGGTATAATAAGTATTTACTTTTTCAAGTTCTTATTTGTTTATTAATAAAAAATTTTATTTTATGTGTTATTTGTTTAAGTATATTATCTGTAGTTGCTGTGTCAAAGAAAGTGAAATGTTTGCTTGCTCAAATATGTTGACAAAATCAACAATTTTCCTGCTAATATGCATGTATCTAATATACTGTCACTAACGATGCAGATAAGCAATACAGTGGTAACATGTTTTATAGGGTCCCTCAGTGTGCTTATAGTTTCTTTACTCTCACTGCCTGTCGTGTTTTTTAAAGCTCCGAAACCATGTTAATATCTACCGTCCTCATCAGTATTCTTAAGTTTGTGTTTATATATATGTGTGTGTGTGTGTGTGTGTGTGTGCGTGTGCGTGCGCGCGCACGTGTGTCACCACTGTTGTTTTCCTGATCTCCTCACCCACGTCTTCCCTTGTCACCTTTTTCTGTCTGCGTCCATGGCAACAGCCAAAAACTTACCAGGTACTTCAGGTAACTATCACCTCGTTCAGTGTATGGTCATTGCGAGACATGGCCACGCAACCTCTTTCATAGCATGAGCTTGGGGTCATTGCCTTGCATGGGAGCACTTGGGTGACGTAAGGAAAGGCCACAGTGCTCCATTCCAATCACTCCCATGAGAGGCCCTCAAAACTCAGAAGCACCTGCTGCCAGCAAATCAGTCCATTATACTGTATTAAGGCTTGCTTAAGCTAGTATGAAAGATATCCAAAAAGCATGACCTGATTGTTTTAATAAGGAATGGATAACATCTAAATTTTGTATCCATAAAATATATATTCGTATCTAAAAACTGTTTTCACAGACTTTCACAGGAGGAATAATCTCATATAGTCTTGTTATATGGCATATAGTATGAAATAAGTTCAGGCCTATGACCTGAAATGGAGCCACAGAGCTAATAAGCTCTACAAAATGATGGTGAAGCTCAAAGAAAAAATGATGTAGGAGTCGCAGCATGTTTCCATATCATCTGCGTGTGCATGGCACTGTCCTTGAATAAGTGATTCTGTTCTGCTATGTGCAGCGTTACGTGTCTTTTGTTCTGGTCCATTGATGTTTCCCTGTAGTCATTTCTTTCTGACATGTTTTTGTATGTGTTATGCTTTACAATATAGAAAGAACTCTGTATATTCCAGTTTAATAATCTTATTAGATTTGTAGGGATTGCTAGCCTGTGAAGAGAATTTATTGAAATAATTAGAAACTGTAATTTGGTTTTTAGGATCCAATCACACCCACAACTTATTTCCTAGAGACTATTATGTTGTTAGTTGATTGTTTCATGATTTTTTTTTTTTTCATCTGAATGGAATTACTGAATGGAAACAAAATGTTAAGGTTCTTACATATCTGTTTGATATATTATTGAGGAAATAGTCCCTTTAAAGGAAGAAAAAATGTCTTATATATATGTATATACACACCCAGGTTACTAGTCTAGGGTCCACACGGAGCCATTCACACTTACCATAGATATATGGACAAATTAGAGTAGCCAGTTGACCTAATCTGCATGTCTTTGCTCTGTGGGAGGAAACTAGAGCACCTGGAGGAAACCCAAGCAAGAATAGGGAGTACATGCAAACATGCAAAACATGCTCATAGGAGTTTATAGTACAACCTGAATTTCAGAAAAGTTGGGACATTTTTTAAATTGAATAAAATGAAAACTAAAAGACTTTCAAATCACATGAGCCAATATTTTATTCACAACAGAACATAGATAACATAACAAATGTTTCAACTGAGATATTTTACAATTTTATTCACAAAATGACCCCATTTCTACTTTGATGTTTGCTACAGGTCCCAAAATACTTGGGACAGGGGCATGTTTATCATGGTGTAGCATCTCCTCTTCTTTTCAAAAGAGTTTGAAGATGTCTGGGCATAAAGGTTATGTGTTTCTGGAGTTTTGGTGTTGGAATTTGGTCGCATTCTTGCGTGATATAGGTTTCCAGCTGCTGAAGAGTTCGTGTTCTTCTTTTTTTCATTTAATGATGCACCAAATGTTCTCTATGGGTGAAAGATCTGTACTGCAGGCAGGCCAATTCAGCACCCGGACTCTTTTCCGGGGACGCCATGCTGTTGTAATAGTTGCAGTATGTGGTTTTTCATTGTCACAAGGCCTTCCCTGAAAGAGACGGCGTCTGGAGGGGAGCATATGTTGCTCTATAACCCTTATATACCTTTATATTCCTTTCAGCATTCATAGTCGTTTCTCAAAGTGTTCATGGCCACATTTAGTAATGTCATTGACACAATCATGCTGATGAGTGATGCAATGTGGTCTGAGGGCCGAAGACCATGGGCATCCAATAAAGGTATTCGGCCTTGTCCCTTACGCACAGAGGTATCTCCAGTTTCTCTGACTCTTTTAATAATATGATGCAGTGTAGTTGATAAGATTTGCAAAGCCTTTACAATTTGATGATGAGGAACATTGTTTTTAAAGTATCAGAAATCTTTACTTCTGACAGACTCTGCCTCTCTAAGACATCCTATTTATATCTAATCATAATACAGACCTGATATCAATTAACTTAGTTTGTTGCTAGATGCTCTCCCAGCAGAATCTTTTTAAACTTTCATGCTTTTTCAGCCATTTTTTACCCCGTGCCAACTTTTTTTTTTGGGGACCTGTAGCAGGCATCAAATGTAAAATAGATAGATAGATAGATAGATAGATAGATAGATAGATAGATAGATAGATAGATAGATAGATAGATAGATAGATAGAGCATAAAATTATAAAAAATCAGTTTAAACATTTGTTATGTTATCTATGTTCTGTTGTGAATAAAATATTGCCTCATGTGATTTGGAAGTTTTTAGTTTTCATTTTATTCAAATTTAAAGAACGTCCCAACTTCGGGTTGTAAATTTATATATTTACAATAAGTGCTCTATTTATAAGCATTTAAGATAATGTAAAACAAAAAAAGGGACAAAGTCACACTGTAAGAAAAATATTAAGAATGCTTTAATAGAGAATGGCAAAAAAAGATAAAAACCAACTAGGCCTGTACGTAGCAGCTATATTGGGTTCTTTACAGTACAAAGTGTATGTATTTTCTTAATATCACATTATTATTATTATTATTATTATTAATATTGATAATATAGACATAATGAATCCTTATGTGTAATAACCCACTTTACATCATGTGGATGACCAAAATTTTGCCAAAATTTCATGCCTAGCAATGGCCTTTGATACCAGCCAACCCTGATCATAACAACCTTATGTCGATAACATTTCCTCACTTGACTCAAGTGTAATGACAACTTGACACTAAAAAGGTTGAAAACAGACTTTCTGGAAACTGACAGACAGCTGATAATAAAGATGTGCAGTATGTCAGTTGTTAAGGACATGTATAGTTGGTTTCATACCAACCTTATTTTCGTATTTTTAACTGAATTTTTATTTAGCACTCCCTTGCTTCTCGGAAGTCATTCATACTCTGTTTAAAACACTGTACCATTACACATTCAGAAATAACAGCGTGTCCAGGTTAGATGCCTGTGTAGGTGTAAGAGTAGATACTTTTGTCTTATTTGGCTTTTCACCCAAATGGCCCACTTCTTTTTACACCAATGTAAAAACACCAATTTTTTTTTTTACACCAATGAGCAAATACAAAGAATGCAGTGTGCATGTTTTAGCATGTAAATCTTTAGCATCTATTCTTGTGCATAAAGCTGATATACATCTGGTGTATTTATATCACCATGCAGTTTTACAGGCCAGCTCATGTTTTGCCAGTAATACAATTATGTTTTAACAGTAATGCAAAGTGTCAATTGAAACAATGAAAACATGCATTATATTTATGTAAAGTGCCACAAGAACTATAGTCCAAAGTATTAAACACCAAAAGTTAAGTTTTGATATTGAGATAGTGTTAATTATAAACAGACTGTGCTGGTTAGGCCATGTCATTCATGTGCCGAATGAGCGACCTGTTAAAACTCTCCTCATTGGGAAGCTAGTAGAAGGATCTAGGAGAGTTGGCCCCCCTCTTCTGCATTTCAAGGACACTCTCAAAGATATTCTCAAGCGAGTGGGTTACTGGATTCTTGGAGAGACATTGCAGGGAACCGACCAGCCTGGGGCAGGCTGATGTGGGACATATGTGATAGATTTGACAAAGGCAAAAGGCAAAGAAACAAAAAAAAAAGGCAGACAGTGCATGGGGCTCTTGTATTTGTATATTGACAGCGTTGGGCTCAGGATATATATATATATATATATATATATATATATATATATAGACAGATAGATATATTTATATAAATACTTATCAAAATGTTTCCCATCAGTGGTTAGTGCAAAAACACACCAAGTTCATTAGACTTATACAACTGAGCTGAATGCAACACCTTTTTTGTATTGTAGAGATGTCATATTTTTCCTCTACATTAACCATTAAACATTTGAATTTTAAAGGATTTTATTTTGGGTCTCAGACAACAGGGGCGCATGCGCTGGGAATATAGACAATTGACTACGGATGGTGTTCTGATTGGTTCTCAGTAAGATGATGTAATTAGTTTGTTGTGCTCATCACATCTACACACAAACACACACACACACACACGCACACGCATGCACAAAGTCTTTGCAGCAACATGAAACATCAACTTGTTAAACAGATAATTAAACTAACAAGACAGGTGATATATATCAGGTAGTGAAAGGCGGTGAACAGAAAACTTCCTTCTTTCACTTTTGAACAAAAAATGCAGGGAAGACTGATTTATTTATTTTGTCCTTAACGGAGCTGAGCTACTTTTGTAACACCAGCCTCAGACACCTATTGACAGACATATCTATCTGGAGCTCCGCCATTAGGCAGTGCCTAAATCGTTATATTTATGCTTTTTAGTTTAGTCCTTTAGGCTATAGGTCTTGTGTCATGCTTTTTAAACAACAGTCAACTGTTAGTGCTTTTCTTGATTTTCACCTGGCTGGTTTCTGGAGGCTTGTGCTAGTGTTCATCCCCCAATGGGTAGCTATAACCAGATCTAGCTGGTGGGTGAGAATTGGCAAAATGACCAAACTAAGAGAGAATGTGGTAGAAATCTTCAAACAAATTGTTTTGGAGTTTTCCCCCCTTCGATTTCAGTTCTTTGCAGAAGGCAGTATGTAATGAGGCTGGTTAAAAATGGATTAAATGAATACTTTTAATACAAAACATAAACAGTGGAAACTAAACTGATGAATAATAAAATAATCCCAAGTTCTATTTTTATAATCTCGTACTTAAGCATCACAAAACCATGAGTAATCATTCAACCAGGATTTCCAGAGCACCCTGTCATCTTTAAAACCAAGTCCACATGTTAATTGAAGTAAATGGGTTTATATGAGTGTTAAATATGGCACTGCAGAAGCCATTTTTCCTCTCATCTCTCAGGGTCACTTTGCCAAGTGCAGCAGCAGCAGGACACATTCATCACTATGAACTAATGAGAGCACGCTAACAATGCAGTAATGACACATAGTTAAAGTTTACACACTCACATAAGTACGCTCAGGTTGTGGACAGGGCCAAAGGTGACAAACACCTACAACACCCAGATCGACCAGCAGACGTTTCACATCGTCCTTAAAAGGTAAGGGTCAAGGCAAACACGACAGGCAACGAGTGCACTAGAGGGCTATCTCTGCTGCAGTGGTTGCTGCAGGGAGGAGAAAGTCATTATTCTAGGTGGCAATTACTCAACACAGCTCCAGAGATGACTGAGTTCACCCACAGCCGCTCGCTCAAAGTTAAACCCGAGAGACAAATTAGCCCTCAGCAACCTCAGACATTTTTAAAGTTGATCATATTTCTTTAAGGGCTGAGTCAGAGCAAAGATATGTTATAGTGGAAATCTGTTTCATTTTAGGTGGCAGTGGCCGTTTTAATATGCTTTTGAAAAAAGAAAAGAAAAACTGTTGGAACTGATCAGGCACATGAGAATGCTCAAAGTCAAGAGCAGGGCCTCATGGGAATGTTTATTTTTGGATTTTTTTCACCCAGAATTTGTCACTGCCTAAACAGTGTGTAACATGCCATGGGATTTATTTTCATACTATAAATAGTACTGTATACATAGCAAAGATTATACATACAGAGATAATTATTTTTAGAATGTCATACTGTGTCAAGGTTAATCTGTGACTCAGAGAAAAAGAAAAGTAACAAACCTGATAATAGTCACAAAAGTTCACAATCCCTGACCATCTCCCTTATACTACAACTACTATTATTATTATTAATGTTGTTGTTGTCATCATAATGATCATATTATTATTTTTATTATTATTATTAGTGGTAGTAGTATAAGACATAATGTGCAGAATGAACTGATTCTTTCAGTACTGACACTGAAAATGTAACAAACACTAAAAATGAACATCCACTTTGTAAAACTAGTCTCCTGCTTTCAGTTACCTGAGAACGTCTACAACCCATGAAACGTCTACGTTTACCCATGAAAGTTACTTCATGAAAATATGCTAAAGTAGGGCAGTGGCTTAAAAAATCAGCCAATCATACCCACAACCTTAATCTGTCAAACTATTAATGAAGCCAGTTCCACGCTCATCACCACAGCTTGTGATAAAACAGTACATTTAGTAAGACTTCCTAAAAAGCTTTTTTTCATTGGCTAGAGAAAAGAAAAAAAGTGACACATTTTGGCACATTTTACTGAATTTGTCTCCAGATGTGCTTAAGATGGAAGTCTGAGGGCAATCATTGGTGTCCTGAATAGACAGGCAATACAAATTGTACAGCAGATGGAACATTCAGCTTTAACCAATGAGAGGGCCATTACATGCAAAACATATAGAATACTATTTTGGTGAATCTTGAAAATGGGACAGTCTGTTGTAGAACATCATACACACAATCACATTCACACACTCTTCACACCTACAAAGAATTTATTGTCACCTGTGCACCAACTGGCATGTTTATGGGGGTGGAAATAAGCCTGTAAACTTAGGGGAACGCATTAGAACAGTCAGAATCGAGCTGCAAATGCTGCAGCACTTATTTGGCAAAATCTGACTGTGCTTAGACCTCCATTACAATTAAACAGGACATCTGTTCTTTTCTCAGTACAGAAAATCTGCTGTAATTATTGTCTGTGCACATATGCAGTAGTGATTAAGGTTAAAAAAAAAAATCTGATTCATGCCAACTTACTGTACTCGCTCCACTTCAACTCCTTTGTGTCTTGTTCTCCAGACCCAAATGCGTTGACTCAGCATGGTCCAGATCACGCACTGATCGGAGGAGTGGTGGCTGTGGTGGTCTTCATCACGCTGTGCTTCATTATCGTCCTGGGCCGCTATCTAGCCAGGCATAAAGGTAGGTATTGCCTCATCTCACCGTGGCCCTCTCCTGTGGCCTAGAGAGTGTGCTAAAATGCTTGAACATTGTCCACTGCTGTTCCTTACGTGTCTGTGACCTATGTGGGACTGTGTGGACAGGGACATACTTAACCAATGAGGCCAAAGGAGCGGAGGACGCCCCTGACGCAGACACGGCCATCATCAATGCGGAGGGGAACTACGCACATGCAGAGGAAAAGAAAGAGTACTTCATTTAGCACCTCTGTTTCTTCCTTTCTGTTGCGTAACTGTCACGGCAACGCTGCTAGCCAGCCCAGGGAGGGCACTAAGTTACTCGGTGTAGCCTGCTAGGGCTCCGGGTCCCCCTCCTCATACTCCTCATACAAATAAGGAGCCTATTTAAGCCTTTAACATGGGCAAATTTGATGCCACAGTGCGTTGCCGTTTTATAACTCCAGTCTAATCACCAAAAAAAAGAAACAAAAAGTCGTTGAGTTTGTTACTGTAACACCAGGTCCATTTAGGCTCAAACCCTCATATTCCTCCCTCCAACTCACCATCCTTTCATAAAAATCAGTTTGTTTGAGTTGCCAAGTGCCAAAATATACAGACACGTTCTGTGTTCATTGTTGTGCATTTAAAACTTATTTTTCCCATTGAATACTGCTTTATTTACCCCCCTCACTGTGCCTGTTATATACCTTTTGCAGATATTACCAGGGAGCGGCAAGAAATGTGGTTCATCTCAAGTCGGAAAACCTTGGCTTTGCCAATAATTACGCTTTAAGGCAAGAATATGTGCGCTGCATAATGTGAATATTTATTGTCTATTCTTTTTTTTCCTCTTTTTCCTTTTTTACATTGTGAAAGTGAGTGTCCTCTGAAGTGTACGCCATTACAAGAATGTTATATAAAGACAAAAACATGGACATTAATGTGATATACCAAAATATTGACAAAATAAATTAAAAATGAAGTGATAACAATTGAAAGCACAATTCATAATTGTTCTTGGCCTAATGAAGCTATATAGCTTATTGTGTTATTATATATGTCTGTATATCCTTGCTCTTTTCATATTTGCCCCTTAATTTATTTTTAAAAGTTAAAAAAAAAAGGTAATACATATAAGCACAAATTCATTGTTAAATATCATTGGTGTAGACAGTCTCAGGATCAGACAACGAGCATAGCTGCTTTTTTTCTTGTTGCTGTTGTTTGTTTGTTTTTAATCTATTTTTATTTACATTTGTCTGCTAGACCAATAATTTCACTCTCAGTAGGAAAACTAATGCTAAATTAATAATGGAGTTTCAGTTTATTTCTCCTTGTTAATATTGCTGTACATTACTTTGCTGATGTGATTATTGGTGGAAAATATTGTTAAAATACAGGATTCCATATATAAACATTTGTATATTAGACAATGCAAGGCTACTTTCTGGACAAAGTTTAAGCCTCTTGGTTACATTATGCCGTCATTAGGGATTCTTCCTTCATTGAATATCTGACTTATTCTGTGTCCTGAAAAAATGCTCAGTAATTTCAAATGTTCCATACTTTTATAACTGCATTCACATAAGTAACATTTTCCCCCCTGCATAAGGCATGTATATAATGTGAATAATTCAGTATTTAGTAGTTTATTTAACTGAATTTTAAATCTTTACTCTGCTTATTGTCTTGGTTTTAGGTTACAAACATTTCACAATTTTCATATTTGTATTTTATCTTCTCAGTATTATTTAATACTTTCTTGAAAACTGATGGGCAAAATTATTAATATTATTATTATTATTATTATTATTATTATTATTATTATGCTTTTATAAGTTTGTGAGCAAACAGAATGAGTTCTTCAGAAAGTCAGAACATTCACCGTTATTGCCTTTGTGTTTGCAACAAAACATACGACACACTGAAGTACTCTGTATCAGGCAGTTTGAAAATGTTTCAAATGTTCATACTTTATTTCACTGTTTATAACATCATATAGAGTTTAGGCTTTTTTTTTTTTTAACAAAATGTACTTTACTTTGGTCTTGTGATTTTTTTTTTATATATATATATATATATATAAATTAAAAATGTAAGGATCACTTTTACTTGATTACATATCTAATTTCCAAACTATGCCGCTGTAAAAAAAAGAAAATGTACTCAAAGTAATATGTACTTATATCTGCTCTTTTTCATGGAAACATGAACATTTGTAGATGTTTTGCTGATTCTGTTCAGATAAGAAAAACAACAGGAACGTAGTTTAGTTGTGTGCTTTTTGTTTTATTATTATTATTATTATTATTATTATTATTATTATTATTATTACTACTATATTACTATTATTATCTAGTTTGGCTTTTTGCTGCCATCTAGTGATAAAACATTCCATGGCACAGCAAATCAACACCAACTCAAGATGTCAAACCTATCATTATTTCAAATGACCATAGACAACCAACTGTAATATTTTTCATTATACACACATATCAGTAATAGTCCTTGACCTCTGTAGCTATTCATGACATCTCTCTGTGCTTAGGCAATCTACGCATTTTATAACAGTTTTAAGGAGAATGTCAGGGAAGTGGTAAACTTTTCTTTACTGGCTGAGAACAGATATTCAATGTGTATTTAAAAAAGAAAGAAAGAAAGAAAGAAAGAGCAACACAATTCTGCTCTTTTCTGTATAGTTTTCAGTCTCACTATTGCATAACATGACACCACAGGACTCATATGATGTGTACATACCAGATACCAGATTTAAAAAATCCACTTACTCTGAATAGTTTTTCTACACACAAAACTTAGCAAGTAAGGAATATAATACAGACCTTTTTCCTCTGTCCATGTTTGCTTTTTAAACATTTATGAAATAAAACAACTTTGCTTTCTGTGGGACTTTTTCTCCAGTTTGTTGGGAGTCATTATCTCAGCTGGCTCAAGGCTTGGTACATCACCCATAATGCCATTTGTCATAAGTCCTTGCTTCATTTCTACGTAATGAAAGTGATGCAGCAGAGCTTTAGTCCTTTCCCTAAAGAGAAGAGTTAATGAAGAGTTAACAAAACCTGACTCTTTTCCATGAAGTTTAAAAGAATGTTCTCCTATTAAACACCATTTACTAACCAGAATAATAAACATACAGAACTGAAAAAAATGAACACCAGAACCTCTAAATAGGCCTGATGTATTTCCAAATAAACACAGTTAATGTATTATACTATGCTTGTGTAATCTTATGCCTCATTTACTTTGGATAAAAGTTCTTACTATATGATTAAATATAATAATAAAGCCAATACCTAAATTCCTGCAAAGAAATAGTGAATAAATATAGATTATTTAGTATGAGATAAACACAGTCATTCCGCTGGAGTGTACTGTGTCATTGGAAAGGGGCAGATTAGTGAGCAGAATAATAATCAAGCCAAGTGAAGAGGGAATTCTTATCTATGAAGGTATTTGTAATTTATTTCATTCTATCAATCTAATTAAAATTTATTGTGATGGAGAAAGTCACCTGTGAACATTACAGAAATCTGCATGCTCATAATGCAGCATCACTTCTACACCAGTTTATATATAACTTAGTATTATGCTGTTTAGCATGTTAGCATAACCCTGAGGCTTTTAGATGCTGACACTTCATTAAAGAAAAAAGAGGGGCAGGGGGTTATTATACATGGAACAGGAAAATGAATGAGATCACCTTGACAAGCCACCGAAAGTAAGAGGCAGGAATCCCCCAAGTGCTGGCAGCACACACTGCAATTACACATTTAAAGATAAGCGATTGAGTTTTTAATAGTGTTTTGATCCCCATTAGTTTAAATTTAATTGAGAACAGGCAACTGACTTTGAGGAGAATTAATTCAGCTCACCATGGCTGTTTCAGAGAGTTGGATAACTATTTTATTATTGTGGTAAAATACTAAAATAATAATAATATTTTTTTTAAAAACCCTGTATATTAGACAGAAAAATAAATCACTGGTTATTATAAGAAAATCAGTGATCACAAAGACTTTATGATTTTGAAGCATCTCTTTTTGATATAAAGGAAATTAAATCAAGATAAATCATTACAATCATTACAATTCAAGTAAAAAAAACAGTAAATAAAACTTCTAAAACAATGATTTGCAAAGAGCTTCAATTGTAATTGTTTAAAACTATCTATATACAGAGGGGAACAAGGAGATTTTCTAATCGTTTGATGTACTAAGAATAAAACTTAAAAGGGAAGCTGTCAAGAGTCCCACAGCAACATTAAACGAGCTGCACAGATATTTGGGAAGTACTGGCCACACCCTGTATATGACAACAATCTGGTTGCTACACCGAAGCCCTTTATTGCACAAAAAAAGCATGAATAAATTTTTTCCCCCAAAATGTAAATACAGTTACCCCTAGCCATGTAGCAAAATGTGTACAAATTTTTGAGCCTAATAAAAAAATGCTATGGTGCAAAAAAGGCAACAGATAAGCCAAAGAACACCATTCCCACAGTGAAGAAACATGGTGGTGGCATCATCATGCTACAGGGCTGCTTCTTTTTAGCTAAGTCAACAGAGGAAAGGCTTCAGAAGTTATTTAAGTTCTTTGCATATTTGTTAATTTTAATTTGTTGGTTATGCCACATTTCAATTGAATTTTTTACTTTAAAAAAACCCTGCTGGTTTAACATGGATCTGCAGACTTTTTATATCCACTGTAGTTCCCAAAATATCTGCCCACTCATCAGTATGAAAAAAAAAAAAAACTCCGGCTTTGGGTCCAGAGCCCCAAAGCCAAAGCCTCTGTCACATACGTCCCACAACAGGTCCACAAAGGAAAATTGGGCAAATATCTAGAAAGTTTGTGGGTGTTTCTTATGAAACTCACCTCTGTGCAATAGAAGATGCTGTCACAGACTGTTGTCCTGGAGTTTGAACATGTTCAAAACAATTTCCTGTTTTATAAGTAATTTTTGCCATCAGGTCAATTTCATAGCTCTGTTGTGTGATGCCGTATGATGTCCTATGGCTGTGTTATGACTGACATATGACTTTCATAAGCTATGCTATGTTATGTTATACACATGGGAATTTATATTTCTGTGCATCATACGACATTTCCATACAGCGGTCATACATAAACCGAGTGTCAAATGAATACAAGAGATCTATATGTGTGTGTGTGTGTGTGTGTGTGTGTGTGTGTATATATATATATATGTCATGTCATGTCATTTTCTGAACCGCTTAATCCTAATTAGGGTCGCGGGGAGGCTGGCGCC
>JAQMYF010000013.1:11802829-11817803 GCA_030014195.1 Neosilurus mollespiculum | reverse complement strand
TATCGCAGGTTGTGTGTGAAAGGGGATTGAGAGTGAGTTATTGAAAGAAACACTATGTTTGTGTATGGTTAAAACATTACTTTAAATGCCAAAAATGCAAAGCAGTAATAGGTGGTCACAATTGTGTCCAAGTGCTTTTTTTATTATTATATATTTCATTTATTTTTTCTTTAATAAACTTTTCTGAGGCCATTTCTAAGAATAGATACAAATACAAATATCAAATAGTGACATAAGGGTGACACGGTGGCATAGACTTACAGCAAGATGGTCATGGGTTCACGTCCCGGGAAATAACACTATGATGTAAACACGTTAATATTTACATATTATTTAAGTGTATACTTTTAGGCCAATATCTGTCTGTGCACATGCTTGAGTTTCCTTCCATCTCACAAAACCTACATGGAATTGGGTGGACAGGTTCCTTTAAATTGCCCCAGGTGAGAATGAAGTCTGATGCATGTTTGGATTTTCAACATGTTTGGATTATTTCCAACTTACTCCCTGTGTCTCCTTTTCCTTTAAAATAGCAATGTAACCCAAGGAGTCAGCAGAAGAAAATAGTGAAACAAAGTTTTTTACAAGCTGGAATTTATTGATTACAAGCTATTTAAAAGTGCTTACTTGTAAACGCTTAATCATACATGGCAGTTATTTAGAGCCTGTAACAAATCCCTCTGTTAATATAAGTATATCAGAACAAATGTGCACTATATTTAGTAACCACATTAATGCCTTTAGTGCTTAGACTACTGTGCTACATTTGAATGGATGCAGTTCAATGATAACAATCAAAGATCAGGCATGATTAAAAGCAATGGGTTTACTGTACATTATAAGAAAGTGCATAAGGTGAATGTGCTGAGATAAGGAAGATATCTAAACTGTAAAACAGACTCTTAGATAATTAAGAATCCTTAACTCTGAATATGATTTGGCTCATGCACATCTTGCAATAGGAATAATACAAGTAGTGGTTATTAAGCCATGCTAAAATTTCATATGAAATGTTTAGTAACAGTACAAATTTAGTTTTATACATGTATTCATAAACATTATGAAAAGTAAAGCAAGAAACAAACTAAATTATACTATACTGATGACCACACAAACAAAACATTTACTCCTGAGTGAAAACCACTTGAGTTTTAAGTTACATACTGGCATAAACATAAATTCTGGGTAAATTTTGTATCGTGGCAGTGAACATCAGAAATATCTTATTTTCAGGTAAGGGGGAAAGAGAGTTATAGCTAACTCTTCGCCATGATGATGTCCTAATATTGCACGCCAAAATACAATTCATATGAAATAACATCACAATTATGTCACAGAAAACAGCGTTAATGATTACATGAGATCTCAGTTATTTTTTCCTTTACAGTCATAAGACACTGATGGAAGTTTTGCAAGGACTACACTGTATACACCCTGGTAGTTAGGTTCAGATTATTATGTATTTTAAGTCTTTCCACATACCTAGTTTTAATTAGAAGGATTAAAAAAAAAAGGTTAGGTTTAACTGGGCAGCATGGTGGCGTAGTGGTTACCTTGTGTGGGTTTCCTCTGGATACTCTGGTTTCCTCCCACAGTCCAAATGTACGTTAAGCTAATTGGCTGTCCCAAATTGCCTGTAGGTACAAGTGTGAGTGTGAATGGTTGTGTATTTTGGCCCTGTGATGGTCTGGCAAGCAGTATCCTGCTTTGCACAGTGTCAGTTGAGATCCTAGTAGGATTAAGCGGCCTGGCAAATGAATGAGATGCGTTAGGTTTAACTCTTAATATCACAGCCGAGGCGGAAGACACTTTCCAAACATGCTTGTATTGGTCCGTTATGTAACTGAGCACAAGCAACCTGCTTTCTTTCCCTATCAAAGCTAGTCAAAGAAGTCTCATAATTAAACATGAAACCAACAGTAGCTGCTATTTTCTTTTACCCTATTGGATATTTATTAGTATACACTGCACAGGAACAGTGTGATCTGATTGGTTCGTTATCTCAGGTTCATAGACTTTATTATTCATTTAAAATATTTTCTCATTTCTGATTGGTGGAAAGCCATCAAATAATTCTTGGTGTTCTTCTACAAGACCAATTATTGCATCATTGCTATCGTGTAACCGAATTATTGCATCATTGCTATCGTATAACCAAATTATTGCATCACTGACATTAGATAACTTGATTAATTACTGTACAATTGGTACATGAAAGATTCTTGAATAATTCTCTATATCATGCTTCGCCTCATTAAATAATAACTTATTATCCTGAGTAGATATTGCGTGAATCAAAAACTAGTTTGTCATAGTCACTTGAAGAAGGCTGAGTGATCATTGCCACTTTAATAATGGAAAAATAAAACATAAAATGTTGGTTTTGTTTGCTTACATTCCTACACAGTATATAATAAAACTTAAATAGAATTAATGAATTAATTTAATTTAAACTGAATTAATTTAAATAGACACTGTTACAGACCGATCTTTTCTTATGCATCTGTGTAGTATACTAAAACTCTGAGTTTCAAGACATGAATCTGCAGTATACCATGTGGTCTGACACCTTTCTATCACAGCCAGAATTAACAATTTCAGCAGTTTGAACTACAGTAGCTCCTTTTACACCTATCTGGTGCCAGATTCTTTGTCACCTTGTTGTTGTTGATATGGATAAAAATAAAAATTCTACTCCTCCGTTATTACTGACCACAATCATACTAAACATTGCAAGCTTATACAAGATGACCTGATGAACAATTCTGTGGAGCCGGATTTTGATTTTCAAACCTCAAACAGAATTATTGGCATTACTATCTCTGTAGCCAGATCTGAATGTGCCACAGATAAACCTCCGGTGTGTAGCTCAAATGAGCTTGTGGGGAATCACAGCAGACATACTAGCCTTAGCATCCCACGTGCATCTGTGAGCCTTGGACATCCATGATACTCTTGCTAGTTAACTGGCTGCCCCTTCTTGGACCACCTTTGGTAGGTACATAACAGTGCATGCCAGGAACAGCCCAAAAGACCTACCGTGTTGGAGGTGAATAGACCCAGTCGTTTAGCCATCACAACGTGGCCTTTGTCAAAGTCACTCAGATCCTTAGACTTGTTGATTTTTCCTGCCTTCAACACATCAACTTCAAGAATCGACTGTTCACTTTCCATCTTATACCTCCCTCTCCTTGGATGTTTGGTGTAACTTCACTACCCTAGTTATAGCCAATTCTGCACAAATGTATGCTCAGTTTGGTGACTAAATGAGAAATTTCAAACAATCCCTTAAAAAAGAAAATACATACAGAAGTATGTAGTTCATCCTATTCTTCCACTCAGAGCAGTGCTTTGATTATGTGGCAGTGGGGTTTAACTAAACATTCTTGTATACAAAAGAACGGATAAACAAGTACCATGAAAGATTGTTATAATAAGTTTCAATAATTAAACTCTAGTGACTAGGTTATGCCTAGATGTGTCAATCTGGCTTTCATCATTGTCAATTCAGTAATCAGATCAGAAAGGGTAAGAAGTAAACTTTAATGCAATTCTATGGAATCTTCTTTCTTTTTCCATGGTGCCTTCAGCTAAATTATTTATATAAATGTACATGATTGGCTGCACAAAGCCTAATAGAGTATCAGATACAGAAGCTATGATGGTTAATATTTAACAAACTGGAGTAACTGGATTGTAGCAATATTATTTTAAATACATCCAGGTTTTTTTCAGTGCTTGGTTGATCCGCTGAAATCCACAGCTCAGAAGCTGACGACCCCTATTATATGGGATTTCATTTCATCATTCTAGCTTAACGTTATTTTTTAAGGACTACACTACATACAGTCTGGCAGTTAGGTTTCATGCTTACACCCAGAGAAATCATTCACCTAATCAGCAGTTCTTTGAACCTGCTTTTCCTCATATTCAGCTAAATGAATAAAAATCCAAATATCTAAAATGTGAAAATTATTTACATGAGGTTACATCAGTTTGTAATCCAGCTTTGTATGTGTGCCTGGGTTCTGTATTGTATTTGCTTGTATTACTTGATTACCATGATCATGTTTGAGAATCGGACTTCTGACAGGCACCCAAAATATGGTTGTTATTATTATTATTTTTATTATTATTATTGTTAGCTGTTCCATTAGCTTGAGCACAGTCAGGCTGAGCTGGTTCACTGCTCCAGGCCTCAAGGCAGGGCAGGTTTGGGGAGGCAGTGGGTGTGAGGAGCACCGAGCTGGGTGAGTCTGGGGACAGATACCTGGCTATGATGTGTAGCTGTTCCGGCTGCACTGAGGATTTAGTACACACACTCTCACACAGACCTGAAAGAGATTGTTGTGTTTCCTCCATACTTTGCTTAAGCTGGTTATGTTCTTGCAGCAACTTCTCCTTCTGAATCCTCTGTTTAACACAAACACAAATGTGAATTTCACAACTGTTCCATTTTATTGAATTACATAAATTTAAATACATTTTTATGCAATCAGGCTCTTTATGCATCTACAAAGTTATTTGGACATCTTCAAATGATTTTATAGCTGAATAAACCTGAATCCCTATAGCCTTACTCCAAAATCCAGTGGAAAGCATTTCCTGAAGAGTGCAGGTTATTATAACAGTAAAGGTGGACAAAATTTTGTTCTGCATTAAAAAATGTTCAAAAAACACATATGGTTGTGAGGCCAGGTGTCCACAAACATCAAAGTTTGGGAAATTGAGTGGTTATAATTTTGAAATAAGTGCCAATAGACATGCCGATACTGTGGAACACTAACAGGATGAGGTAACAAAAAATTATGGAGTAATTTGAAACTGACTGGCAAAGCACAATTTCAATAGTCATGCAGTAATTTTTTGCCTCCAGAAGGGAGGTTTGGTGACGGTACTGTAATCACCAGAATTTGTTTGTTTTTCAGCTTGTCTGTGAACAAAATCCTGACCACACCCATGTAAGGAAACCCTATATGGACTGTCAAATGTGACCTTTTACCTTGGATGACAGTATTTAGAGTGCTTATAACTTGAGTACCGATAGACCTGCTGTTACTATGGAAGACTAACAGCAAACCATATATGTATTTTCAAATATGAAAATTACCTCAGACATTGAGTGACTCTGAAAGGTCAACCCCTTTTTTTTATTATACGGCTACGTTCATTTATTTTCTTTTATTAATTGCTTACACTCTGCTAACCAAAAAAACATAATGTATTCAATAATAAATGATTCATCCTTTCATTCATTTTCTAGGCCGCTCAATCCTAATTATGGTCGAGAGGAGGCTGGCGCCCATCTCAGCTGACTCTGGGCGAGGGCGGGGTACACTCTGGACAGCTCGCCAGGCCATTGCAGGGCCAACACTCACACAACCATTCACACTCACATTCACACCTAGGGGCGATTCGAAACAGCCAATTAGCCTACCTAAATGTTTTTGGACTGTTGGAGGAAACCGGAGCACCTGGAGGAAACCCACCCAAGCACGGGGAGAACATGCAAACTCCACAGAGAAACGCTCAAGCTGGGAATCGAACCCAGGCCTTCTTGCTGTGAGGCGGATGTGCTAACCACTATGCCACCGTGCCGCCCATAATAATTGATTATGTAACAAAAAAAGATGTTACTTAAATGGCTTTTGCGTGTTACTTTAAGCAGTGAGATAAATGTTTGTGATCACTGAGACCTTTCTATATTCAATATTCCATATAGCTTAAAAAAGTTCTTGGTTATGTAACCAAAGTTATATAACTTCAGTATTCTTACTAGTCCTAGCTGGTTTTGCCTAGCTAGTCTAGTTTTCTGGCTAGATTAAATTTACTATTATCTGTTTTAAAGATTAAGATAAAGATTAAGGTTAATTTATCCTGTCAGTGAGAAGGTTTCTTAAGTTCACTGTAGCTTTAGAGAACAGAACAGGAAATGCAGTACAACGTGACTCTATGCAGCTACATTTAAAGTAATACTGCAACATATTAATGTGACATTTTTCATTTAATAATAAAACACCATATTTGTTTATCTTGCTTGCTCCCCAACTTGCAACCTCATTGTCCAGGAGATAAAGCACTTGACGTCATTCTGCACTTTTCTGTAAAGCTGAACTTTTTTCGACTTTGGAAGTTCTCTACTGTGACCAAAAATACACTAGCAGCAGCGCTTTATAAAAGCAGTCGCATTCCACCCACCATGTGGTCACTTCCCAGAGGACTACATATAACATTTTAGCTGGTGGTTGAAAAAGAAACAGAAGAAGTATGAAAGCACCCTTACTTCCTATTTCTGAAAGATACATTGTGGGTGGCCTGCATCCCTCATGCTATTTATACTACATACTAATGTATTTCAGTTCATTGCGTAATTTCAACAATGCTCCAGATATTATACAATATATAAAATGGTAGTATCCATGTACCACATCCATGTATCTGGAGTTGTCATTACAGTTTGTTTAAAGTTTATGTATTGGCAAAATCTGTTTTGTTTTGTTGTTGTTGTTGCAGCTGCTGGAATCAGAATTTCTTTTGCATGCAAACACACTCATCAGCCCTCTAAATTTAAAATAAAATTCCTACTTGACTCTAAAAGCATGATAAATTGTTATATCAAACAATACACAGAATGTACCAGTTTCTTTATGTCACCCTCAAGCTTGTAGATGCAGTCTAGCTTTCTCTTCCGGCTACGCTGGGCAGCCATGCGGTTTTTGCTTCGCCGCCGAACATCCTGCACAAATTCAAGCTGTTCTGGCGTGAGTCTCTGCTCCTTCAGAATTTGCAGGAAAGCTTGCCTGCTCATGCTTGAGATTTGCTCAACGGGGAACGGCAGGTCCACCTGAGAAGAGACACAGCGAGAGAGCGAGAAAGAGAGAAAGAGAGAGAGAGAGAGAGAGAGAGAGAGAAAGAGAAACAGAGCGAGAGAGAGACAGAGAAAGAGAGAGGAAGGCCGTATGAGGTACCCCTAATCTGGAATAACTACAAAAGAATATCTAGGAACATTCCAACACCTTTACTCTTACTATAAATGCCAGGATTATAAATATACATAAATCTGCAATTTAGGAACATGCCCATGTCCCCCTGAGATCCCAAGCAGCATAATAACTCAACAGTTTAACACAAGCAGATGACTGCAAGTAAACTAAGTTGTATTTACCACAAGTAGATACAAATGTCAGCACCCAAAGTTATGTGCAGCACGGTTTGAAAGTGTGTGAACCCTGAATGAATGAATGAATGAATGAATGAATGAATGAATGAATTGTTTGTTTGTTTGTTTGTTTGTTTGTTAATTTATTTATTTATTATTTTGCATAAATATGACTTAAAATATTATTCATTCATTCATTCATTTTCTAAACCGCTTAATCCTAATTAGGGTCGCGGGGAGGCTGGCACACATTTCAGCCGACGTGGACGATGGCAAAGTACACCCTGGACAGCTCGCTAGGGCATCGCAGTGCAGAAACACGCTGACGGCAATACAGCCTACTCTTTACAAAGTCAGCAATGGTTCTTTTACATGCCTCTCACCATAGACAGTGAGAGACTTGACCAGCATTTGATAACCCAGTTAGCTGCACTGGAGGTAAAATATTATCAGTACTTCTAAAATAAGATACAGAGAACCCAATTACACAAACAAGACACAAATATTACGCCTAATCATTTATTTATTGGGCTGCATGGTGGCGTAGTGGTTAGCAAGACAGCCTCAGACAGTGCTCTGGTCAGATGAGACTAAAATTTAACTTTTTGGCCACCAAGGAAAACGCTATGTCTGGTGCAAACCCAACACATCCCATCACTCAAAGAACACCATCCCCAAAGTGAAACATGGTGGTGGCAGCATCATGCTGTGGGTATGTTTTTCAGCAGCAGAGACTGGGAAAATGATCCAAGTCGAGGGAAAGATGGATGGTGTTAAATACAGGCATATTCTTAAGCAAAACCTGTTTCAATTTGCCTGTGATTTGAGACTGGGAGGAAGGTTTACCTTCCAGCAGGTCAATGACCCGAAGCACACTGCCAAAGCAACACTCGAGTGGTTTAAGGGGAAACAGTGAAATGTGTTGGAATGGCCTAGTCAAAGCCCAATCAAGAATCTGTGATCAGACTTGAAGATTGCTGTTCACAAGCGGTTCACATCCAACATGAAGGAGCTGGAGCAGTTTTGCCTTGAGGAATGGGCAAAAATCCAAGTGCCATTGTGGCAGGCTCTTATTCAAAGCGACTTGAGCTGTAATCGCCACAAAAGGTGGCTCTACAAAGTACTGACTTTAGGGGAGTGAATAATTATACATGCTGAAGTTTTCTGTTATTTTGTCCTATTTGTTGTTTCACAGTAAAACAAAATCACATCTTCAAACTTGTACTCATGTTATGTAAATGAAATGATGCAAACCTTCAAATTATCCATTTTAATTCCAGGTTGAAAAATGCCAAGGGGGTGAATACTTTTTTAAGGCACTATAGTCCCCTTAACTGTTTTTGTGTAGTCACAATAGCAAGAAAAGGTGTAGACATTGGCTTCATTCTTGGCAGGTGAATCCTTACAGCACTTCACGTTTACATATGATAACTAATAAATGACTTAGTAAAATATTTTTGTCATATTTGTTTAATCCATATTCTTTTCTGTGTTCTGTACAATTTTAAGGCTTGTATGAAAACTTGATGATGTACATACTACATGCAGTAATAGAGAACATTCTAAAGAGTTCACAAACTTTCGAGCACTGGTCTAGGCCCTGGAGTGAACTGAATGCATGTGAACGAAAGCTTATATTATGTGTAGATGTGTTGAATTTTATTTTATTCAGAAGTTCACTAGTTTACATCTGACTTGTTAGTTTACCATCTGTATACTGTTATTCTTGCCATTATCGTGCCTTATATGAACTGACAAATTCACATTCTATTCTCACAATTATACACACTCGTGAGGGTAAAACAGGAGCCTTTTCTAACAGGTTAATGCAAACTATCAAAAAGATTTTATCAGTAAAACCTGATGATAAAAATATACACATGTTCATGTGTAACAGGAGAGTTTGGAAGGCTTGTCTTTCATTTCACTTTAATGTTTTCTTTGGTGATGCCTGTTGCAGACATTTATATATTATACCCAACAAGAAGAAAGTTACAAACATCCTAAAGCCTAAATTGCACCTCAAGTGAGAACGATGTGTTAGTAAGACAAGAGTGAGGTGTAGGAGTACACAATTTGCACTGACACTGGTTTGCTATCAGATTCTGAAGCATGATTCCGGAAAGAAGCAGCAGATTCTTGCTACACTGCAGTAGTAACTAAAGTTACAGTTCAACCACAAAGCAGCACGTCTAAAAGAAACGAGTAAGCGTCAGTTACTCTGTAGATGCTGCTTTAGGCATAAAATATTGAGTTTAGTTACAAGTTTATGTAAAAGTATACATATCCAATACCAAGCGAGAAATAAACCTTTTTAGCATTTCTGTAATGGTGACTGCAACTCACTTTTTAGTTCATTACACATAGATAAGTTACCTGACTCTTCTGAAAATGACAAGCTTCTGACCTTTAATGCTGTGATGTCAGATCAGGCCTAATGCAAGACATGAATTAATTTATTATGATGCTTCATTGGGTGAATTAGCTTACAATTTTGCCTAAAATGTCCAACATTAGGGTAGCACGATGGCACAGTGAATAGCACGTTCAACTCACAGCAAGAAGGTTCGAGGTTCGATTCCCGTGCTTAGGGCATTTCTGTGTAGAGTTTGCATGTTCTCCCCGTGCTTGTGTGGGTTTCCTTCGGGTGCTCCGGTTTCCTCCCACATTCCAAAAACATGCACAGTAAGCTAACTGGCTGTTCCTAATTGCCCCTAGGTGTGAGTGTGAATGGTTGTATGAGTGTTGGCCCTGCAATAGCCTGGCGAGCTGTTCAGGATGCAACCCACCTTAGCCCAGAGTCAACCGAGATAGACGCCAGCCTCCCCGTGACCCTTATTAGGATGAGCGGCTTAGAAGATGAATGAATGAATGAATGACCCACATTAGGATATAATGTCAGCCATTTAGCTACTACTTAGATAATGTGCCTGTGTGTCTTAAGTCTACATTTTGATGACGTGACACTTAATATTATTATTTTCACATGCTGAAAATGGATATAAAGCTCTAAAATACACTTCTGTCTCTCACTTTTACTGCCATAACATGGATTTAAAATGCTTCCGGTGTAAACTGCTGCATTTATTGCAATGGAAACACTTCTGCTGTGAATTCCTTGTACAATAAGGAGAACTTTTAATTTCGTTGGTGTTTTTTTTTTTTGGTTTGTTTTATTTGTCTTTTTTTAGTTAGGAAGTGAGGGAAGATTTAATTTTCATATTACCAATTTTATTACCAATGTTTTCACTTTCCTGATTATCTTGTATTTGAATGTGCAGCAAATAAATACTGTTGCTATGGAAATTAATCCCTTGCTTGTGTGGTTTCAGGAACCTGAAAGGCATGAAGTTTTCATATCACTGTCAACAACCTTTTTTTTTTAAAGAGCAATTAAACCTCTTAAAATGGGCAGAAAATCTCAAACATCACTACTAAGGTTAAGGTCTGTGGCTAAAAGCTTATATGTGGGTTATACATTATCCTCTTATCTTAGATGTAACTGGTTTAAACAGATAAATAAAAAAGCCCAAGTACCCACAGACCAGTCCTTTTAAAGCTAGCTAGCTCCTAATGCAGATTATGATAGGCATCAGTAAACAAAACAATACCTTTTTGTTGCTTTTTTAAACATTTGTCACTAATTTTTAAAACTTACTCTCAACAACTGTTTCAGTGTTTCAGTATCATTTGCCATGTTCTGGTTTACATTATTTCCTTCACCTACAATACAATTCTTGTGATCCAGCTCACCTCACATGCTTGCTCACTGCTAACCACAGATTCCGCCTCATGCTCACATTCAGAATTGACACCAGAGCTTACAGGTGAGACAAAGGGACTCGTTTGGCTCGTTTCTCTGGACGAACTGTTAGCCAATGAAGGCGGATCCTCCTTTGAGTTAAGGTCTCTGAGGAAAGGGCAGTCATCAGGTGCAGCACCTAAATCCAGGTGTCTGAGCCAGTGGAAGTCAGCAGAATTTCCAGCAGCTGACTGCTCCATGTGCTCTGGAGTCTCTGTCAAAGAGGAACTCATGTCTGGCCAGAAGCCTTTCGCCAGATGCTCAGCCACCTCCCTTTCCACTGTGCTTCTTTCTGTGGTGCCATCGCTGTGCGCTGGGTTGGGGAATATTTGCTCCGCGTGGTCAAATGTCTCTGTGTTGATGTTCTCAATGTTTTCCAAGTTGCTCACTGATGCAATGCTGTCCAAAACTTCACTTGTTTCCCTGGAGGACAGGGGACATAACTGGTTGCAGTCTGATGTTGGCTCTAAATCTCTTACAGGCTGCTCAATTTGGCCTTCAGCAACATTTGGCATGTTGAGACACCCATCTTGAACATCATCCATTGCCAGTCTATTCAAAATACCATCATCACAGCCAGCTGTGACAGGATGCACATTGTCACTCTCGTTGCTACATGGCATTGAAAGAAAAGGACACACTTCCCCAGTAGGTACGGATGAAGATGGCGCGAGCTGTGGCCCGCAGTCCTGTAAACACAGTTCTGTTTGGTGGTCAGTAGCAGACTGGAATGAGCATGAAGGTATATCCAGAATATTCTTATCAGAGGTGATAGAAGGTCTTTCATTAGGACACTCTGAATCGATAAGCGATACATTCTGTACCATCTGAGCTCCAGAATCCAGAGCTACACCATCTTCTTCAGTATTAGTGCTTTGTTCGTCCGTACTACTGCAGTCTCTGCTGGCAGCTAGCAATTTTCCATGGTTGTTTTTGCTCTTGCTGCTGTTTTTGCTCTTCCCCTTGGGTTCCTGAGTTGTACTGCTGCCATCAGAGAACTTGGGAATGAGGAACTCAAAGCACGATTTGTCGAGATTGTGAAATCCCAACAGCTCAGCACATCTGTGAATTTCCAAGATGTTTTCTTTGGTGAAGTGAAGTTTTGCAGTGTAGGCAAACTGCAGCAAAGGCACAAAGCCCTCGACTGTTACCTGGAGATGGAAGAATATAAAGGGGGCAAACATCCAATTATGTAAATTGTGTCCATGTAACCACACTTCAATTGTTAAAAAAACATCTTCATATAATAAGCTTTAATCAAGGACAGGAATGAGTTATATCCACTAACAGTAGTGCTTTATCATTTAATTTTAATAGGTTGCACCCCAGGATGAATGTAATTTTTCATAAAATCAAATTGCCTGTTGTTGGCTAGTCTTGGATTAACTTCGGGCATTGCATGCAAGTAGTACAACGAAACTGACATTTCCAAGATGACAACTGCAGGGGGCAGAAGGATCATATCTGAAATATAATCCCGTAGAACTCATGTGGGGTCTATAGCAAAGCCAAATGAAACATCAGAATAGGCACCCTGTCAGGGGACGTGTTGACACAAAGTGGCAGGAACCATTTTTAGACATGGGCTGCTTCCTTATCTAACCAAGTAAGAAATTACTTGCGACTCATTTTTTTTTATTATTCGTTCAGGGAGCTTATCATAAGTTATATCATATCCAGTTATCAAGCTGCATGTGTAATTACTAATGCAAATAATTACTTCCTCAGGCAGAGTGATGACCGAGTTCCATCCCGTGTGGTTTAGCAGTCTGGTATAAAAATAGGCGCTGCAGCAAGCCAGTACTGAGCAATGGGCTCGAAAGCTCCTGCTCTCCACTTCCACTGTAACATCACACAAGATGTCATTCTGTCTCTGTTCATCCAGGCAGTGGAGGACATGCATACTGTGTACAGCTGACTGGAAGGTAAACACTGACGTCCGGGAGCCATCCACAGACATGGTGCTGAATTTCACCTGCAGAGGAGAGAAAAAAGAGGAATAAAATGAACAGAGGAGAGGAGGCAAAGTGGAGCAGCTACAGGTGTAGAAAACCTGTCATAAAGGTGTTCATCGATTTATTATCAAGGCAAAATAGCATGGCTCTGAAAAGAGTGAATCTGAATGCAATATGCAATCACTTCATTCTATTGGGGTTGCAGGAAGGTTGGAGCCTATCTCAGCCAACACTGGGCATAGACAGGTGCATAGACACAGTTCACACTCAATCATTGGGGCAATTTAGAACAGCCAGTTAGCCTAATGTGCATGTCTTTGGACTGTGGGATAAAACCGAAGTACCCAGAGGAGCCCCAAACAAACACAAGAGCATATGCAAACTCCGCATAGAAACGCCCGAGCCTGGGACTTGAACCCAGGACCTTCTTGTTGGCAGGTGGATGTGCTAACCACTATGCCACCCTAATATGCAATCAACCATGTGCAGTGAAGGATAAAAACGTTATAGGAACATCATCAACAACAAGTTGGTTTTATCTGTTATTGCACGCAGAGCATCCAGCATAGATGTTATTATCGTGCAACAACAGAAATGTAAAAATGATAACAGCAAACTGATATAAATATAACAATCGTTTTCATTACAGTCAAATCTGTTTTATTTAAGTAAAGGTTTTCCACATCTTCATGAACCCCATGAACCTCTGCTTTTACAATTCCTTTCAAGTGATCTGACTACAAATTGAAAGTTAAGACAGATAACCTTTTTTATTTAAACTACACTACACATAAGGGCAATCACACTGGCTCCTCTACACCTAGGATAACAACGATTTGGAATGATTTCACCAGCAGATAACAAAATCACTTATAAACTTACAAAAAAAAAAAAAACGCAAAGAAAAACCTAAAAATGCAACAGAGAATTATGACTGAATTATTATTGAATTTTTCACTAAAGAAAAAGTTGCTGTCAGCTTTTGCTCTCAGTTTTGCCTATATGTTTGGGATTAATCCAATGTGGCACGTATCCCACAAAGTGGAAATGGTCTTGTATAATATTTAAATTTGAATAAAATTATTACAAACGCTACGTTTCTTTTAATTCAATGTCCATGTAGCATAATTCTAAGGTACTGTACACTGATGCCCTAATGAACAGACATCATGAAATTCAACATTTTGGACGGGGTGGGACAGTGATTAAGGCTCTGGGTTACTTATCAGAAGGTCAGCGGTACAAGCCCCATTGCCACTGTTGGGTCCTTGAGCGAGGCCCTTAACCCTCAACTGCTCAGGTGAATAAATGAGATAAGAATGTAAGTCTCTCTCGATAAGGGCATCTGCCAAACGCCATCAATGTAAATGTAAATATTTTTCACACTTTTTCAAAGCACATCCCAAAGCAAAATGCCCTAGGAATTCTGCCCTCTCTTTTTTTTTTAATGGAGTGTGAGGGAGGTAAACCCCATCCCAACCTGAAAACCAATACCAGCAGTTTCTAGACAAGTTAGCACTGTTAGCAATACCTGTAGAGGCGACACATTACTTAGTACTTTATGCAGATAAATACCACAGCAACATGTTCACTGCACAGATAGAAGTAGGACAGTACTGTGTGTACAACTGAGACACAAATATGACAGAAGTAATTACATACATTATACTACTAAAATCTGGTAATGTACAAAGCAACCATCGTGGATTTTGGAATCACAGTTAGTGAGTCAGGTGTTCAACTTCAGAGGGTGTCCCAACATATATCTTACATTTATATTTATGGCAATTGAGCAACTGAGGGATAAGGGTCTTGCTCAAGGTGGCAGCTAGGTGGTACTGGAGATAAACCATCAACCTTCAGATAGTAATCCAGAGATTTAACCACTGAGCCACCAGTTTCAAGTTTCAAGTTTATTTGTCATATACAGGTAACAATGAAACATCACTACCTATATACATACATACACACACACAAACTAAAAAGAATGTGACCATATGTGTGTGCGTGTGTGTGTGTGTGTGTGTGTGTGTGTGTGTATGTGTGTGTGTGTATATA
>JAQMYF010000013.1:11763887-11786306 GCA_030014195.1 Neosilurus mollespiculum | reverse complement strand
CAGGGGAGAATAATTGTGGCCACTCATGAAAGCTACCTTGGTCGTGAGTCACTGTCTAGCTTCTTGATCAACGCTATCCGCTGGCTTGATGAAGGGCGCAATGGGGTTATTGGAATCATGCCCCAACTTAAAGCTGCCCATAAAGTTCTAAGCAAATCCGGGCTAAAATGTAAATTTACTGGATTTAGGGAAGACCTAAGTGTCTATGTCTGTAGTGCCTACAATGATACTAAATGTGAACAGATTCAAGAGTTTGTTGCTGAGGGTGGAGGTCTCTTGGTAGGAGGTCATGCCTGGTACTGGGCACAGACCCACCGTAACCTCAATGTGATGACTGACTGCCCAGCAAACCAAATACTCAATAAAATGGGACTGTGTCTTATGAGTAATACCTTAAAAGGGGGTTTGTATAAAGCCCAGAAGATAGAAGACGGGGACAGCACTACACGGGCATACCATTTCCGTGACTTGCTGCAGCGCTTTGCTGGCCATGTCATCCAGGGCCAGAATCTTACCAAACATGATCAGGAATGTCTACAGAAGCTGAGAAATGACTGCACAAATTATCTGCGTATGAAGGATTATGCCAGCGCCTCCTATACTTCAATGGTTACATTGATCACGGATATGGTGAAAACAGCAGGAGTTCCACAGGTGTGTCATAAATGCCCTGTTAAAAGTCCCAAAGATAAACTGATGCTTCATGTAGCAAGTGAGGTGTACAGGGTGTGCAAGGATCCTGATGCACTTCTGCCAGTCATCATCAGCGACATACCCGATCTACCCACGGTGTCCAATGCGAGGCTGAAGATCAGCGCACACACATCTGGTAGAGATTAGATTGTATTTGTTCAATGTTAACTTTTTTTGAATTTTACAACTGCCAGCTTTCATTGAGTTCTGCTAAATGTTTTTACAAGACTAAATGAATCACCTGAATTGAATTACATGATACTATCCCATTAATACAACAGTAAATAATGCATTGTAAAGCTGAGAATTTGAAAATAATGTACAGTTATGTAATGATGAACATAATGTTTTTTATTGTTACACAATTTTACATCGAACTAACATTCAAATGTTTATCTATATTCAGTTAATGGGTTTAGAGCTCAAGCCAATCAGCTAATCTTCTTGTAGCCAGCAGACTGATTGAGCTAGCAAAGTTACAAGTTGTACAAATAAAAAAAAGAAGAAAAAAAACTTAAGAAATCAGGCTTGCATTTTAAAAACCTCCACCTGCCCTCATATACACTCACATTTATATCATAGGTTGCCTTACAAACTCACATCTATACAGTATTGCATGTATGCTATTCATCAACTACATAAGATTGTATAACATTCAATGAACTGTTACAGGTTCGGACGAATGGATAAGCACAGGTCTGTATCTTTCTCCTGGAATGAGGACTTACATTGCAGTACCTAAAGAAATCAAAGGCAAAGGTTGGCAGGTAATTACACAACTTACTATGTTCTCAGTACATTACTGTTATAATTCTAATATTTATATTTGCTGCAAATAAAATTATACATTGATATGTTTGTAGGAAAAGTCAAAAAAAGTAAAGCTCATATTTATACCATATGTTTACAGCTGCAGATTGGATGTCAGACAGATAGTTTGGTCAATTCAAATGTTCTGAAACGTGCTCCTGTGGTGCATAAGCGAATTGCTCTGAAGAGTGAGATGGTGAAGATCAACAATTTGTGGGGAGGTCTTATATACCTGATCGCACCACCCAAGACTAAAGTGAATGGGGTGGAGTTTGTTGTTCAAACTGCTGTAAAAGCTCCATACTACAAGTCTGGTAAATTCACTTGTCACTTAATTCCTCAACGCCAACACTGACCAGTATTAAAACAGGATTTGGTAATAACTACAAAGGTGATTTAGCTGATTCTCTGATTAGTTGATGGTAATCTGATAAATAACATGAGAAACATTTGTGATACACAGTCACATTTCTATATGAGCCAAATCTCATTTGTCTTCACAGTTGACCAAAACAAATGTTTATTCTCTGAACTGATGACTTGTTGTTAACATTTTAATGATATACCAGTATTTATCATCAATAAAAAAGTTTAAGTAAAATTAAGAATTAATTATTAAAATGAATGGTTGTATGTGTGTTGGCCCTGCAATCTCCTGGCGAGCTGTTTAGGGTGTACCCCGCCTTCGCCCAGAGTTGGCTGAGATAGGGGCCAGCCTCCCCACGACCCTAATTATGAATAATTAGCTTAGCAAATGAATGAATGAAGGATCATTCAAAAAGTTGTTGAGTTTTCAGAATAAACTGCATATATCTACATGGGAAGCGGATCTCCTCTCATGGACGCCACCAACTTGCACTGCCATGTTTCTACAGTAGCCCAGAACAATACAGGCTTCAATGAGGGGCGTCGAGAAAGAAAAATTAGTTGCACTCTGGAACTTCACCACTATTTGCTGCTAGAGACGGCTAAACCTTGCACACTGTGCATTTAAATTTAAATGCAGAGAGTGACATGAATCAAGGCGTTAATTAAATATTACAATTTAATAGTGATTATAAACGATTAAAAGATAAATATTATGTAAAAACTTAAATGAAACCTTGTCTTTTGTAGCAGATCAGTATTCTGGCAAACATCACTTGTTGTCATAAGAATGGAAATGGTATTATGTGTAAGCTTAAGGTTTACACCCCTTAGCAACGATTTCCTAAGATATTAACTACTGTATATATGCTTCAGTCAGTCATTCAGTGAGAATGCCTCTTTTAGGTATTTATGTATAAAAAGCATTCGAATGTTTGATTAACATATTCTGGGAAACTACAAGCCATTTAAGTGTAAACAAATTTCTAAAACTTTCTGTCCATCAGGAAAAACCAGTGTAGCAGACTGGGTAAAGATTCGTAAGGCACCAGCTCCATGGGCCGAACTGGAGTTTGAAAATTTAATCCTTACCTTACACTCTGAGAAAATACGTAAACTGGATCATCCTGATGAGGTGGCAGCTCTCTGGGACTCAATCATGAAAGCTGTGGCCGAATTGGCTGGAAAGCCTGCAAAATTTCCACGCAAGGAACGTTTTGTCGCTGATGTTCAGATCTCTCATGGTTTGTATTGAAAACCGTCAGGAATACAACCATTATTATTAGCTCTAGGTACTTAGATTTATTCTAGAACCATAATCCCCTGTCCTTTTCTAACAGGTTTCATGCATGCTGGCTACCCTATAATGATTCACTCGGCCTCTGCCACAGCACTCATTAACCCAGATACAGTTCGCAAAAATGGAATTTGGGGGGCCATTCATGAATTAGGCCATAATCAGCAGCGCTCAGTGTGGGAGTTCCCTCCAAATACTACTGAGTGTACTTGTAACTTGTGGTCGGTGTATGTGCATGAGGAAGTGCTGGGGGTGCCCAGGGCAAAGGCTCACAAGAACATGTCTCCAGAAATCAGAAAGAATCGAGCTGCAAAGTTTGTTAAGGAAGGCAGGAAACTGGAAAAGTGGACTGTCTGGACAGCCCTGGAGACGTACATGCAGGTAAACAGATACACATTTCTGATTGTCTTTTTATTTTACTGATTACAAATTACAAATAATTGAATGAAAGTATCTGATGAGAGGGTATTAATGATTCTTTGTTCACATCACTGAATTAAAATAAAATGAAAGGCAAGCCTACCAAATTCTCCTGTTACACTGAAAATATGTATATTGTCATCATCGTTTCTTTTACTTAGATTTTTTAAGTTGCAATCTGCTAACATCCATTCGATAGCTTGCATTAACCTGTTTGAAAAGGCCGCCATTTTTAGTCAGTTTCACTTTCGTAAAATTGTGAGAATAGAACGTAGGTGCATCATTTCCAATATGACAGGACACTGGCAATAATAACAGTATACAGATATTAGATATTAAACTAACAAACCAAATATATACTAGTGAAATTCTGAATAAAATAAAACTAGGCACATCTGAACATAATACTACCTCACATTTACAGCCATTAGATAAGCATCTGCTCATATACATGAACATATGGTATATATTTCAGTGAATTTAAATGCACAACACTTCAGTGTTTACTCTTCTTTCTATCTGAGCCACTTTGCACAGTACAATGGTGCTCCCCTGTATGTGGATTTATTATTCGTTTCAATTTTTGTCTTTTCTACATAAAAACTATGCATGCACGCTTTAATTAATTCCCCTTTAAATTAGTGTTTATGTTTAGGGTCCCAGAATTAAGTTATGAATTATTTAAAAATAAAATAGTCGTTCTATAGAACATCGTAACCCCTCAGACAGGATGCCTCAAGCACACGGAGGACAAAAATCGTCCCTCATACGAACATTTTCGGACAATCAACATTTTATTAGCCACCCTACGCACAGGTTTAGGCCATAGGGAGTGCATATGGAAAATTTCAGAACACTATCATGCAATGGCCCAGACAAACTTCATATGTTCAAGGTCACTGTGCCAAGGTAAAAGGTCACATATGTAAATTAGCTACCCCACACAGAGGTTTAGGTCATAGGAAGTGCCTATGCAAAAGTTCAGAAAGCTGGCCTGTGCATGAGTCGAGCAATGGCCCAGACAAAGTTATTGTCATGCCGCCCGCCAAGTTCCAAGGTCATGTGCCAAGGTCAAAGGTGATATATGCAAATTAGGTACCCCACACATAGGTGTGGGCCATAGGGAGCGCCTATGCAAAATTTCAGAAAGCTGGCAAGTGCATGACCCGTGCAATGGCCCGGACAACCTTTATATGTTCTTGGTTACTGTGCAAAGGTCAAATTTCACATATGCAAATTAGCTACCCCACGCACAGGTTTAGGTCATAGGGACTGCCTATGCAAAATTTCAGAAAGCTGGCCTGTGCATGAGCTGATCAATGGCCCGCCCAGCCACCAGGCCAATGACATACCCCTCCAGCAATAACTGGCTGAGGGGTAAAAATGTTGCTGCCTTCACTTCGCTGTTTGTCTTGCCTGCAGGCATGGGAGTGACAATTCATTGTTGACATAGAAAGAGTGCATATATGTATTAATTATAATGTTTTAAAAACAGAACACTAAACAAGTTAATGACTTGCTACACAGCGATCACCCCACCTGAAATCTTGTCCAGCAACAAGTGTAAGACGAAATATTTCTAAAGAGAGTTTTAAGTCGTTAGACTGTCTAGTCCAAATAAATAACAAATAGAATGGAATTTTCCAGAAAGACAGAGCAATGAACAAGCATGCCTTTTACATCTACCAGTTAATACTTATAGAAGAATGTACAGTGACTATATATAAAAGTATACACTGTGTCTATCTATCTATCAATATATATATATATCAGATATATATATATATATATCAGATCATCCATGTTTTAACCTATACTTCCCTCATTTGTATTGTGTTTTAAAATTTTGCCATGTATGTACATACAGTTTTTACCACTGCACACCTACTTCCATCTCACTCATTAACAAGCCACTTGACTTTTTTTATCCTCAATTGATTTTGACAGAATAGCAAGATGTATGTATAAATTTGCTCAGTCTATTCTGCTCCTATTTTACAATAAACTATATTATTTCAGCTGCAAGATAACTTTGGCTGGGATGCTTTCAAGAAAGTCTTTGGAGCCTATCACAGCATCAAGGACGTCCCAAAAAACAGAGATGGAAAGATGAACTTGTACGCTGAAACATTTTCAAAGGCAGTGAAAATGAATCTGGCCCCTTTTTTCAAAGCCTGGAGTTGGCCAATTCAGTCCAGCACTGAAGAAAAGCTCAGCAGTCTACCTGTTTGGAGTGATCATCCCATGGCCAAGTATACCTAACTTCCCAATCCCAGTATGCTTGAATTCCCGGTGTGCAGCAGCCCAGTATACCTGATGTCTCACTATGTTTGATGTCATAGTCCAAGTGTGTTTGATGCCCCAGTCTCAGTATGTTTGATGCCCCAGTGTACTTGATACCCCTGTCCCGACGTGTATGATACCTTCACTCACCAGTATGCTTGACGCCCCAGTATGTTGGTACTGCGGTACCAGTATGATTAATTACCTAAATGAAAGCTTGTGTGTGTGTGGTGGTGGTGGTGGTGGGTTCCTGGGTTAGAATGTAATGGTAATAAATATATGAATATTATGAGTGAAAATATTTCTCAGAGACAGAACATGACATAGTTGTACACGTAAATACACATGGATGTCATTATATTAGATAAATATAAAGCAGGGGTTTTATGGAAGTTATAATCATGTCATATTTAAAAGTAATCAACTTTCTAAACATTACACATACACCAATCTGCCATAACATTAACACCATCTGACTGCTCTGGGACTAGGGATTCCCATACAGAGTCAGCTGCAATGCACTGTGTGTTCTGACTCGTTTCTGTCATGGCCAGCGCCATGGCCAGCGCAACGGTTTTGGCAGTTTGAGCTACAGAAGCTCTTCGGTGGGATCAGACTAGATGTACTAGCCTTTGCTACCCGCACACATCCGTGAGCCTTGGGCACCCATGACACTCTTGCCAGTTCACTGGTTGTCCTTCCTTGTACCACCTTTGGTAGGTACTTACTATTGCATACCAGGAACACCCCACAAGGCCTAGGATTTTGGAGAAGAACAGACCCAGTCATTTAGCCATCACAGTGTGGCCCTTGTCACATCAACTTCAAGAACTGATTGTTCACTTTCTGCCACATACATCCCACTCCTTCTAACAAGATAATCAATGTTTTACTTCACCCATCAGTACCCACAATGTTTTAAATGTTATGGCTGATCTGCATAAATGTAACAGCAATTCTGTAGAAAAAGCTGCAGATCTATTTATGGTCTTTGCAAATAAAATCAGTTTTGAGCTATAATAGACTGTGGTGTGTTTATTTGATTTACATTATTATACATTATAATTATATAATTTAAACATATATGCATATTTTTGATTGTATAGTTATTGTTTGTCATCTATCAGTGGTGTGGTGGCTAAGTGGTTAGTGCTCTTGGTTACTGATCTGAAGGTTTGGGGGTTCAATCCCCAATACCGCCAAGCTGCCTCTGTTGGGCCCTTGAGCAAAGCCCATAACCTAAAATTGCTCAGTTGTATGAAAATTATAAATGTAAGTCGCTCTGGGTAAGGGTGTCTATCAAATGCTCTAAATGTATCAGTCTTCGTATGAATTTTAATGAATTATCAATTACTCCGCAGATATACTGAATATTTTTAGCTTTTTGTACTGTATTGGATATGGGTTACAGGAAAACAGGTTGATTTTTCTTAACTGACGTTGCAAAGAATATTTACAGTACTAAATATTTATAGTATTCTTAAAAATGTTTAGATATAAAACTTTTGCTTAAATATATGTTAAATTATAAACCAATGTTAAATATAAAACCAATGTCCCTCTTTGTTTGAGCTCAAAATGACACAGTATTATATGCTGTTAGTATATTAATAGTTGCTTTTTGTCATTGTTTGGAGGTGATATTTAGGAAAAACTTTACTGATACAAACTGCAAAAATTAAAGGTAAAATATCTTTTTTTTATTAGATTTAATAGGACTGATAGGCTATAAAGTGAAACTGTAGGAAATTTTTTTTTTCTTCTTAGGGTTAGGTGTTGCAAATTGTTTTCGAAGCACAATGTTACATAAGAGTTAATTATGAAGAAGAGAAATCCTAGATGATGGACAGTAGTGGGCATTGTTCTCCTTTTATCTCGCTCTTATCGAGCCGATTAATCCTACTGGTGTTGGTGGGAGGTCGGTGCCTATCTCAGCCAACACTGCCAACTGCAAAGGCGGGGTACACTTTGAATAGCTCGCCAAACCATTGCAGGGCCAACACAAACATACAACAGTGCACCCACACTCACACCTAGACAGATCGCCTAATGTGCATGTCTTTGAAGGTGTGGGAGGAAAACGGCATACCCGGAGGAAACCCACGTAAGCACAGGAAGAACATGCAAACTCCACACAGAAACTCCACCACAAGGAATAATAGCTTATTCCTCAAGATTATTGTATAGAAACCATCAACCATTAAGTCACGGTTCTGTTCTATACATCAATAATGTTGAGGAATAAGCTGTTATTCCTTGTGGTGGCGTTAGTTGTCGCTCTACGCTGACTTTCTCATCATTTCACTTTGAAAAAATACACGAAGAAGAAATCTACTATCCACGTGACCCTGGGTGCACTTTTTAAATGCCGTGCTCTTCCCTATAGTAGTGCACTTTACGTGGCGTTCGAAAATACAGACCTGCGTGACCTTATGTAGTGCACTTTGTATGGTGAGAAGCGTTTTGGGATTTAACCCGAAGCTCTCGTTAACTGGCTGTAGCACATATGAACAGCCTTTAAGTCATTAATGAGAGTATTACTAACAAGAACAAGGGAAGTTAGCTTTTTGAATGAATATTAAATGATATTTATACGCTTATTAGGCGATAAAACTCGGGGCAGGTTGTATAACGTGCATGTTATACATGTTCTTTATCCAGCTAGCTTAGCAGATTAGCCTTTCATGCATGTTGGTACATGTTAGTGTGTTTGGGTATCTAGGTGTTCAGTCATGTCAGTTTATAAAGCGCTGTTTCTGAGTGTGTTAAGGCACAGGCTGAGTGTAAAGCACTGGAGGAGAAATGTCACCACCTGGTCACCTGTTGGAGCTGCTTTCAACACCAAAGCTATCAAAAGACTGGACCTGTTTCAACAAAATGTGGTATGCAAACAACCTGACACTGTGAGCAACACTGATCAGGTCCATCTACCATGTAGATCATTTAATAGGTACATGATAAATCACTGTCAGTTTATCACTCCCCACTTTCCTCTCTCCATCTATCAGTAAAATGGGAGCTTTTTAATTTTTACTCTTAAATAAATTATACATATATATATGATTGTTCTGTGCACTTGTAAATAAAATAAATATAAATTAATATAAGAGTATAAATTAAAATGGGCTGTGACAAAAGAAAATAGCTTCACAACATTACACGCAGGCCCAAAAGTTATTATTATTATTATTATAATTTTTTTGTTATTTGCATAGTTGTACTATGTGATGTCTGGATACATATAAAATCAGAAAGGCCAACATTTTTTCTCAAAATCCACTTACAATAATACTGGCAATAATTCCAACTATTCAAAATCATACACTGTACAATATGTAGTGAAATGCTTGTTATGACTGTCCTATATTTGAAGAATAATACAAATAATAATAATAAAAAACTATCAATATCAAGAAGAAAAAAAAGAAATCTATTTGAAGGAAAAATATGCCGGAACATTAAAAATTAACTTGAAAAACAAAACAAAGAAAAAAGTGGAGGGAGCAGTCGTGACGGCGGCCGTCTTCGCCAGCACTGGAAGTTAGCCACAATTTGGCGTGTTATTAACTGCATACCCTCATGAAGAGTGACGAGAGCGAGAATCACGTGCAGTTATGTCCAAAAGAATGATTAACGTGTTTATAATCGTGGTGCTTCATACTTGTAATGTTGTAAAGCCATGAGCTTGATTTTGCTGTTGCGTCCGTGTTCACCTGCCCACACAGGCAACCAAAAACAAGCGAACGCACGCATGCGCCGACGATGAGTGCACTTGCACTCCTGAAAATTTTCTTGTTTAGTTAATAGTTTTTCTCCTGAAGGAGAAATAAGTTTTGAAATATGACACCTAGGAGGAGGATTCCAAGGAACAAAATGGCGCAGCATTGTTAAAAAGTCAATTCATGCAATTGAAGAAAAGTGACATATAGAGTATGTCAAAGCACCTGAATATAAACACCTCATACTAGAAGAAAAATCAGCATATTTATGCAAACACTGTGGAAGGTCCTGTCGATCTAATGCTGACCTTGTGGCCCACAAATGCACCTGCCAAAAATTAAGTCACAACACAGTCATCATCAAAAGCAATCGACTGCCGAAGAAATTTTTATGTTGTAGTAAAATAGATGTAATACTAAAGGTTGTTTAACTGCATCATGCTTCTTACACCAACATATTGATATTTTCAAAAAGCAGTAATTTTACACTGAGTCACTGATACTTTATGGTGATACAACAAGCTCAGAACATTTATATAAAGAGGCTTTACGTTTCCTTTATACAAAACAACCCTTACAATCATTTGGATGCCCAGTAAAAAATATTATACATATTTACCATATACCATAAAAGGAGTTTGACTGTAAAAAAAATTGATCTAATAATTATAATATTCATGTTTAATGTTATGGTAATTATTTTAAAAATTTGAGCTACATTTCTCATCATGTTTTTGAAATTTAAAAATATATTTTGATAAAATTTAACAAGATGTTAGATCTGTGTCTACCCAACTAAGTATAACTAGTTTTGTTTCAATAGTAGATGGTTTATACAAACAGATTCCAGGTAAAATGTAGAGTTTTGGCCAGGAGATTTTTATTTGTCACAGCCCCCATGCTTTTCAGCAAACCAAGTCAGTTCAAAGAGAAAATGAACCAGTAAGTAAAGATTCACTTTAATTCACTCGAGATTTTTTAGTAAGAACATGTGTTCGTGCACATTTTTCGGCACAGTACACGTAATGCAGAAATAATTTGCTTAAAACCTCTGTATAGTGTATAAATTAGTTCTTCTCTAAAGTTTATAAGTAATTCTTTCAAGATGATTTGAGCCTGAGACTTACATTTTTCATGTATGTTCCATGTTGGTGTAGGGTTTGTTTGGCGTTCCTGAGCTGAACTGCACCGAAGGATTTGAGGTGATCCAGGAGAGAGCTCTTCAGGAGACTGAGCGCCTGGTGGAGAAAGCCTGCAGCACTCCGCCTGGCCGTGTGACCGTGGAAACATTCGATAAACTCTCGGACAGTTTATGCAGAGTGGCAGATCTGGTAACACTAGCTCATATACAGTACTTATTCACTGGTTCAAGTGTTTGTTTTTATAGGCAACACTCGGATCATATACATTAGAACCTCACAGTGAAATTAAACCTTCTTAAAATTCTAATATTGTTTGGACAACTATTAGTTCCATATTGGTTGCAGATGCAGATTTGCATGTCATACAAGAGTTGACTATTGTCCTTGGTGGAGGTCTGCGCTCTCCAAGTGTACATGGTAGGGATGTGACTGAATTGTAAAAGATGAGTGGTTTTAAAATGAGCACATGGTAGATGAGTAATTTTGCTCAAATAATTAAAGAAATATTGCGTGATATTATTGGCCAATATTATTTTTCCTCTGGCTGGGAGGGAGCCTTTCATACTCTACCTGTCAATCAGAGTTAAAACCAGTCATTAGTGTTTGGGATGGGGCATGCAGAAGAGGGTGGATAGCTTTAATCTTAGCCTGATACGCCACCCTGTGATGTACAGAGAAATATCAAAAGTAAATAGAAACATAATAGACATGTACATTATTTATCTTCAGTACTTGATATGTCCTGTACAAGTTTGCTGTGGTTTCCTCTATCTGGGGAACACTCAATACTTCGCAGGAACACACCTCGCATGGGACAGCAGTCCATCACAGGGAACCATGCACATGCTCATTCATAACTAACACTGACATAGAATATTACATATTTCAGAACATATTTGTTTACCAAAATCTTTTAAGAAAATGTATAGGTACTGATTTAATCTCTGTTCTGTATGCAAGAGGAGCATTAATGTTGTATTATACCTGCTCTGCACAGGGTGTGCACGTTAAAGCAAATGTAACCCCTTTAGTTATATGCCGAATGGTGTAAGAATTACTGGACAGTAAGAGTAATGGCTTCCCTCTATTTTTTTTCCTGTCTTTCTTTTTTTATATCCAGGCAGACTTTATCAAAGTAGCCCATCCTGATCCGCTATACCGAGAAGCAGCAGAGAAAACCTGCATACAGATCGGTACCACTGTGGAGAAGTGGGTTTACTTTTGATGCACTTCACTTAATCTGTGAAATCCAAAGCATGAATATTTGTTGTGAACCTCTAACTGGTCTTTATCACAGGCTTAACACAAATGTCGAGTTGTGTAAGAGCTTAAAGAACCTGTTGGATAATGAAGAGATGATGGCCAAACTGGATCCAGAAACAAGGTCTGTCTTTATCTTAGTGACTTTTTGTTTATGGGTGTTCTAATCAAACCAGTATTAAACATTGTCAGTGTATAAAAAAAGAGTTTCTTTAAAAAATATTGATTTAAGTCGACATAAAATTAAATATCAATTATTCTCAGACTACATAAATGCAAGACACGCAAACAACAAGTAAGACGAATGTTAAGGGAAACAACTCTTTAATCCAAACACACCAAGTCAGGCCATTAAGAATGAGAACTGTATTTAAACAATTACTATCTTGCCATTTCAACTTAACTTGGAAACAAATATATAACCGCAAAAGCAAAAATTTGAAATAATTTCCTTGATATCTCAGTGAGGGTTGTCTTTCCTAGTATTATTTTATTAATGATTTATGTTTTTAAATGCATGTTATTAATATTATTATTATTATTATTATTATTGCATTCTGTTGATTCCACTGCATGCCACTAGATGGAGCCAACTTAATTTGCATACCGATGCTATGTACCAGTGAAACTCGAAAAATTGGAATATCGTTCAAAAGTTCATTTATTTCAGTAATTCAGCTTAAAAGGTGAAACTAATATATTATATAGACTCATTAATTGCAAAAAGAGATATTTCAAGCCTTTATTTGTTATAATTTTGATGATTATGGCTTACAGCTTATGAAAATCCAAAATCTCAGAAAATTAGAATATTGTTAAAAGGTTCAATATTGTTGACTCACAGTGTCACACTCTAATCAGCTAATTAATCCAAAACACCTGCAAAGGGTTTCTGAGCCTTTAAATGGTCTCTCAGTCTGGTTGAGTAGAATTCACAATCATGGGGAAGACTGCTGAACTGACAGTTGTGCAGAAAACCATCATTGACACCCTCCACAAGGAGGGAAAGCCTCAAAAGGTAATTACAAAAGAAGTTGGATGTTCTCAAAGTGCTGGATCAAAACACATTAATATAAAGTTAAGTGGAATGGAAAAGTGTGGAAGAAAAAGGTGCACAGGCAGCGGGGATGACCGCAGCCTGGAGAGGACTGTCAGGAAAAGGCCTTTCAAAAGTGTGGTGGATCCTGGACATAGGCTTCAAATGTCGTATTCCTCTTATCAAGCCGCTCCTGAGCATCAAACAACATCAGAAACGTTTTACCTGGGCTAAAGAAAAAAGATCTGGTCTGTTACTTAGTGGTCCAAAGTCCTCTTTTCTGATGAGAGACAAATTTTGCATCACATTTGGAAACCAAGGTCCCAGAGTCTGGAGGAAGAATGGAGAGGCACACAATCCAAGATGCTTGAAGTCCTGTGTGACTGTTTCCACAGTCTGTGTTGATTTGGGGAGCAGCGTCATCTGCTGGTGTTGGTCCACTATGCCTTATTAAGTCCAGGGTCAATGCAGCCGTCTGCCAGGACATTTTAGAGCACTTCAGCAGACAAGCTTTATAGAGATGCTGACTATATTTTCCAGCAGGTCTTGGCACCTGCCCACACTGCCAAAAGTAGTAAAACCTGGTTCAGTGACCGTGGAATTACTGTGCTGGATTAGCCAGCAAACTCTCCTGACCTGAACCACATAGAGAATCTATGGAGCATTGCCAAGAGAAAGATGAGACATGAGACCGAACAATGCAGAAGAGCTGAAGGCCGCTATTGATGCATCCTGGTCTTCCATAACACCTCAGCAGTGCCACAGGCTGATAGCATCCATGCCACGCTGCATTGATGCAGTAATTCATGCAAAAGGGGCCCAAACCAAGTACTGAGTATATATGCGTGATTAAACTTTTCAGAGGGCTGACATTTCTGTATTTAAAATCCTTTTTTTATTGATTTCATGTAATATTCAAATTTTCTGAGATTTTGGATTTGGAGTTTTCATAAGCTTTAAGCCATAATCATCAAAATTATAAAAATAAAGGCTTGAAATATTTCATTTTGCATGTAATGAGTCTATACAATCTATTAGTTTCACCTTTTCATTTGAAATACTAAAATAAATAAACTTTTGCACAATATTCTAATTTTTTGAGTTTCACCTGTAGTTTTTTTAATCTGTTTATGGAGAAGTGTCACTAATACTATTTGTAAGTGTAAAATGAACTGAACTGTAATACTCTAAGTCTGTTTTTTAATAGGAGAGTAGCCGAGCTGTTTATGTTTGACTTTGAGATAAGTGGGATTCACTTGGATGAAAAGCAGGTATTGTTTAACAAAATTCAATGTTTATCAGTAACATGTTTTGCCAATTAATGAACAATAATCTACAGCTAAGATTAATTTTTACTAGCTCTTTCTGCAATGCTACTGGTAACATCTTAAATCTGATTGGTCAGAAATAGTTGAATGTCTACAAGAGCATTGCTTATAAGCTTTCTGACATGGAAAATTCTTGATGAATGGGGGTTGTAGAGAAGAAATTTTAGATTCCTCCCTAATTTAATTTTACTATGTAAAGCTGCTTTGTGACAATGTCAATTGTAAAAAGCGCTATACAAATAAAACTGACTTGACTTGATGACAGAGAACCTTACAATTTCCGGTTTCTCAGATAGGCTGGATGTTGGTCTCATTATGATCACATGCCAGTCCCAAACCCAGGTAAATGGGGAGGGTTGCATCAGGAATGACATCCTGTGTAAAACTTGTGCTAATGAAACATACAGGTTTAATCTTTTAAGCATGATCCGCTGTGGTGACCCTTAACGGGACAGCCGAGAGAATAAAAAAATAACAGGAGCATGTTCATAGCTATTCAAGAATAATAAATGTCCCTGTAAACAGAAAAACAAAATACCAACTGTAATTCTTTAAAACATAAACATAATTTGATTTGGCATAAAACATTTCAGGCCATTCTCTTGTAAGATAATAATTAACATTGGAGTGGTAACTATATACTGCATAATTTTTTTTTTTCCCCGCAGAGGAAAGAAGCAGTCAAGTTGAATGTTCAGCTTTTGGATCTGAATAATCGGTTTCTTACGGGTTGCCATATGCCAAACCGAATAGACATGCAAGCTCTCCCTAAACATATCCTCCAGCAATTTACCAGTCAAGGAAAATATGTACAGATTGGGGGACTGCATGCTGACGCACCTGATGATCTGGTATGGCTTTCAGTCAGGTGGTGTGTGTTTTTCTGAATTGATCTGATTTATAGATCACATGGAATTGCATAAAATAAGTCTAAGTAGTTAAAGAAAGGTAAATATTTCATGAAATAGACCCCCATGCAGGCTGAATAAAAATGTAATACAGCACCTGTCAAAAGTTTGAACATGCCTACTCATTGATACTCATCCATACTCTTGGTAACTCCCCCCCCCCAAAAATGGACAGTTTGTATACAATTCAAATATTTCTCCGTTCATCTTTTGCACTACGAGGGTTTATTCTGTATTATTGTTTTTTTTTTCATATATCGTACTATTACTTCTAATATAACGTCAGTGTAGATTTGCTATATGGAGATATGGAACCTGAAAGTTACAGCAAAGCAGATTACAGATGTGAAAAATTCACTTCCCGGCCAAAAAAAAAAGAAAAGTGCACTCTAATATTTTGTTGAACTGCCTTGATTACAGCTAATAATTCCCATGGTATTGCTACTTCAGTTGGTCAGATCAAGGCTCAGCAAAATTATTTTGCAATAAAATGAAGTCAGGCCTAAATGTACTGAATGAGCAGGTTATACTATCAATTACGTTTTTCTTCCCTGATGGCACGGATATAAAATTTTGTCTCATATAGTCAAAGAGTAGTTCAGGGAGCATGAGTAATCATTTTCATACATCTGGCTTTTGACAGACGACTGGCACCACAAAGTCCTGACCTTAAAAGAAAGGTTGGGGTGTCAGTGTAATGCGAAAAGTAGTGAAAAGGCATGTGATCATATTTTTGTTAACTTGCCTTATATGAACTGGGGATTCACGTCCGAATTCACATCCAGCAATTTCATGCTCTGGCTAGAATGAAACAGCAGCCTTTTCAAACAGGCTGAAGCAAAATATCAAACGGATTTTAACAGATTGCTATATCAAATCAAGATGTCTGAAAAATGAACCCAACTCTGCACAGAAATAAATGTGATGTTGCTTAACTTTGTCGTAACAATATCATGATGATTACGTGCTATAATCATGGCTGAAGGCGTGCCAACAAAATATTAGCATGCACAACTTTTTTTGGGTTAACCAGTATATTATCTTGCAATGCCAAGTAACAGTTACTCCATGACCTCTGGTTATATATGAACCCTTAGCCTGGGAGGTGTTAATCGAAATAGTGAGTGGAATGACTATTTCATTTTATCCACTGGATTGTTAGAAATATAGCATTTCTATTGTTTTATTCAAATCCTTGGAAAAGTTAAAAACATACAGAATGGTTGGTTAGCATGGAGAGCTAGGAGCTCATTCAGTTGTGACTAGTTACAATAGTTTTTCCATCAGTCACCGGCATCAGGATGACGGCAGATGAAGGCAGATAAAGTTGTGTTTAGTGGGGGAAAGTTCTGAATCTTGAAAATAAATTTAAAAAGTACATTTTTACCATGAAACACAAATACTAATTTGTGGTACAAGTCTAGAATCAACAGAAGAACCTGCCAGCTAGGGTTAGCTTTTAGCATAGCACTTGGATTTTTTTCTTATTGCAGTGCCACTACTAATGGTATAAGAGGGTTATGTCCTCATAGTAGATTAGCCAATCAGAATGTGTGCTCGCTCATATCCAGTGGGTACAGATAGAATAAATGTAGGGCAGTGGTGGCTTAGTGGTTAACGCGATGGGTTACTAATCCGAATGTCAGTGGTTCAATCCCCACTATCACCACTGTTGGGCCCTTGAGCAAGGCCCTTAACCCTCAATTGCTCAGTTGTATAAAAATGATAAGTCGCTCTGGATAACAGCTTCTGCCAAATGCTGTAAATGTAAATGTAGATATCTTTTGTATTTGTGGTTCAGGTTCGGGAAGTTGCCTACAGGATTTTCCTGTACCCAAATGAAGATCTGCTGCATACCCTTGAGGAACTCCTGTCTTGCAGACATAAACTGGCTAAGTTGGTCGGCTATGAATCTTATGCACACAGGGCGTTAAAAGGGGCCATGACTAAAAGCCCAGGTAATAAACTTGTCTGAATAACATGCTCTTCCCTTTTGTAAACAAATTCCTTTCTTTTTTTCTTTTTAATTATTTTTATATACTCTGAACAAACATATACTATGAATCAACACAGTTATTCTAGTTTGGAAACCTACTATATTCTGCATTTTAAAGTCGTCGTGTCGTGTCCCCCCCATGGTCTTTCCTCATAGACACTGTGATGAGCTTCCTACAGCTTTTGACGGACAAACTCAAAGACAGGTATTACACAGTTAACATGAATCAAATGTCATTGCAAAAAGGGTCTCATGCCGTTCATATTCACACTCACACCTAGGGACAATTTGCAACAGTCCAGAGGACCCGAATAAAACCGACGCAAGCACTGGGAGAACATGCGCCACACAGAAACGCCCGAGTCCAGAAATCAAACACTGGCCTTCTTGCTGTGAGGTGCACGTGCTAACCAGTACACCACTGTGCCGCTCATTTTAGTCTATAGTTGTGCAATTTATTCCCAGGATTCATTTGTGTATTTGAAAATAGTCATTCATTAAAATATTGCAAGCAGATACAAACATAAATAAAATATGCACAGATGGGACTGAAAACAAAGGTTCTCTAAATTTCAGCACAGTCAAAGAAAAATGCATGTGTGTGTTTTGTATTTTTCTTAACAGTATACCTTAACAGCATCAAAATGTTAATGCAGAGGCTTTTAGTTGCATTTCTTGTGTTCCCAACAAATTGTCTGTAATTACCATTATTTTCCACTAGGTGGCAGTATGCACTAAATGTGAAATCTCCTTTGATCGTTTCTTACACTTTGGTGTGACAGATAAATTCTGGTGTGTGTTTATTCACTAGGACTGAAAAAGACTTTCAGATGATGAGAGCCATGAAGGCCAGGTTCAATCCCAGGAATGCAGTAAGCACCAGTCTATCACTTCATTTGATTCTGTCAGAAAAGTGTTCGTTTGTAGCTGCATCACATTTTATATTATACCAGCACAACATTCAGTGCATCATGTCTCTGCACTATAGGATCTGATGCCTTGGGATCACCCCTACCTGAGTGGTGTTGTACGTGCTGAGAGGTGAGCCTGGTTTATGTTATAATAACCATATTACACTACCATGAGGAATCATGTCTCTTTCACTGTTGTGTTGCAAATGTTTTTGTAGTTTTTTGATGATCTGCGCTGAACATAAAAGCTATCAATCTATCCGTTTTGAAATGAATACAGTTAGAGTCCAATTCTGGGATCTGTCTGTCTGTCCTCTTTAAACAGAGCTGCCAGTGGCTGAAGCCCTTTGTCTGAAATTTGGCTCTGAGATTTAGGACTGCACAGCCATGCTTGTCTCCAGTTTATTAATGAACTCAGCTCTTGCTGCACTATTCAGTCCTTCACTAGAGCCTCTGCTACACTGGCAGACATGTTAACAGGCTTTTATTGCAAGCATTCTTGCTTTTAAGACCTCCGAGCTGTTTCCAACATGGGGCTTTTGGCAGCAGTTTTGTCTAAATGATGGATTAAAGGAAGTGTTCTTTCTTTCTTTTCTTCCCCCACTACACAAGACTGAAATATTTCCAAAATATATAAGAGCTGCAATGTTTTGAACTATTTTAGAATTCAGAGGATTCATTTCATGCTGTATTCATGCTTGGTACATTGGAAAGAATTTATTATTACGTATTATTACGTAAGGTTCATATTAACAGACCTAAAGTTATTAAAGTTGTAACTTAGAGTCATTAATAGGGCTTTAACACCAGCATCAGATTTAATGGGAATAATATAAAGGGAAACTTAAATGAACCTTCTAGTGATCCTAAACTTCTGCACTGATGATGTATTTGAACTGCTTGACGGATCAAAATATTTTTATTGACCCATATTTGTGAATGTTACGGTCACCGTGGCATAGTGGTTAGCACGTCTGTCTCACAGCATGAAGGCCTGGGTTCGATTCCCAGCTCAGGCATTTCTGTGTGGAGTTTGCTTATTCTCCCTGTTCTTGCGTGGGTTTCCTCCGGGTACTCCGGTTTCCTCCCACAGTCCAAAAACATGCACAGTAGGCTAATTGGCCTTTCAAATTCCCCTAGTTGTGAGAGTGAGTGTGAATGGTTTTGTGAGTGTTGGCCCTTCGATGACCTGACGAGCTTTCCAGGGTGTACCCCCCGCCCTCGGCCAGAGTTGGCTGAGATGGGCACCAGCCCCCCGCAACCCTAATTAGGATTAAGCGACTTAGAAAATGAATGAATAAGTTTAATCAATAAGAATAACAAATAGAATAGTATGAGCAGTAGAAAAAGGTAAATAAAACTCAATAGCAATAATTTGATTGTACCTTCAGGATTGTCATACTAAATTTATGTCAATATATAAAATATTTATATTATATAAAATATAAAAAATATATAATTTGTAATTATGAATGAATAAAGGGGGATATTGGTTCAGCTCATTAACCTTGCATTTCAGTAATACCTGCACCAAGAAGTGCTGACCTGGATGCAGAATGTTGGGCTGATAAAAGATTAAAGGCTGATAAAAAGCTAATTTTGACTTTAAAATATCATATCTCTCTCACTCATTTGCTGAACCGCTTAATTCTGCGTCTAGGGTCGTAGGGAGGCTGGAGTCTATGTCAGCTGACGCTGGGTGAAGGCGGGGTACACCCTGAATAGCTCGCGAGACCATCACAGGGCAACACATACAATCATTCACACTCATATTAACACCTAGGGCCAATTTGAAACAGCCTAATGTGCATGTTTTTGGACTGTGGGAGGAAACCAAAATACCCCGCACTGATGGGGAGAAAATGCAAACTCCACACAGAAAAGTCTGAGCCCGGGACTCGAACCCAGTGCACTAACCTAAGAAGTATTTTCACCTGTCTCCTTTTACCCTTTCTTCTCATTCTCAATTCTGTATTTGTGCTATTACTTTAAAGAGAACTATTCCCAAACTTTCCTGAAGGAAAAGTGCTTGAAAAGTAATTGCTGTGTTTCTTTTGGACTTTTGTGCTTTTTGTGTCATCACGTTGAACAGTTTTTGGTGTGTGTGGGTTTTTTTTTTTTTTTAGGTTTAACATTGAGCCAAGCCTATACAGCCCTTATTTCTCACTCGGAGCCTGTATGGAAGGTCTGAACAGTCTTTTTACACAGCTCTTTGGTGTATCACTTTTGTCTGAACAGCCTAGTGCAGGAGAAGTGTGGAGCGAGGATGTGCGCAAACTGGTAAGCAGCTTAGACATTGCACCCACGGGCTAGATTATGAGACTGGGAAAAGGCGTCATACAAAAGACAGCAAAGTGTGACTTTTCTTAATGCTTATTATGTTGATCAGACATCTGTCATTTTAAATTGTGCCCTCAGGCAGTGGTACATGAATCTGAAGGATTGCTGGGATACATTTACTGTGACTTCTTCTATAGACCAGACAAACCTCATCAGGTAGAGTATAACTTTTATACATACACTCTAGTTCTCATGTGTCATATATGCTTCCAGGCTATAACAATCTGAGCCATATAAAGTTCACTGACTGTCAGATATATTTTATATAATGATATATACATTGACATAAATATTGCGTTGTACAAAATTTCAAGCCCACATTTGAGTCTGAAAATTATCTCACTATTGTAATTGACATATACATCTATGAAGGATTACTTTAATTGAAAATATTTAACTATTTGTCTTTACCATGTTGTCATAAAGAATCTGACCATATTTTTATGTATTCGAAGGACTGCCATTTCACTATCCGTGGCGGGCGGCGGTTGGATGATGGACAGTACCAGTTGCCAGTGGTGGTACTAATGTTGAACCTTCCTCACCCTACCAAAAGTGCACCGACTCTCCTCACACCAGCCATGATGGAGAACCTCTTCCATGAAATGGGTCACGCCATGCACTCGATGCTCGCACGCACACATTACCAACATGTGACTGGTAAATCTCATACAGTAACTCATCAATCCCTTAGTATTGATTTGATATTGAACCTTGATCTAATTTGACTAATATTTGATTGTTTACACTCTACAAAAATGTATTGTTTTTGGGGCGGGGGAAAAGCCACTGGGTCAGAAATAGATTTTAACCTTCAGTGAATTACTGAAGTTAGTTTCCTCAGTGGTTAAAGAAGATATACCTCATCATTACCTCTAAGTCATTTCAAATTAAAATACTTCCAGCATGGTGAAAAAGAAATTAGGTGTGACACATTGGTTTATTCGTCAAAGTTGCAAAGAAATAAGAACACATTCAAGCACACATGATGATGTACAGAACAGACATTTCTGCCTCTGAATTACGAAACTGTCATATGAGATCAAACCTAATGGTTATGTGAGCACAAATGAAGAAGAAGAAATTTCAGCTGCTTGAAACAAGCTCCTGCCTCCCAGTCACATTTACAGTACTGTACAAACAGAATATGTAAAAACATTCTTACAGATTTTTACCTCTGCCCAAAATGGAGTTCTGGCAGAGATTTTGTAATCACTGGTGTTTGTGAGTCCATCCAGCTGTTTGCCTGTGAAAAAAATCCAGCTCATTCACATGCACAGATTTTCACTAAACTTGGTGGGGACACTACCCTACTTGAGTCCAAAAGATAATTTGATTATGGAATGTTGAGGTCAAAGGGGCATCATGTTGGCATAGCACATCCATCTCAAAGCAAGAAGGTTCTGGGATCGAGTCACTGGCTTGGTAAGGGTGTTTCTTTGTGGTTTTTGATGTTCTTCCCGTGCTTGCATGGGTTTCCCTTGGGTACTCTGGTTTCCGCCCCCCGTAAAAAGACATTAAGAAAATTGTCTGTTCCAAATTGCTGAGAGAGGCTCCAGGCTTCCCGCAACTAGTAGGATTCAACAAAGGAATGGATGAATGCCTAAGTCAAAGATTAAGGCTAGAGCAGGGTCATGGAGTTTTGGAGATGGCGTGCTTATAGCTTTGAAATGAGTTTGTGTAGACATGCCATTACTATGGATCACTTGCAAATGATACAGTCACCTTTGACCTTGAGTGACCTTCAAGAGTCAAACCCCAGCCATCTCATAAACCTTTACAGGAAAGATTTTTTTTTTTCTTCACTAATTTGGTTACATTCATATACTATAAAACAGGGGTCACCAACACGGTGCCCGCGGGCACCAGGTCGCCCCCAAGGACCACATAAGTCGCCCGCAGGCCTGTTC